>VXBZ01011998.1:1796031-1892483 GCA_013399135.1 Heliornis fulica
GGGTTGGGGTGGGTTTTTTGTTTGGGTTTTCTTGGTTTTGTACTGTATTTTAACCCAGACTCGTCAAATTAACCCCATTAATAATGATACAAAAAGTTTACACAATACCAGGGATTTGATTAACATTATAACCTTACAAAGAGTGCAGACAGAAAGGGTTTTTTCCTTCTCCACACTAGTTTGCTGCTTCTTCAGTTCTAAGCCAGCACTCTGCTGGACCACACCCTCACTAGAGCCACTGCCAGCCCCAAGACTACACACACGTACATTCTGCACAGTACTCACTGGCATCACCACTTCTGCTCAATAGGGAAACCTACTACTTGCAGTGGTGTCTGTTTTCTAGTATCCACAATAAACACTTACTCAGGACACAGCAGAGCTAAGCTTAAATCTTCTTGTCATGTACAGACTTTCAGCCCTGTCCTTATAAACCATTCTCCATAAGGAAGAAAGGAGGAAAGAAAGCTTCAGCGGTCCATAAATAGAACATGAAAGAGACACTAACAGTTGAGGTACTTGCAAAAAAGGAATGATACAGCTTCAAGGACTACTTATGCCTAATACCCAATGACTGGTTATGAAAAATTCAAATCTCCTTCTTTCCTCAATCTGTTTTATGAACCTCAGCTCAGTTTGTCACAGCCATGATGGCTCAGGAGATTACACAACCAAGAAAAGAAGAGAGCTTTTCTTTCTCCCAGCAGCAGTACTGGAATGCCTTACAAAATTATTGGCATACATCCCTTCCTCCTAGATAGAGGCACCCTGGGTATCGATCACTTGACTGTCAATCATAGAATCATAGAATTGTTAAGGTTGGAAGAGACCCTTAAGACCATCCAGTCCAACCGTTAACCTACCGCCACCAAGTCCACCACCAGACTACATGCCCTCAAGCACCGCATGTACCCATCTTTTATATACCTCCAGGGATGGGGACTCAACCACTTCCCTGGGCCGCCTGTTGAAGTGCTTGATGACTCTTTCAGTAAAAAAGTTTTTCCTAATATCCAACTTAAATTTTCCCTGGTGCAGCTTGAGGCCATTTCCTCTAGTTCTATCACTTGTTACTGGGGAGAAGAGACACCCAATCTCACACCCAACGGCCCAGCCTTGAGCTCCTGCAGCTGTGAGTATCACAGTGGCTCTGCTCTTTTTGGAGATGGCTCTTGACTCCAATTTAAGTACAGCATGAACTTCTCCTCCCACTGGAAAGAGGTATTTGCTACTTCTGCACACCTCACACATAGCACTATGAAAATTACATTACAGATCGATGCCTCAAAAAACCTTTTCTGCATATTCCTTTAAGATTAAGATATAAGATAGCATTTTTAACACATTAAGTGGAAATATTATTACAAGTATCTTTAAACTTTAGTCAGTAGGGTTTTACTGGATTCTTCAATCATACTTTTCTTGTTCTTTCTCTTCTTTCTCTATTTATGTCAGAAAAATCCTATCTAGTGATTATATGTTTTAAGTATTGTATAATTTCAGGTTGATTGTAAAATCTTACACTAAGACACTAAGTTACACTAAGGACAAAGACTTACCCACACTAGCTACATATTTTACTACCCTGCTGACAAACAACCATACACTACTGAGACTAGCTTTTTTCAACATTATCTGTCTAATAAGAATTTATAAAAGTGTCTGTCTTTTGACATCCAAGTCTTGTAAAAGCCATGCTATAAATGCATTCATTTTTAAAGGATTTTATTTCTTGAAATAGGATGTTTGATTAAAAAGCACTTCCCATTTTAACAGTCATTGCAAACCAATGAAGCAGTTAACTGGGCCGGGAGTAAAGTGAAGATAAAGGAGTTACAAAAGTAAAAGCATATATGATGACAATGACTGGGGTACTGAATTCAAAGCTCGCCGTCTGCTGTTGTTTCAGGCTTTGCTGTCGTAGCTTAAACAAAGTCACAGCACAGTTTTCAAAATAAAAATGAACCCAAACACATATAAACCACCTTTCTTCCCACTTTTACCGAATTCTCTCTCTCAAAAGTGAAACATCAGCATTTTTTAAATTTTATGGGGGAGAAGCACAATCTGTTTCTATTAACAGAATTTGATATTTTAATTACTTTAAAGCATTAAGATTTACTTTTAAAAGAGCAGTTACAATGATTATTGTATAGCAACCACACATATTAGTTAACAGCCTATGAATTCTAGTAAGTATTAACCCTTGGCTTCTTTCAAACATTTTATTTTATGCATTTTTAATTATTTTTAGGAAGGTACTCATTAGGCTACCATGTTTGTCTTTGAAATAAACATGAAGCAAGAGAAAATTCACTATGACTAAGAAAAAAATTACTAAGAAATACACATTACATATTATTCACTTTGGAAACAAGACAGAGGAACAAAAGCCCAAATTTGAAGTTAATTTTAGAATTTTTCTGAAAAATTGTTTAACATTCTGTCTAAAAAATTCTATCTGAAAATTATTTGTAAATTCACCTGTATTTAAAGCTGTGCTATAGTCCCAATCAGTTCATCCAATTTAGCTGTAGCCTCATCTGTACTCCTTAAAATAGTCAACTTTTCCAAAGGATAATATGAAATACTGTGTATCTGCAAAAATGTAGTGTTACTGCAAGATAGGAGTGACATAGTTAGATCGAGGGTATGAGTACAGTTGCTGACCTTGCATATTGTCTCTCCTAACCTTCTGCAGCAAGGAACAGCTTATTTCCTTGCACTGAAAAGTCCTATTTCTTTTCACAGAATGACATGTTGAAGTGCAGCTGCTTATTAGAACCTTGACTGGACAAAGGACTCAGGCAGCATTACAATGGGATTTCTCCTTGCAAAATCTTGATGAAGAAAATATCCCAGGTATGCTGCTGATGGGTCCACTCAACTGGCTGGTTCACAGAATCAACAAATGAAACCTGCTTTTCAAAAGACTCCTACACTCTGTCTCCTCTTCCCACTCCATCCACCACCAGTCTAGGCCTTCTCCTTTCCCCTCAATGCCTTAAGGTGTTGCCTCACTAGGCAAGAAAGGGCAAATAAAGTGGTGAGTAGGAAGCTGTGCTGTGCAGCCAGCTTCACAGAAGGTGAATTCTGCCCCTTTTTCAGCAAAAGGAGTAAGCTGGGTTTCTGTCCATTAACTAGCTGCCATTTGCGAGTTCTGCCTACCCCCACATTAAGATGGAAACAGCCCAAGGCTTTTAAAGCTACCAGTGAAATGGTGGAGGCGATGCAGAATGCAACTGTAGAAGTGTATGATGAACTTGGTCCCCTTAGGAAACCAAACTGAAAGCAAATGCTCTGCCTGCACTACAGAAATTTGCAGACAGCACTGTACACCAACCCAAAGGGCTCTCAGATACACTGGGTATCTGAGATACATGGTGTAAAACAGGAACTGGAGCGAGAATAACCTGTGCATTCAATTCTGCTTAAATTCTGGTTTACGTATGTTTCTCTAACACAAGCTGGGTGTAGAGAAAAGCATTAAAAATAGTAAACACTGAAAGAACTGTAGAGACAGGAAAAATACATATTTTCTCTTCATTACTATGTTTCTAAAGAACATGACTTTCTGAGAAAATTAATTATCTGCCATCAACATTTTAAATCTGAATTCACCTATAAAAATATTCTTTATAAATTATATATAAACAGAAAAATCAACAAACCAATAGACATAAACATATACAGATATTTTAAAAGTATAATGACATTTCAAAGAAGAAAAAACATAAAAACATCCGTTTTATTCACACCTCAGAGAGGTTCAAAATAATTGAAGGGGCTCTGGGATAAATGATGAAAATGATTAAGTATGTGCAGGAAAATGGGTGTGACTGCCTTGCATTTAGAGAAGACAATAAAAGGAAGATAAATAATGCATAGTACCACTGACTATAAATTACATACTCCTTTTATATTTTTGTAATGCAAACCCAAGAATAACATCAATGAGATCAAAAGCCAATGTTTGATGGATAAAAGGAGGACTCTGCAATCATAAATTAAATTTATGGGATTTATTCTAGCTATTACCAATAAGCTCTAAGTTTCACTACTGTTCAAAACCAACAAAAGCATTTAATCTGTTACTTGAACATAAAGAACTACAGTAGCTGGACTTCATAACATAAAGAGTCCTATGCAGCCAAAAAGTAACATAATTGTCTGCTTTGAGACAGGAACCTGGATTTGCTTCACTGCCTAACAAACCCATGACCTCAAGGGATTTGGTTTTTTGTGGGTTTTGGTAATAATATAATTAGAAGCTCTGTTGCAATTTCAATTCACCTTTAGGCTGGGGTAGTTAATTGTTTAGGTCATACACTTTAGAAAAGATAGAAGAGTATGTGTCCCCTCAGATAAATTAGGATAGGTATTAAGATAGATCTTTTGCATTTTAGAACAAATCATAATTTTGCAACTTTCTTGCTACATTAAGATGGCTTCCTGCAATGCAGTTTTTACATAAAATGTTTCAAAGTAGTTTTAAAACTATTTTTTCCATCAATTTAGTTGTTTACAATGCTGTCTCCAAGCTAGCCGACATTTTATTGTATCCAGAGACCAGAACACAACTTACTAAAATAATAATATGCCAGCTTTTATGTCAGTTTGCATGATTTTATAATATACTTTGTAAGGAGTAAAGCATTTCCTTCTTCAAAATTACTAAAACAAAGAGCTCAGTTGCAGAGAATGGAGGTTATTGAAAAGAAGGATGTTGAAAGGATTCTTGTGAAAAGAAAGCAAATGGTAAAAATCAGAACTCTTTCAAAAGCTAGGGGGAGCATAAATAAAAGAAGGAAGCCATAGGTGGTTACAATAAAGACTGCTACAAATCCTGTATCCTTTATTATGCTGGATCCTAATTTAAGTTAAGACAATGGAAAGAGTCTTAACATACATGAAAGTGATTGTGGAGAGACTGAAGAGCGCAGTAAGGCTACACATGCACATGAACTTCAGGGCTGGTGATTCACTCTATGCTAAAGAATTATAGCACTAGCCAGAAGTACAATCATGCAATCTAAAAGCAAAGGTTCAAGCAAAAACAAAGGTATCTGCATTAACCTTAACATAGCTGCAGCACAGACTCCAGAGTTACCTACACTAGCCCAACCAAGACATGTACACCCACCTAAACCATGATGCAGGAGCACAGTAGGACAGAAGCACACCTGACTGTTTTAATGTAGTCAAGGCATGTGACAATCACTGCCAAAACACTATGAACTTGCATGGAAGCCTGTTCCAACCCAATAAATAGCTGGAATCTCTTGTGGCTTTGTGAAGTCCATGCTGAAGCCTCTTGTCACCTTATCTTCATTACATCTACTGTTCAAGCTTTTTAGATTAGATCTGCCTCATTTGTGCTATACAGTTGTGCTGCACTAACTCCTTTCAAATGTACATACATAACCCATGTGAAGATGTAACAGGCACAGGTAAAAATTAAATAATTTTAGCAGTAGTATGGAAGAAAAGAAACAAGGCTTGAGATTTTCCCCCTGTAAAACTGGTCTTTCAATAACAACATTTCTTATTTTTGTCCAATTCACCCATATATCTAAGGAAAAAAAAAGCCCTTTTGATAATTTTCACTAATTTCAAGTATATCATGCTATTATGTTGTCACAATGAAGGAATCTATCAACTGTCCTTATTTGCACAGTTTGCATTACTTCGTGATGGTAGATAAACAGAAATAGCACACCTGGGAGTCCTAAAGAACTCACAGTCTCAAAAATCAGTAAGGTGATAAATGCATCAAAGTTTCTGTAGATTGAAAACTGTNGGAAAGGGCAGATATAAATTGGAAGTTACAACATACTAACTCCAAGGCTGTTCACACAGAGCAATATTGCAGACCAGCTACTATCTTGTACCTTCAGACCTCATCTTATAATCAATTACAGATGTTTTACTAAAAATTCAGATGAATTCTGAAATATTGCCTCTAATATGTATTTTATATTTGGATACATTTCCATACTTAAGACTACAGTAAAATAATTCCAACATTTTAATGCATGCCTGGGTGAAATGAACCAGATACAATACCCTGCATGGCAGGTATGCTCTAGGTACTTTCAGCTTGATATTCACTGTGTCTTCAAGGTCTATGAACTGCTGATAAGGCACCCACAAAAAAAGTTAAAAAAAAACAAAGCTATTGCCAATAGGCTTAAATTTGCTATACAAGAATCTGCACAGCTGTTGGGAAATTTTTAAAGTGTACAAATCCAAAATGATGACATTCACCTCAGGAATGTAGGAGAGTTAAACCACAGCAGTAGATGAAATCTAGGAGATAGAAACCATGAGAAGAATTCAAACCTCACTGGTCCAGTAACAGTCATTCAAGCTAGTGCTGGTTACAAACACCCCATAGGAGTATGATGTGAACAGGGTTTTATAGCCGACTGGCTCTGATCCCTGAATCCAAATGATGTGTCTGCATCTCAGATGCAGCTTCTGTCAACACATCCAGTACTAAACCTAAACTTGGAATTTGCTTATCCCTTATGCCAGCAAGCTGTACACTGATAAGAAAGGATTTCTACAGCAGCTCTCCTCTAAATGAATCACGTAATGATTTAAAGCTTTCATAATGACAAAGACCAGAGTAAATGCTTTTCTACCTGTGCTATGTGACTGGCAAAGAGAAAGGATATACACACAAAGCAGTAACACTGCCTCTGTCACATCATGCTTTTAGAGCTTGTAACTGGGCGGTAAGTTACAGAGGAGTGAAGTAAGCTATCTCCACAGCTTCTAAAAAAAGTATTAAGAAAGGATTTGTTTCATACGCAATTTGTTTATAAGGGAGGCAAAAGAGTCTTAAGAGGGGGAAAAAACTCCCTTGAAAATGACACATGAAGGTTCTGGTTCAAGTCAGTATGTAAGAAACTGTATTTTAGACTAATAAAAAAGACCCTTTAAGTTATTAACATCAGAAAAATAACAGCTGTTAGGCAGACTTACATAGTCTGCCCAACAGCTTATACATTCTTAATAGAGAATGAACAAAACATGGTTTAAGTAGTCTCCCTGTGAGAACAGATATATAACAATGCAAAGCAACACCGAACACAGAATTTATCTAAAATATTTTTAAAGCATGAAAGTAAAACACCAGCAAGAATTACAAGGCAATGAAGGAACTACAAATAACTCTAGATGCTATACATAACCAAGCACACAGTTAAAAGCTTCATACTTCAAATTTATTAAATTCAAATCCTATGTACATTTCCTGTAGGATACAACTCTGCCTATAAACCTCACACACACACAACCAAAAGCCCCCAGGTGCCATACACACTTCTCACCTTGCCCCCTGTATCTCTATCTGTTCTCCTATTCTACAAAGTAGCAAATTCGTTTTTTCATATGTAAATCCTTCTCCTGCAGTGAAGAATCTGTAGTAATCTCAATCTACACATATAATTTAAAATGTTTTTTTCCATGCTGATTGCCTTGCTATGGTGAGAATATTCTATCTGGATATTTCACATCACACATAGCTGCTGCTGGTGGCATACCTATATTGTATATGTGTTATCCAGTGACACAGCTATTTAATAATTCATACCTGAGTATCAGTTAAAGGAAGACCTCTTCAGAGATACATTATTTCTAGCTATATAGTTGTTGCAGCACAAGACTGCTGTTAGGAAGCATCAGTATACAAGACTACCTTTCCCTGTAATTCTAGTACTTTGCCATTCAGTGGTACAACTAGTGTTGACTCATAAGCATTTTTATCCTCTGTCCTTTAAAGGTTATATAAACCATAAACAGTGTTTATATTTGGACTACTTTACCCTTGTATTAAATTAATTCTTCTCCTAGGAGATGCAAAACACCAAAACTGCTGTAACTAGTTTAGTAGGTCCTTAACAGGCTTTATCAAACAGTGTCCCTTTTAAATTGTCATACTTTATGAAAAGCCTTATCATTGCAAAGCTGCCTTGAAAGTGAGAAAGCAAACATTATAAAATGTACTTGAAATGGTAAGCTAGTATACACTATGTATACTATAAAACAAGAAAAATGCTTTTAGTGAACAATAGCTGACCTATGCAATAAAAGGACACAGAAGAATTAAACTGAAACAATAAATATTATTAACTTGCTTAATTTACAATAAGTTTGTAAGCACCTTTCACTTGAGAACAAGTTTTACAGTTCCATCTTTAGTAACAATATATGAGAAGAACACTGCAATGTCTATAAAGACACAATAAAGCCCTTTTTTCTTTTTAAGCTATATACACAGTTTAAGACATCTGGAAGGACAGAACTTAAAGCACAAACTGGGTTAGATTTCAATAGAGTAGTTTTGTGGGGCTTTTTCCATTTAAGTTACATATACACAAGAAAAAAAAAATCTGCACTCTCCCTCATGCACAGAAACATGTGGAAACATCTGATAAGAATCACAAGCAGCTTACATTTTCAGTTTTCTCTGAACTGGTATGGGACTAGTTCTCAGCATGACTAAACTGTACCACTTCAAAATAATTCAGAAAGCATCCTGCAGTATTACCATTACCTTGCTGATAGCATACATTTAGCATGCCACTGAAAACAGAAGCGAGTGCATGCACATTTGCACTTTAATCACCCACATAGACTAAAAGTTGTCTTTTTAAAAAGTATTAATTCACAGAAACCCGATTATATATTGCTTTCTGATTTTGATTCACGGCAGCTGCTAGGTTTCTGAAGCATGTTAATCCAGAATAAAGGCTATACATGCATGCTATCTGTAAACATGAAGAGAAAAGACATTTCTCAGAATAGGAAAGTAATAATTAACCTGCACGAACTGCTGTCGGATTCATTTTCTTCTTCGCTTGCTCTATCATCTGTTTCTTGTCTGTCAAGCCAACGTGCCCCTCCACAATCTTCTGCTGAGAATTGAAATGTATGAATTTCTGAGGTGGATGCCATTGGCCAAGGAGGTGAAGTCTGGAAATCCTGTTGGCTGGACCTCCTGTAGCCAACTGATGTTAAAGGTAGGTTACCTGAATCTAAAAACTTTGTCCCACTGGCTGTTACATTTTGTCCTCTATTCCAGAAGTCTCCCTGGTGGTTTTGAATTGCGGAATTAGGGGCTGACGCCTGATGACCAAACCACCTCCATCTGATTTTTAAAATCTGCTTCACGTCAAACTCTTTACGAGAACCAGACATCCTTAGTGAAAGCCAGTGATCGTCTAGGCAACAGGGTAAGAAGCAGCACACATAAAAGAAGATTTGTGCACCCAACCAAGACAAGAGAAACACATGCTCTGCTGTCTGTGGCAAGCAGATTTTCTACAGAAGGAGGGGAGAACGCATCGCATTCACTTTAAAAAGGCTCCTTTAACGGTATGTCATTTGAATATAAACAAAAGGCAATAGAGATGAAAAATCTTGAGATAAAAAGAAAAGGTGAAACAATCACCTCAATAGGGAAAAATGCTAATCACTTTACCCTAAAAGCTCCAAGTCTGTTTCTGTTGCTCTCCTCTGACCATTAGCTTTTAAAACCATCAAGCAGTATTCATTAAAACCCTTTCAAGAGTTGAATACCACCCCTTTTCTTAAACCACAAATGACAGAGAAGTAATTCCTGTATTGCATCTTAGACTCTCTGCTTCTTGTTAACTCTTGCTACTACAGAAGGGGAAAAAGAAACCCACATAAAGAGCAAATTAAATTCTTTCTGCACTGCTAAAGAACACATTTAGAGAAAAGACTTAAAACCAATCCAAAGATAACTGATTATGCTGGGGAGAAACTGAAGTGTAAATAATTCTTTTTCCCATTACAGGACATGCACTAACTTAAAAAGGACAAGAACAGCCTGGAAGGCTCAAGGGACTAGTTCTGGGTTATAGAGCCTTTCATCTTGATGTGCTTTGATTCAAATCTAGGTCTGCAGTAACTGGAAGTTTCTATCTGAAATGAGCTAATGGTTTCCATTCACTTACACATCACTAAAAGTGAAAGCAAGGAAAAAGCTTAGTACTGGTCACTATCCAAGGCACCAGAAACACCCTCAGCAAAACAGACAAAAGACACTTCTCAAAAGGCTTCTTTCTAATCATATGCAATCAGCTGTTCAGATGTGGTTGAAAGTACCGTGATGGAACAGTGAGAGAAATGCACACTTCGGAAACAGAATTCCCTCTAGATAGGTAACTGAAGTCATGTATTAAAATATCCAATTAAAATTTTTACTTGCATGAGGAAGAGAAAGACACAAGGACAAAAGGCACAGTGACCAATTCACGTTTCCTATGAAAAACAACTTATTTCCTCTATGACATATGGAGTTAATTAGGTATAAAATGCTGAGGCTCATTACAGTCACGTGCAAATACTAATAACAATTTTAGATCAACAAAGGCACAGACTTTTATCAGTCCCTGATAAACAGATCTATGTTTTCAGTCTCCACAGTTCAGTTAGTCTGTTCAACTCTACAGGATACAAATTTACAAGAAGTGCTTCTTTTGTACCTAACAGCTTATATCAAAAGTGAAAGTCGCTATCTCTCAGGTGAGCATTATGAACTACAAAATACGTGATCTTGTAATTAGGATACCTGTAGCGTTCTTCAAAACAGGTTATACACAGAATCCTCATGTAAGCTTAAACAGTACCCAATTTTACCACCCCAAAACCCATTCTGCCTCATAGTCAGTGCCAGGAGTAAATCATGCTATTTCCTCGGGAACCACAATGCTGAAAGGGCTAGTTATAACCTAGAAAGCTCACCCATCTATGTTCAGAACACACTTATTTATAAAAGTGCCTCGCACAAATGCTAGCAAAGCTCATTTCTATAGAAACAGCATTCCAGCTGTTCTCTACAAAGAGATGCTGCATTACAGAATGTGTATGTACTATGCCAGCACCCTGGCCTACCAGGTGCTATACACTAATGCCTTTCCAATATGTCCAGAAAGATAAAGATATCTGAAGGTGAATGATTGAGCAGGTAAATACACAAAGTTGTTACCATCTTTTCGGGGGATTTCATTTAAACACACACAGGAAAATATTTAAGAAGGATAATGATTTAATATATCAGCATAAAAACTGTGTGGAGGTTTCACCAAAATACGACATGACATGTAGGCCCTACTCATCCTGTACATACGCAGCTAATCATTAAAAGCTTAACTGCAGTGCTCAAACACCATCGTTTGCGTAACTGCAAGTTCTGTGAAACTACAGTACAGCTTAAATAATAAAAAAGCAACATTTTTCATTTATTCTCTCCTTACATTTTGTGCTTGTATCAGGTGTTCATCAAAAGTCAGGAGTGTACTTGATAATAATCATCACAGCGGTAGTATTTTAATTACCGTTTAACTATGAAAAGTAAGCTTTAAATACCTTTATTTCTGCTGGTACAATAAATCCTTTATACATAAGGACTGACCTGGATTCAGACTCATTTAAAATTCAGACCGTCCCAATACGAGTTGTCTACGACAATGGCAGATTTCACAATTCTAGCATTTTTTACAGCACTTTCTCATGACTTCCTGGGAAATGCAACCTAATTACTGTTTTTCTTTGGCTGTGAAGCTATGGGCTCAAACAGAGATTAGAAAATAAAATGTGCTGTAGTTCTAAGAGACCAAAACACAAAACTATTATCTATTTTGTTTCCTTTTTCTAGATTATGCAAACTCTTGCTCCTCTACACATTCTCCCAAATTATAGTTCTAAGACAGAGAAATACTTCAGATATTTATGCAGTCTGTTTCATATAAATTAAATACGAATTTGTATTACAACTGACAAGGTGAGACAAGTGTCAATTCTTCAGTTTAAAATGACAATATTGCTCAGAAATAATTGAGAGCCTCTTCTTGTCATGGACTATCTTTACTTTACTACTATGAGTAAAGTAATCAGGTCCCCTGCCCAGAGTTAACAGAGTTTTGAGGCGATCTCATATGATGGTTAGGACTTCTATTTACTAGGATCACTCAGACTTCACCTTTGACCACAGTCTGAAGATTGGTGCTCACAAATCCAAATGCCCACATCTACTCTATGGGGCCCCCATCATATGTCTTTCTAATGCACTAACATGTTTAAACTATCTTCTCTTTTGTGGTGAATCATAACCACATCTTACATACAGGCACACTGTCCTCTTTGGGAACATAATTCTGCTTACATGAACAAGGTTGTGTAAGCTTACTGTGAAGACAGTTTTGAGAACTCTGATTTTGACTGATCAGACTAATATCCCAAAGAGTGGAGCACCTCAGCGTTAAGTACTTAAGTTCTCTCATTTGAGCAGTTCCACAAAATAATACATTCCTGCAGTTAGCAGTGGGGGACAGTTTCCCAGGTTCTGCCTTGTGAACAAAAGGAAAACATTTAAATGCATACCATATGTTTAATGTGAAATTGCGCAAACAGGTAATTCCAAGAACATAGCACAACAGCTTAATAAGTTGCTCATTTCAAGATCTTCAGAACAGTTTACCTACACAGTAGGTTTTAACTAGCAAAAAACTTTACTACACTGACATTCCTTGATATTACATATGTTTATTTGTACAAGTGTTAAAGGAAGACTGCAATCCATCGTAATTAGTTAAAACTTTAGATGTTTTTATTCTGAAGATACTTCTGCTGCATATTTTGAGGTACGATCCAGTCTAAATATTAAGTACATCACTGGCAAACACAAAAAAGTTGCTATTTAAATTATCATGTCTAAGGACTTTTCTCTAGGAAGTGTTACATTTTCAAATAAAAAAATGTGCATTTGGAATTTATTTTTTTTAGGCACTTTTAAGATTTGAATCTCAACGCCACTTTTTATGGTAACATTTTTCCTGTCACTGTTATGTTTTGGTTTCCAAAGCTATCACCTATCAACTTCAGGGCAACTCAGAAATATTTTCAAGGAATTTAGTCAGTCAGATGGATTTTAAGGGATCCATTCCTAAATTTAGGACATAGGGGAATAAAGGCTCAGACAGTTCTTGGAAGATATTAACGATCCCTCTAAGTGCTGATTAAGAATGAAAATGTAAAAAAATAATTAGTCTTTGACTGCAAGAGTTGTTTCTCTCCTCAATAATACCTTACTGCATTAAGTATAAAAATATATATTTTAGACATAACTAGACCCATTATCATTTGATGAAGTAACATTATTGCCTGTGTTTGGAAATCATAGATATATATTCTAAAGCATAAGAAAGGTTCACTGAGCATTTAAAAGGCATTCAAAATTAAAAATTTTTAAAAAGGGATTTTTCAACTTAAATATGTTAGTTTAAGGCATAAAAATAGCTGTTCAAAAACTGTTATATACAAACCCAAAGCTTCAATTCAGCTTACAACTATGCTTATGTTAAATGATATGGTAAATGTCTGCTTTCTTTTTTCTTCCTTATGCCTGCATTCCAGCACCTCAAAAATACAGGAATAGCTCATCAAGGGCTTCAGGAAGATAGCTATATCCATGCTCTGTAATTCGATAAAACAATGGTCACTTCCTCTCCCAAATTTCTCTAATTACAAACACTTCTCGTTCACGGTGATGTGAAACGTGCCTTACAGCAGCCCCAGCATAGTTTATCCGGGAGAAAAGGGAAAACACCCTACAGTTACTGACTGTATGTACCTAAATTCACTGTTCTGACTGGCAGAAATGAGCTGCAGCCAAATTATTGGCACTGCACTGCAACTTTCTGCCACTTTGCATTGCACATTTCCCTCGAGAGGTACAAGCCATATGTTCAGAAACATTGATTTTAGAGCACTCAGCTTAACAGTAGCATGAAAAGACCTGTAAACAGCAAACCTGGCTGTTGCTCTGTATTTTATTCAGAAAAAGGGTGAAAAAGGAAAACAAAAAACTAACGAGAAAAAAAAGAGAAAAGAAGAAAAAACTTCCCATACATGATAGAATACTACACTTTCTGATCCTAGATTTTTTTTTTACCTCAAGTATCATTATACTGGTTCATAAAGATCAATAGCTGTGATCCAAGACATTTAAGTTTCTTTAACATTAAACCACTGATTTCTGTCTACACAAATACTATCCAACTGCATCCCTTACAACCCAAATTGTAATGCAGAACTATTCCTGAGTAACCAGCACACTAAATCCTCTGAAGCTTAGTCACCCTCAGAGAGTTTGCAGTCTGATCTGCTGCAGTTTTTCAGTTATAACACAAAATGAACAACACTGTGGAAGGCATCAATCCCCCAAATCACAAAACCAGTTTTCTGTACCAAAAGGCTCAAGCAGCCAAAGATCAAGACAAGCAAAAGGTTCCCAGTTCATATACTCCAGGGATACCGGTGCTGCTGATTCTAATGAAAACCGGGTAAAGTCATCAATCTAGAGACAGTAATACTCCAGCACTAATCATCTCAAGAAATCTCACTGCTAAGGAAGAGTGTTAACAAAAGAACTCCTACCAAAAGTAAAGCCATTCTTTAGAATTAGATTAGGAAGGTATTGTCTAGCAAAACATTAAAACACCGTATACCACAGATTAAAGGACTGTGGCAAATTCAAACAAAAAAGCATGGAAATAGTTTCCTTTTATCAATATAATACAACATGGCCAAGGGCACTTTTAATGGCAAATCTGCAGGCAAACTGAAGAAGGCATTTTCACATTTTTCCAAGACAACAGCAGCTTTATTTCACCAAAAGGCATCCAGATTTTTCTGGATGCCTTTTGGCTCACAGAAAAAAGGGTAAAGAAAACCACTACTAATATTGTCAACAGCAGAGTGGATGCTCCTTTTGTAAAAATGTAGAACTCACAGGTCCCAGCACAGAAAATTACCAGATTGCAACACAGTACAATGGTGAAGAAGTGTATTTGCCAACAATTAGGCAATACAAGATAGTACTTCATGTCAGACTACACAAACTTCTAAGAGAAACAGACCTTCACCCACAAAAAGTTTACACTATATTTAGACGTCAAGCTATGGAATCCACAGCTACTGAAGCAAAGTATTTCAACAGAAACGTGGCCATTCTAAATGAATGATTTAACACTAAAAGATACCTCAAAAGACTCATCATTTCTCTCCCAATGAGGACCTCTGTTTAATTAGTAGCTTCAGTTAACACTCCCCACCCTGCCACCCAATTGAGACTTTCAGCTGCATAAGGGATAATATACGAGGATGTCATATTTTACTACATATTTATAAAACAAATGGAGTGACCTCATCTGGAATTCCTTGCATGCAATTGATCACTGCAACTCAAAAACAGTGTTGCAGAATACAGGGTTCACAGAAAGGCAACAGATGATCAAAGTATAAAACCAGCAATCATCACACTAGAAGGCAGAACACTTATAAGAATTGCATCAATGTTTACAACTAATTAATGTTTATAAGAACCATATTAACATCTCATTAATGTGAAAAACAGATCTTTATTTAAAGAATAAAGTTACACTGTCACAAGATACGCACTTACGACACTTCAGGAACCCAACTGTGTGTAACACCACAGATGTCAAACAAACTTCATAAAAATCCTTGCAGCGCAGAGAATCCTACCAGTGTATGCCCACCCAGAGTTGAATCGCACGAGGGATGTCAAAGGCACAAGAAGGACTTCTGTAAGTATACAGGTGACAAAAAGAAGAGTAGGGAAAGTGTGGGCCTGCTGCTGGATGGGGAAGGACCATGGTGACACAGGACATTGCTGAGGCACTGACTGCCCCCTGACTCCGTCTTTGCTAGGGACAAAAGCCTTCACAACTTCATGAAGTTCCACAAAGGGAAGTGCAACATCCTGTACCTGGGGAGGAACAACCCCATACACCAGTGCATTTTGTGGGCCACCTAGCTGGAAGGCAGCTTTGCAGAGTTGCCAAGTTGAACATGAGCCACCAGTCTGCCCTTTCAGCAAGGTAGGCTAATGGTATCCTGGGCTGCATTAGGAGGAGTGTGGCCAGCAAGCTGAGGCAGGTGATCATTCCCCTTTACGTGGCACTGGCAAGTCCTGTGTCTAGTTCTAGGCTCCCCAGTACAAGAAAGACAAGGACATACTGGCAAAGCACCACTAAGACAATGAAGGGCCTGGAGCATCTCTCATATGAGGAAAGTCTGACTGAGCTGGGACTGTTAAGCCTATTAAAGACACAGGGGGTGCATCTCACCAATGTGTACAAGTATCTGAAGGAAAGGTACAAAGAAAAGAGACAGGCTCTTTTCAGGGGTATTCAATGATAGGATGAGAGGCAATAGGCAACAACTAGAACACAAGAGGTTCCATTTAAACCTAAGTAAAAAACACTTTTTCACCGTGAGGAAGATTGCCCAGGAAGGCTGTGGAGTTTACATCCCTGGAAACAGTGCAACTTGCTTTTGGGGAGGTTGGACCAGATGACCTCCAGAGGAATAGTTCTGTGACAGGTCAGACTTCTTTTAATTAATAACAATCTGCATTTATCATACAAGTAACATTAAAGCAACATAACCTATCAAATGAGCATCCTAATTCTCATTTTAACTCACATCAATTAAGAGCCTGTATGCCATCGGAGCCTTAAAAGTAACAGCTGGACAGAAATAAACCATTTTAGTAAGCTCAAGGTTAGACAGATGAAAAAGGAAACATTTTGACCTACTGCCAGTTTGTGGTTATGATCCTTACGAGCATAGACTATTACTGCCAAGCACAGTAAACATGTACAGGAGGAAAGGAATTCAATGTATCAGGTCCATGCTACCAAATGGAAATGTGCCTCCAAATTTTAAATACATACTTCAGAAGCATTTTGCTATAACATTATCAAACAGATGCTGTACCTGCACACATTCTCCTCCTTCCAAAATGGTATTAAGATTTCTCTATCCCAGCTCTAAATATATGTGATGTGATTTTAATGCATAGGTATGGTACAGAATAACATTTTTCTAGTTCATCCTGCCAGTGATGACTCCACAATTCACTGAACACAGATGAAGCAATGACTGCGCAAGAAATGTCTCACAAAGAAATTATCTCAGTTTCTTATGAAATATATGTATTGTAGCAAAGATTTTTAAAAAAGCATTTAAGTATTCATATTCCAAATAAGGACTTATGAGATGAATCACCATCAATCACTACTAAAACTCCAGTTTATAATTACACACTCTAGTAGCTGACAGATACACATTACTAGAAAGTGTAATCTTGTAAAGTAGAAAACACTACTCTGCCATCTTATTAGTCTGTCACAGATGACATTTACAACAGTGACTGTAAATTTGAAATTAAGCACTGAAATAAGAGATCAATACCAGAGAGTAGTACTCACAATCAAATAGTCCCAGAGATGTTCAGATTGGATCACACATATATTTGTTTATAAATACACAATAAAATGCTTTGTATTACTTGATTTAATTACAAGCATTGTATCTTGGCAATAGGTTTTTCATGTTACAATAAGCTTCACAAAGTCATAAAAGCAACATGATTAAATTAGAGATGTTAATTAAAGGCTTCCATTGATTTTACCAGTGATTTAGCTCAAGGAAGTATTATTAGGAAAAAAACCATGCAGAACAAATCACAGTACATTTAACTATCCCCTTCACTCTAAAACAAAATGAGTCCTCTGTCTTGAGTCAACATTGCTTAATATGTATCTGAGGCACATAAGGAAAAATATTCTTTAATTTTGTATTTAGATACTAATAAATCTCAAATTAAGCTATGTATCAGGCCACCACATACTCTGACATATAATCAGAAAACTGGTTTCTTGCATTCTCAATTCTGTCTTTGCAGTGTCATGCAGCCACTATTATTTACCGAATTTATACCTGCAGTTCTCCTGAATGCTGCATCTTACATAGTCTTACATGCATGCACATCCCTCCCTACTAAATACCAGGACAGGCAGGACAAGCAAACCCTTTGTCATATTCAGATCCAGAAGCAGACAGGCTCATCCTCTGGCAGGTCAAGTAGTGTTACTTTTATGTCCTTTCCTACTTACTCAAACATTTTCAAAACCTTTCATGAATTTATGCACAATAAAGGCTCCATTCTGTCAGAGTTTGACTGAAATTGGCAAGTAGACAGAAATGCTATTATGGAGGAACTGATAAACCACAAGAGCACGCAAGTCTGAAAGTACTTGCCTTAGAATGAACAGTCAGGCATCCACACCTAGCAATAATGTCTTGCGTTTCACAGGTACTATTATTTTTTTTTCCTCAATAAATCTTTACTTATTTCCCCCAGGTCTCTTTGGTGCTACCCAGAATAAAGGCTTTGGATTTGGTACTAGTTTTGGCACAGGAACTGGAACTAGCTTGGGTAGTGGGTCGGGAACTGGACTAGACTTTGGAGGCTTTGGTACACAGCAGCAACAGACCAGTAAGTATGCCCTTGTCTTGATTTACTGTGCCCTGGTTGTGGCTGGGTTTGACTTCATTTTCTTTCAAATAGCAGGTATAGTGCTGGGCTTTGGGCTGTCCTGTACAGCCTGCTCTAGGTGATCCTGCTGTGGCAGTGGCGTTGGACTAGATGATCTCCAGAGGTCCCTTCCAACCCCTGTCATTCTGTGACATAAATCCAACTCCTATGGGGAACTTAAGACTTACAGGCTTCCTATCTTTTGCTTCTGAGTATGAACAGCTGCCTTAGAGGCTACAGTATCACCTAAGCCCAGAATTTGGAAACAAAGTGAACAGAAATCATCACAATATCTGACAGATTGTTGAAACACAACTACCAGTGCCTACCCTCCCACAATCCTGTAAAACTGAAATGACCTTGTTAAAGAAGGCAACAATGGTAGAAATGCAGACCACCTATTGAACCATTAAACCACTGAAGTACTTGCAGAGCTAAGTGTTCAGCTATCCTAAGAGGCATACTGATCCCCACCTCAGCTGCCTCACCCTACTCTTACAGGGATCCTAAAACATTTCCTGTTCTGCACAGTGACATGTGGACAACAGCAATACAAATCAACTGCCAGGAGGAACATGGCAGCTTGTACTTCCAGGAGCATGAGGCCCACTACTGACATAGCATGTTGAAAACTCGGAAACACCAATGGCTACACTGTCAGGACAAGGCATAATTGAGGAAAAAAACCCCAACCTTTTGTTATTTGCTTACTAAGCGTTTCTTTCTCTCCTATCAACTCCATCAATACATTAGGAACATGTATTGTACTACTGCATACAAGGATGTTGTACTACTGCATGTGGATCCCATCAGATATAGATGTCAGCAACCATTTGCCCATCTATTCTTCCCACTTAGCTCAATGCTATAAGAATTCCTAATTAAGTTTTCAGTATTTATAAAATTATTTTTCATTCACTGAGCTTTTAGGTTTTCAAACAATAATGTTTGAATATTTACTGAAGCTATCACCTCATCTGTATTAATAAATACAACTGTTCTTTGGACAAAACAGCAGTCAATTTCTTATATAAAGATGCTGAATTGTAACGACAAATCTGAAATAATTTCTGTTTCTTAATAAAAAGAATCTATTGAGAAGTGACAGGAGGTATAAAAGAGTGAAGTTCTATTACTTATCACTTGATCTGCTCACACGTTTATAAACTCATATATTTTTTGTTTGATTAACATACATTATTTTTGTTTGATTTCTTTAATTTACTTGGAAAATACTTCCAAGCTTAAAATGCTAGGGTTCTTGGTGGAGAGACTGCCAAGCCTTATGAAATTATGGTAACAACATTAAATGCTCTACTTACTTAATATTTTAATTATAGTTTGAACGCACAAGCTTGTGATTACATTTACATCCCTAATACAATTTCTCTTACTGTATGTAAAGAGCAAGATTTAATCTGTGGCAAAGACTAAGTGGTCATTTAATATTCAAAAGTACTTATGTTTTAGAATATTATTTTAGAATGTCTACTAGACAAATGCATATAGATACAATGAGTAAGGAACATAGAATGCTTTATGTATCTGAAAGACAACTGTCAGGCTAATTGCTTATTTGTGCAAAAATCAAGATAAAATGTCTGCTGCGGTAACAAGAACTTGCTTACAAACAACCCAACCAACAAAAATATTGACAAAAACTTCTTCTCCAGAGACCTTCTACTATTTCTCCTCACCCAATAAACATATGTATACATTTAATTCATTTGGTAATTCAGCCATATTACTGCTTTTATTCTTTACAGTTCGGTTTACCTCTCTGAACTTGGTAAGTGTCTCGCTGTACACTCTGAATACGTTCAATATTACACGGGCAGGTGCTGTGAGTATTTCATCTGCTCTACAGACACAGTTCCGCCTCATTTTGACACGTTCTTTTGGCTTTGAAATTAAGGCTACAGTAAGTGTAAGAATAGCATCCACCTTTTTTGGTAATAGTACTATTTCCACCCAAATCAACTAGTTCTCTCCTCTTTTGCTTCTGAATAGCTATGAATGCACAATAGCTTAGCATACTTTGAAATAGATTGAGAGTAGGATGGTATAAAGACCTTGACCACTGTTTTTTCTTTTCCTTCATTGCTTTTTCCCTTTTATGAACAATGTATGCAGAAAATTAATTCAAAAGCACCAGGAAAAAAAAAAAGGAGTGCTTAGAATGTGAAACTGCTTACAGTTTGATATAATAACATCTTGTAGGCTAAGTCAATATTAAAAACATTATGTGCAAACAGCTCCTGCAGTTGAGAGTAAGGCCACCAATAAGCAACACCAAGCATGAAAGAGTTGCAAAGCAGACCATACTGCTGCACCCTCTCACTTACTCTGAAAACAATTGTGTGAAACATAGAAGGAAGAATAAGAAATACATTCTACTCCATCTAAGCCAAGCTTTTGAAATATATTGCTTATTAAGCTGATTAAAAAAGATTAAAAGAGAGAAATTCAGGAAGATTAGTAGGAAGCAGAGCAGACATAGCTCTAAAACAGAAACATTTCACTCAACTGAAAACTTGCAACTGCAAAGTCAAACTATTTTGCTTAGTTTTTCAAAAGTTTTTTTTTTCACCTTTTCTTTTTCAGTAATTGCTATTAAAATGGCATTTCACAAGAAATTTGTACCTCAGATACTACTAGTGCTAAAGAAAGTGCAGAGCTTCCCTTCTTACTGCTTTAATTTCTAATCAGATATGAAATTGATGGGCAGGGATTTGATTTTAACCAAACACAGAATACTATAATCACAAAACAAAGAGCAATGAAAGTAGTAGTCACGGTACTGTCCTTATAATGTCCAGCATTTTGAAAAATTAATTAATCTTTCATTTAATGTCCTTTCCAATGCTACCGCTGTAATGCTTTGCCAACGTAAGAACTGGTTTACTGTTAAGAGACAGAAGTCCCATCCAGCTCATCAGAAAGTCTTCAACTGCAGCACACAGGAATAATTAAAGGAAGATTATCAGAAAAAGGTCTGAAACACAAAGATGTACATAGCACTCCTGTTAGTTACTCAGACTTTCATTATTTTTAGATAAGACATGTTCTGCTCCTCCTCTCTCCAAATAAAATCCAGCAAGCACAGGCATTTACATTTTCAAGATGTTTTTCAAGGGTTTAAAAGGATGTAATTATGCAAAAAGCTTGGGCAAGCTGTGGCTTTTTGAAACTGTAAGAGGTGACGTTTCTCAAAATTAAAAAAAAATATTTATCCCTTAAGCAGGCAAGCACGTAGAATCTATCCAAAAAGACGTCCAGATCAATTAACATGGCTTTTTCAAGAAACCCACCACCACTACCACTGACTGTATGTTGTTGGGCCACAGATGTTTTTAAAAATGTCTGTGTAAGTGGCACTGCAAATCTTAAGCAAGTTGGCTACTTTGATGGTAAAATTAATTTCAATACAATTATTTGATTATTTTGACAAAAGTATCAGCTAAGGCAGCAGGACAAGTCCATCCCAATATTTTCAAAGAGATGAAGCCAGTGCCCTACTCTAAATTTCTTGTACATTATAAACGGTTTTCCATTAATTCTGAAAAATATGATCAATGGCACTGGAAGAATCCAAGCCACTAATAAAAAATTGTTCTTCAAAGTATATCCTGTTGTTATGGATGACATCAGTTATGCTTAGAATTGCCAGAAAAGGTAATTAATTGGCAAAGTATTCCTCTGAACAGATTGAAATCAATACCTCTCTCAACTTTACAGAAATTTATCCTCAGGAAAAGTGCCAGCATAGTCCATGAGACAATTATTAATCAGCAGCCCTACATAGTAATTAATCATTCTATCTTGCAGTAAGACTGGAATAAGGATTTTTCCCATAGTCATTCAGAATTCTAAAAATTCTGACAATCTGGAAGAGGTTGGCTTTTTGGTAAGTAATCCTACCATATTCTGAACTACTGCAAAACAGTGAAAACAAAAAGGCTGTTCTCAAAATATTTTCTGAGTAACCTCTGAGAAAGCACAGAGATTCTAGTAATTGTTAAAACTCAGAAAAATGTGAATGTCACCTATGGTAGATGATACCAAGAAGGATATAGATTGACTGAGAAGGGAAATAAATTGGAAAAGAGAAAAAAGCCTCTGGCATGGAGATCAATCCTTATGATCAGAAATTAAATAAAACCTATTATTTCCCAAAATTATGACAGTCAAGAGGGTCTGGTTTCCCCAGCTGCTTGATGCCATACTTATGTGACTCAATGATAATAATTTTCTGATTATTGTTGCTGTTAGTTTAAGAGGTTGTCTGGGAAAGGCTTCTAAACATACAAGGGAGAGGACAAATAAAATGGTGTCAATATTTGTACACAGAGCTGAATCTCAAGGCACCTGAAGGAAAACTGACTGACATTCAAGTCTGAATTTCATTCACATGTTCTTTATTAACCTATGCTTTTAATTTCTCAGACCAGAGGAAGACAGAAGAAGATGTCAAGCTTAAGCAGGTGCCTCCCAACCTCTATCTGGGCACTAAGTTTGCTTCATAAGATAACAAAACCAGCAATACTAAAGATAACTCTGCTTTGCAATGCTAGAATTATTTGATATTGATTAGTGTTTTGGGTTTGTGTGGCAAGGCCCAAGACGAACTTGCTGCTGCTGCTCCAGGCAGAGCCCATCAGCGATGGTGGCAGTGCCTCTGTGATAGCATATTTAAGAAGGTTAAAAAAAAAAAAATCAAAAAAAAACACACCACAAGAAGAAAGCAGAGTGAGAGGTTTTGTCTTGGTGTTATATAAGCCTGCACTGAAGAAAGGTACACAGTAGATTAACATAACACCAACCAAGTCACAGAACGGTAGGGGTTAGAAGGGACCTCTGGAGCTCAGATAGTCCACCCTCCTTGTTAAAGCAGGTTCACGTAGAACAGGTTGCACAAGACTCTGTCCAGGCGAGTTTGAATAGCTCCAGAGAGAAGGAAACTCCACAACCTCTCTAGGAAATAAGTTCCAGTGCTCAAAGGTTCCACCCTCAAAGTAAAGCAGCACAACTCTTCTACTGTTGGTACTGATGATTCCAATAGCTAGTGCTCGTGGTTTGACTGCTAATTACTTGTCAATGTCTGTATCACTTCAGCAACCATCTTTGGGACCAGGGAAATAAGAGTACTAAAGGGTTATTTTGATATATTTTTCTAAGTATACAAAAAGCAAGACCTTGTAATAACTACACCCAGAATCTCAAGTACTTTGTCATCACCCTTAATGAAAATTATGTCTTAAGAGTTGTATACCACTATACTAGAATACTTCTCAGCAGACAGCCTCAAAGGACACTGCATCTGTTGCTCGTCCATCACTCTGGGCTAAATGCATTTTCCTGTTATTCCAGCGTGGAGAACAGCAACATTCTTCTAGACTTCTTCCTTCTGGAGATGCAGAAGGCTACAATCCCCCAAAGTAGAAGTACTAATATACTATGCCAAAACGTTTATCCAGAACCAGAGAGTTCGGAAAATACATAACAGAACAAACTGAAGCATCTACTGTTAAAAATATTATGTATATGGTAAATCACTGGTGGCAATTGACATGAACAGTGAGAAAGACCATCTCAATTCTGTATTTTTATCAAGACATAAATAAGTTCTAGACAATAAAGGAGTACACTTTATCAACATTCCCAAAGCAGATATTACAGTCAAGAAAAGGCAGTATTCCTAAATTAACTGAATTGCTTTTCTCATCATCACCACTATATTTTAGCAGTATTTCACTTTAGAGAGTTCAGATAAAGCCTGATTCTTGCATGTATTAATGTTTTCAACTTTCTTTTATCCTTCTGCTTTGTGTAAATGTCAAAGCTAGTCTCTTTGAAAATTTAGCTCAGAACAGTCTTTACCACCTTCCTGTTAGAAAAAAAAAAAAAAAAAAGAAAAAGAAAGTGGAAACCAGTCAGTATTACTGAAGTTATGAGATTTGACTGTGCAGTTGGTGGGCCTTTTTTCAAAACTATTTCTCTAAAGCAGTATTTTCCTTCAGTATCAACTATTCCTGTTTGCCTATGATTATTAAAAGATTTAAATTTAGAGGCTTCTCAAGTATTTTTGAAAAGATTAAATCTGAATTTCATAGCAATACTGACAGTGCTCTACAAAGCTTACTTTTATAAAGAGCACAAGTGATGAATCACATAAAAATGTTACACTAGGACGTAAAGCCCACAAAAGCAGAGTCAATTCCTGCTTGTCTGTGCTCACCAGAAGGAAGCCCTCACAAGATAAATTACACTTGAACTTTCATCTTTTTTTGTATAAGAAAGACCCAGTACCTTTGTGGGCTAAAATCACATTCCTTGTAGCATAATAGATAGAACTGAGTAAATACAATGCTTACCTGTAACAGTGGAATGATCTCTAGGTGTTCAAAGAATCATGTAGGTCCATTTGCCTTCCTCTTTTAAAAATGTGAGGTAGCAAAACAAACAAAAAAAAAATCTAGAGGCAGAAAAACAACAGTGGAAATAAGTAAGAAGCAGCTATTGAGGAAAAAAATTAAAATCTTGAAACAGATTTAATACTCTATTCAGATAGAGCTCCCTTCCATTTGTCCCACAATTCCTAAACTTTCTGAGAGGAAGGCACGGAAGTGCACAACTATCACCTTAGCTCTTTCCACAGCTTCAAGTTACATCTACAGAGACTCCAAAGAAAGACAAGAAATTGATACGAAATGTGAATACATGAATTCTCAAGATAAACTGGGTCACAAGACAGGGTTGCTTTTTTGCTTGTTTGGTTTTTTGTTTGAAATAACCTTAGTGCGTTTGCACTCCTATCTTTGGCTAGCTGTAATTCCAGGAAGGAAAAAGCAGTGAAGTATTGCTCTGCCACATGTAGCACTGAAACCGAACACTGTTGCTGAATACCAGCGCCGGCTGTATTAATGAATCAAGCCAAGAACCACCACTGAACACATTTCAGAAAATGGAGCAGCTTTAGAAAAATTCACACTTAGAGTGGTTCTCAACCCTTTCCAATTTACAGGCCGCTAAATATTTTCCAGGGAAAGTGAGAACTCTAGTTTGAAAACCTACCATGCAGAAACTTGTCCCCATTCAGCTCACAGCAAATTGACTATCTGCATTGGAAAATGAAAGAAAATGTACTCCCAGCGGACACCTGTATGTGAACATGATTCTTAATACTTGCCTTCTCATAGTCTGATCTTTTCTACTAGCTGCAAGAACCTTCTTGGTGCCTGAAAGGTAAAGTCACCTCATTCTTGCATCTGGAGCACATAACCTCACCCCTCCTACATGATTAATTGGCTGTCTGGCCTTAAAAACGTGCATTTATGATCAGTGGTTGTTTTGATGGCAATTTTCAATGGAAGTTTAACAATAACTTTGTTCTTGGGGGAAAAAAGCAAACCATGGATAGTTAGGTTTGTAATTGATGCATTATTCTACCTGGTAAGATTGTGATAAGAAAAGGCAATTTCATTAATAGGAGAGGAGGCAAACTTTTCCATTGTTAAGAATTTTGCAAGGAAAATGTAAAATTGCATTGTAAATTCTTAAGACCTGTAGCAAGAGCTTTTATTATTGTGTTATGTTATGCCTGATGAGGTAATCTTTACATCATGAAACACTGAATTACATCAACAAAGTACATGACATTAACACAGCCAAAAAGCAAACTTTTCAAAAGCACTGGTGAAACAAGAGTCCAGAGAGCTGGAACAAGTTTATCAATATGAACTGCCATTTTTGGTGATAGTTTGCAATTACTGTTTGACCGTAATGATCTCATAGAAGATTGTTTCTTCTAGAAGATAGAAGATCTTCACCTCAAGTTCCTTTCCATTCTCAATTTGAAGTCATGACATTTCTATGAAACACAATGTATTAAAATCTCCTGCCATGAAGAAAACATGCTGGCTTTGGTAGTGGACCTGCCCATCCAGAAGACATCCAGGGACAGTTCTACAAAGCTGATGTATGGTAGAGGAAAATACCATGTGGCTCAGACTAAGGATGCCCCTATCACTATTATTTTGGTTTCACCCCGTATTATGCTCGTTGGCATTGTTCCTCAGGTGGAAAATAGGAGAAACATGAGATGGGAATGAAATCTCCCTTATCACAAAAGTGCCTATGAAGTTCAAGAACAAGTTTGGGTCTCCCCCCCACCAATATTAATCCACCTATGCCTCTGGATATTCCCATCCAAAAATACCTCTGGCAAAATTAATGAACCACTCATGAAAAAAACACCTCGCGATCCATTTTTTTAAAAGGATCACAGAACGAATCACACACATGGATCCATCCCCACAACACACTGTGTTTGTCCAGAGACAAAAGCTACATCGACTCAAGTTCAAATTTTTATTCCTATCAATGCTAGTAAGAAGACCCGAGTGATATTTTTACTTCAAAATAAGCACGTATTTGGAGTTTGGCTTGAATAATTCTAAGTAACTTTCAGGTCAAAGAAGCCAAGCCGAGCCTCCCTTTTCCTGATGGGGCAGTACTGGCCAAACACTGACGCTACTGCCAGAACACGCTGATAACGAGACACAGATGGAAGCAAGGGCTTCACCCGCTGTGCTACGCCTCAGCCATGGCGAGTGCCAGTCCCAAGCCCAAAAAAGCTACCAAAAAACAGGTTTTAAGAAAAAAAAAAACAAACAAGAACCAAGAATATACGCAAACAGTAGCTGTTTGATGTATTCCCCATGTGAGAACAGAACTCCCCGTTCTGGTGAGTTGGCCAGCAGCCGCTGCTCTGCTCAGCTCAACCAGCCGCAAAACGGGATCGTTTTTCGCTATTTCACAGTGGCCGCGAAGGCTGAGAGACGAACGGGCGAGGACCCGGCAGCGCCGAGTGCGCTTCGACCGGCTCTCGCTCTGCGTTCTTTCGCACCGAGTCAGCGCGGGGACTTCCCCGCCGGCGAGACACAGCCCCCCGCGGCCCCGTGAGACAGCCCCCGCCCCGTCCTGCATCAGGCCGGCGCCTCCCCGCCGGGGGACCAGCACCGGCCCCAGCCCGCGCTCTGTCCGGGACCGTTACCCCTCCCCCACCACCCCTCCGGAGGCTCATCGGGATGGCAACCGCCAGCCGCTCTCACAGCCGGCAGGCGGGCTGGCGAGCGGGTGAGACCCCGGCGGACGGAAGGGCGGGAACCCGCCCCTCGCTAGCCCTCGCCCTCCTCCTCGCTTTCTCCTCCCCTGCGCGTTCGGGCGGCTCCAGCCCCCGGGCTGGCCGCGCACGCGGGGGCGCGGTGGGGCGGAGCAAGAGGGCCCCGGGCGGGGCCGGACTCCGCGCCACGCCCCCCACCCCTTCAGGCCGTGGCGGGAGGTGCACGCCGCCGCCTGCCAACCGTCGCTTTCCGCGCGCCCAAAAAGCGGAGGCAGCGCGTGGCCGCGGGGGGGTTAGGTGGGGAGAGAGACCGTTGTCGCTTCCCTCAGGCCGCGGCGCCGCCTGCGCTCGCTCGCTCGCTCGCTCGCTCCCCCTCTCGGCGGGGCAGGCGGAACGGCGCGGGCAGCGGGAGGAGGCAGTTTTTCCCCTTAAGTGGGTTTGCCTTGATGAACCCCATAGAAGGCCTCGTCTTGCCCCGGGTACCCTTGCCTGCCTTCTCAGACCACAAAGCCAAGCGTTTCCATAACTTTCCACTTCCCCATTTAAATCGAATAAATCTACAGTGACACACAGTGCAGCCACTAATCTCCTCTCAGGCACCCGGCACTGTGCAGTGTTGAGGCAGCCTGTACTCACCATCTAATGGGCAAACACGCTCCTGCCTTTGCCAGCCTTGTTATTTGATGCCTTGCCGGTGACCTCTGTCATCCAAGGGTACAATAATTTTCCAATTTAATAGACTGTGTGACAGTCAGATGTGCCTCCGATTGATAAAACTGACTTAAGGGTGTGCAAGACCATTGCTGAGGTGTGGCGGTTTGAGTTTCATGCAGTAACGAGGTATATAGTGATTTCTTTGCTAAATTCTGTGAGGAAATCTGGCCTGCATGGCTGTATGCTTCATCTATCTGACAGTTCTCATCCCAGCTGACTTTAAACACTGCAGCCAATTTTAACTAAATTTGAAAGGATCGGGTTTTCAAAGGCACTCATTGTTGCAGCTCTGTACAAATTATTAGCTAGTTTGAGGCAATCACATCCCCAAGGAGAAAAACTCTTGTTTTTCACATCAGTTGGCAGGTCAGGCCACATAATGCACAAAGGGTTCAGCTAGTTCACACACACATAGCTGCCTAAGGGTAGAAGTATCTAAAGCTGAGCGTGTCCTTGGAGGATGTGTGGGCAGATCACATGTGGGCCTCCTGAACTCAGAAACTAAAATATTATGTGCCATCAGATAGCCCTAAAACAGATATCCTAAACATCTAACAATCCTAAAGCTTCTGCTTGCTGGAGAGTTCTTGGAAACATTCTATTAGAATCTGAAACGACATATTCCACGGGCTTATTATGGCAGGCTTAGCTACAGGGCAACTTCTATTCTGACCTTGAGCAAATACCAACAATGATGAAAGTCTGAGTATATCAGGAAGGGATAGATACACATAGTAATTGACAAAGTCTTGCTGTTATTTTACAGTATATTCTCCATTCCATAAAAAAAAAAGGATGGGTATATACCACGTAGCCTTGAAAGCAGGAAAATATAAACAACTAAAGTGGAAGATACTTAAGGGGCAATCCAGTCTCCCACAAAGTAGAGCTAATTTGCTAACAGATGACAAATACAAATTGTACAGTGGGTATACTTTACTTTTTCAATTTTTTTTTCTATACTTATTACTTCTGTTATACCATGCTGTCAAGAAAAAACCCAGTTCATTTAACTTTGGCCTCATTGCTTTTATTGCATAAAAGTGCTACTTTTAAAATATCAGATTAACAAATTTGTAGTCACTACAGCTCCATTAAGAGTCTTGCTATAGAATGCTTACCGTATGTGCTGGCTTACTCATCTTCTGAGATAGCTAGATGACAAGCAGGGCATTTCAGATTTCTAGGACATTTCTTATTTTAACTTCAGCAGCATTGATGTATTTTGGTAGTACTCAGTACTTAATACTATATCAGAAGAGATCTTTCTGAATTAAGAAATTTTTCCTAGTGTATATACTCTTTCAGAAATGTTCTTTGCAGTTTCATCTGTAGGAGAATTTATGGAATATCATGGTTGTTGTCAGAATGAAAACCTTCACTTTTTTAACTGTAAAGTTGAGTTGAAAAAATAAATACGCAGACTACTAAATAATACAACAGTAATACGAACATCTCACGATTGTACTTAGTACATCACTTATTTGCCAGATCAAAAATTATCATCAGGTTTGGGTTTTTTTAAATGTTGGCCAAATTAGAACAAAATTCCTTTGCAAAGATGATTAATTTACTGATCAGAAAGTATATGAAAGTGGCCATTAGGGGGTGGTGTTCATGAAACAAAACTACCCCAAATGAGTAAAATAGTTTCTATGCAAGGTTTTTCGTGGTACATGAGTTTTGTCTTCAATGTATTCATTTGAATCATACTCATCTATGTCAATGTAAGAACAAAACTTAGCTCTCTATGGCTTAATGTACTGAGAAGTAAAAAGAAAAGTCAGGTTATAAAAGGAAACAGATAGGCGTTATTTTGGAAACTCTGCACTAAGTTGAAAGCTAAACCAGGAAGGAAGTTACAACCACTATGGTAGAGTGCTTTGGTGACATGTGCTTGCTTTTGAGAAAATCAGAAGTCTTCAGATTAGTATTTGTAATAGTTACCATAATTTTTTTATGTTTACCTGATTTTTTCAAAATCCATGAAGGTGAGTGATCAGCTTTTAAAATAACCTTTTATTTATTTTTTCTAAAGTCTGATTGCAATTGAAAGGTTGCATGTGCTTTCCTAAAAGTGACCGTTAGGATGCTATATTCATATAGATTTTGCAAAGCATGTAGAATTTTTTCACTGGATTTTTAACTGACAGAGTTAATTATCTGTGGTAATTTGAAATTAAGTTTTAATTTATTTCCATACCCTGCATAATTTTTAGTAATTATTTCCATGCAACTGTGTACTTTCACTATCTTCATCATTAAGAAAGTAGTTAGAAACTTGTTTACTTTATAGTAGGTACTCATGTCTGTAAAAAAAAAAAAAAACTTTTCTAAAGTTTCTATTCTTAAATGCCTATAAAACTGTTTACAATTACTATGTGTTATGAGATACTGTCTGTGAAAGAGAGAATGCAGTGGTAACCTGACAAAGTAGCAGAAGCGTAACAAAGTGAAGCAGTTCTTTTAACATAAATCACAAGTTCATGATCATCTTAAAGGTCAATACTGAAATTAGAATGCATGCAAAAATCTATGTGTGCAAGTTATTAATTCAGTGCTTTCTTAAAAATCCATAAATAAATTAATATTAAAATAGTTTTGTCATATCCATTCCTAAGTAAGCTTTTGAATAGATAAGTGTTATAATAAAAAGCATCCATTTGACAAATGGTGTGTGTTCCCAAGCATGATAAATTATTTATGAAGCACAATTTTCTGGGAAAAATAAATCCAGATTAGGCTACTTATATTTACATTCCTATTTTTATTAACTACTAAGAATAAACACAATAGTAACTAGAATATATAGGGGGATTTTTAGTTTACAAACAAACCAACCTGGTAAGCTGCCATAAGTTTCAAATATTAGAAAATAGATGTATCAATTTAAGATGTTGGAATAATTAATGTTTTACCTTCATGCAGGAGTAGTCAAAAGTATTTGCTAGCACAGACTATGCAAATATACAATGACATAGCTATTACCAGAAGAAAACATTGACCTTAGTGTTAGACATCAAAGAGTAATTGTATTTTCCATTATAACCTTCCTAGATTGCTCTTACTGGAAATGCTGTGTGCTGCAATAGGACAGTCACTGCAATTCTGATATCTACATATGACCTTAATCACAATGTGTCTGAGATAAGATTGTGCAGTATATGAAAAAATGCAGCACTGAATTATATTTTGAAAATCATAATTATTGCCTAATTTTGGATGTTCTAAAAACTATCTGACTGTATAACAATGTCCAAATTACACAATAAAGTAAATCTGTTGAGCTATTTCTTTTGAAACTTCCAAGGAATTTGTGTCTGTGGTTCACTGAAAACCTTCTGTTGGAAACTGGTTTAATTTCAGATGTGGCAAAACTAAAATGTAAATAATTGCTTCACTGTAGATGTTTCAAATTGCTGGTTACCCCATGAAGCCTCACCACACAGATTTGATGTTGGAAACCATTGAGATGTAAACACAGTCACTGTATCTTCATCTGTGAGGGGTACCTAAAGGAGTGGCAGAGAGCTCCCTGTTTTACAGGCTCTTCTAAGATTTCATTAACATTGTGCACACTTCAGGTTTTTAATATAACCCCAGAAATGGCAGGCAAGCAAAGTACACAGAAGTAAGTCAAACTTGGATGTTTTATCCCAGGGGAAGTTCCAACATTTATTTTCATTCTGGAGTAGGAATAAAAATGCAAATTTCTCATTAAACAGAAATTTTGCAGGAAATCAATTTGCAAAGAACCAAGCCTTTAAAAATTTATCAAAAGAATACGGTTCAGCATTGCCAAAAATGAAATGTTTCCTTTATATTTGTAAAGCAACCCGCTTGTTTGGGTACAACTCATTGAACCTGTAAAGTACATTGCTTTAGAACAGGAGGTTGTTGTTTGGAGTCTGATGCTCTCAATCCCAGCCCTGTTCTCTGGGTCCAGCTACTTGATGGAGTGTGTCTCCTTTAATCTGTCAGTTGTGTACTCCCCAATTTGTACCACAGGCCTTGTCTCTGTGCAGTATTATATGAAAATTATTAAGGAAATGATAAAAAATGTAATTTTATATGCTGACGAGTTGATTAGAAACAAAATACAACAGATCAAATGAAGAAGGCAAACCAATCCAAAATGAAATATTTATGATTTTCTTAATGAGAATCAAGTTTTTTTACAAATTCGGATCTTCCCTATGAATAATTTTAACAGAATTGGATTTTCTATGCAAAACCACCCTGTAAATGGAAGCTTAATAAAGGAATTTCATAGATCTTCCTAAAGTAAATCAAGCGGGTTAGAGACCTTTGCATATAAGGCAGTTTCCTAGAGATACATTGAGTGGTTTCATCTCAATGAGCCTCTTAACTCAGATTGTATGTGTTCATATTGCACAAAACCCCTTCCCCATTTCTGGGGCCGTTTACCTCTGGCAGGGTGGTTCCCAGTCCTGCAGCAAGAATGAAGCCTCTTGAGGGTACTGCTCTCTCTCATGGAATCTGATGGGAAAGTCTAGTCCTTTTGCAGCACTATGTAGAGTTTACAATAATAGACAGCACTCCCTAGGAAGTCCACTATCCTGTGAGCTGGAAGAACATAGTTTACTGATGATAGAACACAATTTGAATGGCTCTCTCAGTAGACATATTTCAAGAGAATGGGAAGCACCCTCTCTAGGAGGACAGCATTCAGACTTTTTCCACTAGCATGGCGTTATTGTATCTACAGCATGCCTCATGAGCGGGTCTGGAGCCTGTTTAGCATTGTGGGAAGTCTAAAATAGACTGCTGTCACAGCACAGTATGCAGATTCCCAAGTCTGCATGCAAATTTCTTGGTGAAAGTAGTATGGTAGGGAATTACCATTATCAGATCTGCAGCAGTGGTTTCAGACTGGTTGCCCATATGCATATATGCTTTGCCATGAGAGCAGAATAAGCATTTGATTTCTGTTCCTGGCTTCACCTCCACAGAGGATCTCTACATACACCTCCTTCAGCTGGAAGAGTTTGACCCCAGGAGCCTGCTCCACTCCGGGTTTTGTGGGTCAGATCGTAAGCGTTTCAAGGAAAATGTTTTGACTCGCTTCAGGGAAAGGTCAAGCCCTAAATTTTGTCTGCCATTTTTCCTTTTTGTATTAAAATGAATGTTCTTACATGCATAGGATGTGTATTTTATGTTTCAAACTATTGTTTTTTAAGGAGTTTATGACTCTCTGCTATAGTGTAAGTAAAGTGAAGATAATTGGCTTCGGCATTGGGTTTTGGATTTTATTTCTGTATCCTGTGTAAAATCCACCACTGAAGAGTTTCTGAGATCAGCCTGCTGCCATGTGAGCACAGGTGGCCTGTTGAAACTCTCAGATTGCAGCTGAGCACTGGAGCAATTAAAGGCTATGTTTTTCTATCTATACATAAGGATTTATGTACATATTACTCTAGTTACTCATAATGGGATTTAGATGAAAACTTTCCCATTCAGAGAGGTGGAAGGGTACTACTTGCTCAGCTATTAAACAGGTTAGTCAGTCGACTCTGGGATGTGGTTATTTGTATTCATAAATATGTATTTCATGTCAGGGTCCCAGAAGTTTATTATTCTTAATTTTTTTTTCACATTGAAAAAAATAGTTCAAAGTTAACTCAAGTAAAAATGCATGATTTATATAATAAAGCCCTACTTTAATGTGGAAAACAGCTAAAATAGCCCTCATTAATAATTAATTCTATGTGGCTTTCGCTACTTGCCAGAACAGCATTAATGTACCCTAGCTACAGTAATCTGATACTGAAATTTGACTGTGAATACCAAACCCAGTTATAATTAAGCTTTGTGTGTTTTGACTGAACAGAAGAGAACATGAAGGGTGTGGTTAGGGCATTCAGCAGCATTTGTCTGTATTTTCACTGTGTAGTTTCAGTGTCATTGGAAAGAAAGTTTTCATTCTGATTATAGCTATTTTACAACATAATTACACTAGTGTGTTGCAATTGCAGAGATCTAGGGCTGAGTTTCCCCTTCAGACATGAGTGCCTTTATCTTCTTTTCAAGTACAATCAAATCGGAGCAGCTCTGAAAAACTCATGTGTCTAGCTACTACCACAAATTCAAGTCAGTATTAGAAGAAATTTCATACAGTTCAGTGATAAAATCCAGGACCCAGGCTGTGGAAAAATTCTGTTCTTGCTTTCCCTCACTTGTTAATGTGTTCAGTATGCTGCTATAACCCTTAAGAAAGAAAATGCATTTCACCATTTCACCATTTCCCTGTAGGTTGGGTAAAGGAGCGTCCATGTGTCCTCTATGCTGTCTTGCTAATATAGTTCTCTTTTTTTTCTTTTTTTTTTTTGTACAGCTAACACTGTAATTGTCTCATGCGTGGATACCTGTTCATCAAATGACACCACTTTTCCACTTTGTACTTTTAACAATTCTTGCAAAAGATCTGTGCATCAAAGAAGAGAAAACCAGATTATTTTACTGAAGGCCATTGTAAATCACTCCAGTTTCCAAAGTATTATGTGTATTTGCCAGTCCTCCATGAGAGAAGAACAGTCCCATACTAAACACACAGAGTGGGAATCCAAGAGAGAAATGAATGTTGATCACAAAGGATCAAGGTCAACAGATAAAGAAAGTAAGTTGGGGAAGAGAAATACTTATTTTTAAGTCATTAATTACAACATAAAAGACAAGTTTTTATTTGGTAGTTAAAAGAAGATTATAATATGCTGCTGGTTCTCTATGTTCCTTGCAAATCTATGAACAATGGGCTTTTTTTAGCTTGTCTTGGCATGGCTAGAAAATACAGGGTTTATGCCACATTCTTAGTGGCATTCATTCCTGGCTGTCAGTGAAACATGTTGGTAGCAAAATGCTGATTTCTTGTATAAAGAATCTTGTATAAAATTGTGGAGGAGGTGTTTGTCATCTTCAGGTGGCTTTGTATTGGTCTGCAAGGAGGGTTCTGTGAGAAAAGTGTCTTAACCAGCAGCCTCCTGGAAAACTTCCTTTGCAAATCTGACATCTGCTGTCTGGCTTTCATGAACCCTCCTATATCCCCATCTTTATTCTTTAAATCTTACTAAATTTTAAAAAATATTTCATTTATTTTTAAGGAGTTGTAGTTTCTGAGCAGTTTTCATGCTGAATTTGCTTTTAAATGTAATTGTGGAAATCTATTTCTAGATTGCTGTTATTATATGAAGATAGGCTGTGAGCAAGTATCTGAAGGACTGATTTGAAGATGGCAACTATTCATATAGCAACTATACAAGACATAACCATTTTTGGACTTGTCTATGACAACAACTGTGTAGTACCAGGTCTGGCCTTGCATGTTTCATACAGGGCAGCACTGAATAATGACTGGCACACCAATACAGAGAAGAGTTCAGCAACATGCACATCTTTTCAGAGCAGCAGCAGCATATTCCTTCTGTGCTGTATACACTTAAAAAGAATCCCGAGACCTTTGTATTCAGAGGATGCCTCTGAATTTTGCTTTCCTAACATTAGTCAGCAACAGGGACAACAGGCCAAGTCCTGAATATTAGAAATGCAGCTCTTGTCCAATGGCATCATATTAAAAATCAGCTGCCTTCAACACTATGGAAAAAAAAAAACCAAAACAGAAAATATGTAGACAAGCTCTGTTCTCAGTTATACCTATACGACTCCTCACACTTTTGCAATGCCTTGCCTACCTATGTTTCTTGTTGACATTGTGTAAGTCTCACAGGTTCTGTGGTTTGAAGCTAAAAAAGGACCTTCTGCAGCTGATAGCAGATAGACACTTCAAATCTCTATCATCATATGACTTTTGCTTGACTTTTAGTTTTTTCATATCCTGATTTTTGTCTGTTACCTTTGACAACAGACAACACAACGACAGGAAACTAAAGCAAAAGAGGGGCCATAATTCTCAGGGGAAACATTTTTAATATAGATAATACTCTTCAGATATGCTTAGAATAACTTTACATGGTAAAGTTCTGTCCATTTTATCATAAATAATGTAAAAGCCTAATGTATGTTTGTGCAAATAAGTCAGAGAAGTGATCTGTATTCTTTCTGAGAGTTGTCTGTCTGCTACACGTTGTGTAACAGTTTTGTTTATTTTTAGTTCCAAAAGCAAAAGGCTCGCTTGAAGTGGAAACAGAAGATGCCATTTATTTTTATAAATATTTTAATTTTACTACCATTTCCAAGAAAGAAGAAGTAGAGTATAACACTCACTACCTGCTGGAAATGCACATCAACAATTCTATAGTCGGAGGAAAAAACGCAGCTGAAGAATACCTAAATCATTCCTGTCTAGTGGCAATGATGGAAGTCCAAAATGATTGTATAAATATTTCACTGCAACTGAAGTCTTATGTGGAATGTAAGTTACAAAGGAGAGTCAGAATGGACATCAAACCAGAAACAATATCAATCTCACAAAAAATATCCACTGGGTAGTTCTTTCAGGAACCATAAGGAAGTATTTAAGTATTTCAGAAGAAAATAATATTATTTTGATAATCCCTTAGTAATAGAAAATCTTCAGTAGGCAACTGACAGGTTTTTATAATGATTTAAAGCAGGTTTAATTGTGGCTTTATTTTTTCCCTAGAAGCAACACAGCAAAATAAGTGTATATTTTTTTGCTTAGGGTTGACAGACTCACAAATTGCATGTATGACAAAATCTGGTATTACTCTTTTTCCTTTCCTTCTCCCTGAGAATGGCATAAACCCATTGCCTTGGAGGTAAATTTAAAAAATCCTGTTAATTCCAGAGGCAGAAGAAGCAGGAGACAGGTTTGACTTTTCTTAATGTTGTACTGTAACATCCTGTTACACAGCCTTAGTACTGTACGTTCAAAAGTGAAATCTTCAGCTGAGCTAAGCTTAGTTTTCCCAGAGGACAGCCTGTCAGATTTTTACATTTCTCTTTGTGTTGCAGGAGTTTTTTGGCTGATTGCCTGACCATGGTCAGGGCTTCCAGCATGTCTATATCCAACACTTGCCATCTGGGAATTGCTGAATTATTACATTAATTTAGTTTGGTATGGCAAATGCATTTTTTGTTATACCTTTACTAGGAAAAAAAAAGTGTTTTGAGATTGGCTAAACCTACTTTGAATAATTCAGGTAGAAACCTAGAGAGGGCAGCTTATTAAAAACGATAAAAAAGTAGGTCTAGCTATTCCAGGAGTATAGTTTGTAACTTGTCCTGCTCACTTGTGTCAAAACTATAACCTAACCACCCTTTGCTAATGGTGATTTGCCTGGTCAGTACTTATCTCAAATTAACAATAAAAAATAACAATGCATCTTTTTTTTTTTTTTCCTACTTACTTCAAACAAAGCTAGAGTGGTGCTCAGGGCTTTAACCAAGCAAGGTTGATTTACAGGTCATTACAAGTCACTACAAGATGGGGTTACCATACTCTGTTTGATAGGAGCCTAATGACTGTATAAAAGATATTTTCAGTTTTGAATTAGGAGGGATGAGCTGTGCTTGCCTCAAAGAGCCATGGGGTTATCCACAGTTACCTCATGACTTCTCAGTGGAGAAGATACACAAGTAAAGTTGCTGTATGTCTAATTATACTGTTCTAAATCAAGGAAATTAAAACAGTGGTTTGGCTGTAGTCTGTAATTTGTTTTTATATGAGTCATATTAACATAGTTGGTTTTTAAATTAGTTATTTGACAACGCTAAGGTATGCATTAATATGCATCTGCCAAAGAAGTTTGAAAGATCTTTCAAACAGCCAGGGAGGAAAACTCCCCACATCCTTTCTCTGTGGTATATAGTCCTGGCTTGTAGTAGTTACTGAACTATTCCCTGTGGAATGTGAGTGCATTTCTGCAGCAGCTGCTGTCCAAAAGAACAGCCTACCTCCTACACCCATTGCCACAGTAATCCTTCCCCCAAGAAGTTCTTCAGATTTGGCTAAAAGACCTCCCCCACGGGGTTCTCTTGGTGGCATTTCCTTGCTTTTTGATAAGAAAATTTATATATGGAGAATCTTACCTTCTTCCACATGTGAAAAGGTTGAAAAAGCCAATACAGGTCAGTGTTGGACAGTGGACCCATTCCTTCTGTGCTCCATCTAAACAAAGAGGGGATACCTATTACCCTTGTTCAACCTTAATTGTAAATGTTGATCTCAGAAGTATTTTCTTCCTGGTTGAGTTGCATAACAGTTATACAAATAGCAGAAGTTTTAATTCCATTAGCTATGTGTAATTGTTTCAGATATGAGAAGATAGATACAGGTGAAAATGAATATAGATATGAAAATAGAAAAATTAGGAGACAATTTCAAGCAACAAAGAAGGCTAAAAGAAAACAGTGAAATCTTTTGTTTTGCTTTACATTTTCATCTGTGGTTATAGGCATGTTGAAGAAGCCTACCAAGATGCATTGTTCTACTTTTTTTCTGCCAGTGATTTCCTGATTCACTTTGACTTTTCTACTTTTATGGACAGATCCAATGTGTATGGCGAAGATCATTTGGATCAGTATGATTCCAGTCGTTTTTTTGGTAACTGTTTCAGTCATCATCTACAAAATAGTCCAAGAAAATAACCAAAACTGTAAGTAACACACAGTAAATCTGCACAAACTGAAATTTCTATGCAATGAAAAATGTATTGATTTGTGATGACAAAGCCGTTGACAACATGGTACAGACATGAATATTTTAATTGTAATATGGTAAAAGCTTCTTATAAAGAGCCTGAAATACTCATATGATTGATACTATCACCTCTCACCTCTGAATTGTGGATGCAAATCTAAGCTTGTTGATAGTGAATGAAATACAGGGTTTTTTTTGACAGATGCTTGGTGGCCTATGATCCTTGGTGATAGGAAGTTCTGTTTTCAGACTGATTCCAGTACATAAAACAATTACAGTTGGACCACATTGAAGGTTTCAAGCAGAAATGCCAATGACCCATATAAGCAGGTTGAAATACCCTTTTCTTCATGAAAATGTTTCATCTAGGTCACATTCAGGAAAAATTACAGGATACATGCACTCAGCTATCTGTCCTGAAAACTGGTTATCTAAATCCAATAGTGGTGTAATCTCCTACCGGTCAACCAAGCTATGCTTTCTTCACCCCGGAGCTGGGTTAAGCCCAGATAATATTTCTTCTCCTTGATGTTATTTCAGCAAAGAAAATGCTGGAAATGCTGCGATCTCTGAATCAGCACTATTGGCTATGCTTAGTCATTAAAACTTTGATGTGAAGGAACTTGCCTTTAGTTCAGAGACTGAAAGAATTCTTTCTGCAGAATGCCTTCACCAGCCAAGACAGGTTCTTCCTATGCAATCTACTTGAGCTGCGGGCAGAAATCAGGATGTACAGTATTTTTTGTACCAATATACAGTAAAGAAAGCAAGAATAAAAGTGTAGGAGTAGCCTGAGCAGGAGACTTTTAAGCAATCAAGATAAGTCTTCTGCACAAAAACAATGCAGATAATTGCTTGTCAGCTGCTGGTCTTCGTTTTCATCCCAAGTCAGAGGTGGGTGGCACAGGGAGCGCACTCCCTTTCCTCACTGTGAAAAGTGTGTTACTTAACCTGTTACCTGAGATAATTGACATGAGATGCTTTTCACAGCAATTTCCTAGAACTTTCTGCCAGTGTCAGCCCTGAGTGGGCAGAATGCCTCCAGAGAACCAGCATTTAGTTGCTATTACCAGGCTGATGTCCATTGTCCTTGCAGTCCAAAGCTTCCAAATGAGGACCTTGGTCACAGGGGTAATAAAAAAATGATAAGCCATATCCATTCCCCTGATCATCCTTACTGTAGCCACAGGCAGCTTTGTAATGAAGGAGCAATGAAGAGTGCCGCCACAAAAAGTGTTTCTCTGATAATTTTTGCATAATGTAAATATTTTATGCATATATTAAATAAGTAAAACAATTGCTTAAAATGCCAAATCTGTGCCTCCCCCCCCCCCAAATGAATAAAGAAACTCCTTTTAAGATTATCTTGGTTAAAATACATGATCTTTTACTTATTGCTAGACTCAAATTCTGAGACCTATTTTATGTATATAAAAATCCCACCAAGTGTATATTAGCTCTTTATAAGCAAGCTATTAAATGCTGCAATTTAAAGGACTTTTATTGTCATTTCAAAGGTACCTATAAATGTCGTATGACTTCCTATGCTTTGAGTAATAACTTCCCGCTTTTAATGCAGAACCACTAGTAGTGATGATTAATGATTTAATGCCTTTATTCTTAAGGTTTTTCAGAATTGTCCTGGACTCAGGCAGGGAGGAGTAGATGCTCTTTTGAGGCTTCTAATTACTGATTTTCTTATAGAATACTTTTTCTGTTAATAGAAGAATAGTGTTTTTGTTAGTTAAATATATAATGTTATAAGTAGCATCAGTATGTTACAGGCAAAAAGACAAGCACATAAAAATCAGGTTTAAGGGTTATATTCCTTATGTGTTTATATTATGATGCAAACTTTACCTGCAAGTCTACATACTGCCTTTTTCAGTGCTGCCCAAGGAACACAGCAGAACTTTTCTAAGTGCCTAAAACAGCTGCTAAGAATATTTACAATCATAATTCAGTTAAATTTTTTTCTCTTAATTTCAGAGCACTACTGAAAGTTGTTAAGCAATACAGAATTATTCATTTCCTCTTGAGACCTTCCAAGACATTCTGCTAGGCAGACTTTAAGAAACTCTGAAACATTAATGAAGTTATTTCCATGAGTGTATAAAATAAAATTCCAAATAAAACTGGTGGATGTTACAACCTATCCATTACAACAGAGCTAAATTAGAAATTACTCCTTTTGCCTTTTCCCTCCACTCCTGTCTTTTACAGCTTCCTCTGACATTAACTGTAATAGTTCATTCTTAGGGTTTCAGCGCATTAGATCTCCACTGGCTATTCACTAAAAAATCATGACCTAAATTTAATTAATTTCTTAAAGATGATGTTTTCTGGTGTTCCCAAAAGAAAAATATAGGAAAAAAAGAAAACCAAACCCAAAAAACAACCCAAGATTAAAAAGCAGAATTGGAGCAAGCTTGTTATCAAAAGCTGATCCCTGAACTATCACTGTATAACAGGGCTAACCGTTAACAGTTACACCACCGACTGCAATAACCCCACCAAGAACAAAGTATTGAGAGAGCAGCAGAAGCATGGAAAGACTGAGGAATTTATGAACCGTGTGCTGAGGACAGTCAGAGTTGTTTAACCCAGCTCTATCTCTGGGTGGTGTAGAACTTGCTCTCCAACTGTCCTTCCAAAGGTGAACACCAACACACTTGCAAAGAATCTATCAGCTTCCTAGGATGCCAGTGCTCTCCATCCCTGCTATTCCACTGTCTGCAGTGTGAGTCTGAATCTTTCCTGGGACATGTACTTCTCTGATAAACTTGCAAAATTTTTTCAAGATACACAGTGTGGAGGAGGGAAGGAATAATTTGAAAGGGGCAAACCTGAATGGAACTTCCAGAAAATTTCATTCATGAAAATATAAAACATCTGGCCCTAGGTTTTCCTCATCACCTTCTTTCAAAACCTCCCTTGACCAGCTTTCCATCTAATCAGTACCATGTGCAATTGTATAGTTGAGGATAACACCTTTTGTTTAAAACAGATTGTAAACACAGAAGAAGGAGTTCTAGAGATGCGAGAAAAACCGTATCTGCTGCTAAAACTCATCCTTGTCCTGGTAAGTAATAGAAAAATGAAGTAAAAACAAATATTGAGGCATGAGAAGGTCAAGAAAGACCTTTTAAGTCTTTCCTGTCAGAGATTTCTTCAGATTTGTTTCAGAGTTACTGTGATCCTATATAAATTTGATCTAACTTATGCTATGGGAACATTTTAATATCACAATTGATTATAATGATGAAACTATAAGAAGTATAAACTATGTGTAGCATGAGGGAATGCTTCTCCCAGTCTTCCCAATGTTGCATTAATGACTTTGTGATGTTTATGATCATGCTTTATGCCACATTTGAGGTTGAGCAGCTCAGTGCTTTGTGTGCATATCAAAAGTATACAGGCATGTACAGGTGTGTATGTATGCTCTATGTGTTTATGATGCTTGACAAAATCTGCTACCAAAGGATAGAATGAATGCTGGTAGCAGGACTCAGAGAATGACTCTGCTGGCACTTTGTAGCCCATTTCAAGGGAAAAAACTCCACAAAGCACAATTTGCTAGTCTCAGATGGGAATTAAAATGTGCTTTTATGAGAGGGTAGTATGTTAGCACAGGTAAATTAAATGGTGTGGGAAAGCTCCAAGTTTTTATGTTTTGGTAACAAATCTCTGTGTGAAGGGAAATTAACAGCTGTAGCTCTGAGGGTTACAGATGTTGATAGAAGAGTGATATGCTTTAATAAATTTTAAGGATTCTGGTTTCACAAAGGGAATTCTGTCTTTTTTAAAAAAAAAATGTGATCATATAGAATAATAACTGTGAATGGCAAGGCAACCTCCTTCCAAAATAATAATCAAATACAAAGCAAGCAAATGAAAAAAATTGTTAAAAATTTGTCTAGGCTTGGATACCTCCCTGTTTGTTTTGTCAGCTCTTCATGAGTAAGAGGAGACTCAACTTAGTAACTCATGGCACTTCAACCTTGCCAAGGAAAGAGTGAATAGCTCCCTGTCTGTCTGATCTCTCCTGGGAACATAATTTATGCTTCTTCCTTTTAAAGCATTGGATACATCCAAGATGTATTTATGAGCTCATTATTTTCATCCTGCAGGAAAGGAATTATCTTTCTGACATCTTTTGTCTTGAGTAGCTTCACTAATACCTTGTCTGTTTTCCAGTGTGTACACAATGACATTTTTAGTGTTGTGCATCCAAAGGTGGTTTTGATGGTGGAGTTTTATGGGAATTCAAATCTTGCTTTACCAAATTCTACTGAAGAGAATAGTAATCTTATAATGGTTGGTCATTCTTACTGGTATGTTCCTCCCACTTCAATCTATCCATTTAACTCAGAAAGATGTTTAATTGCATGAGATACTGTAATGGGTCTTATTTTTCACACACCAGAATTCCAGTCAATCCAGTCAATTTCCTGATTCATACCAATACAACTTAAAGTGGAATCAAGACCACATGAATAGAGTTTATTTTTACTACAGCCACTATTTTTGAGATTTGCTACTGTGATTATGGATTAGAAATAGCTATAGATGATTTCTTCATCAGCCCTTAGTAATATTTTCACTATCATTAGTGCATGGCTTGGAATCTTGAAACAGAACTTTGGGATCCACTGAAGAATACAACCACCATGGAAGCATTGTAATGAGAATAAGTAACTATATATCTGAGAAGATGTGACAGAATCTCAAACAGATTTAAAGATATATAGGTAATGAAAGGTTATTCAAAGTTCAGAAAGGATAAGGGAAGAAGGAGGCCTATACTTTGAGGATGATAATGATTTCTTAGTCAGGCTTGGGAAATTACTGTTTTAATATCACTGTGGTCCTACAAAGAGATAATTTACAGCAGGATGCTAGTTTTATGAAACTGTTGGTGGTTCCATTAATTACCATTAAGTCTGGTGGCCAGAGGAAAGGAGGAAAAATTTTCTCTAGGGTAGGATTAAAATTACAGCCTTCCAAATTCATGGTACTAGGAAGGATTAGGCACATATAGTGTGCATAGGGGAGCTTTAAAGCATTCTGGTCATAAATGTTGACTAAACATTGTGCTGTTAAGCAAAAAAAACAAAACCCTATCCACTAGAGCATGGGCTGTACAGAGTGTGTTTTGTAGCCTTTGGATCTGTTACTGCCATTGCAATTTTGTAAAACAGCCCCTTGAATGGCATGAATTGACAAAACAGAGCTGCCCTTAAATGCAGCCACAAGAGAAGGGAAAAAGCACACGGTGTTTTCTCGTCAGTCCAAGAAGTATGTCTTCTCCGTGTGGCTGATCTGTGTTTTCCTGACACTGAGGATTTTCCTATTAAATAGGACTTGGTAGTAGCACACAGAAAATGATCCATAAAATAAAAGTCAAGTCCTTGCTTTGGTTCATGACAAAGAATCTTAGGGAGATTCCCACATAAGAAATTTTTACTGCAAGAATTTGGTATTGAGGAGCTTGCTGAAATTAAGATGCAGTAGAATAGGTTTTGGGATGGCTTAATAAATTAATAATAGCAACTAGGCATAGACAACATTCCCCACAATGTTTTAAAAGAACTTGGATAGAAACTGCTAAACTGACATGTGCAGCTTACTGCTTAAACCAGCCTCAGGTCCAGGGAAAGGGAAGGCAGCTGCACTTACCCTGCTCCTATATTCCCTTAGCCTACTTTCCCTAAAGAACCTTAGTACCTTTTCCGCTACTAGCAGCTGATTAGTATAGCTGTTCACATATGGCTGTATCCTAAAAAAATTAAGCCTGGGGACATGGCACAGAATTACTCATTGGGAGCAAGCCACTGTGTGTGAGCTGTACATGACATTATTTGAAGAATGCCCTGCTCTTCGACACTCAGCCAGCATGCTTCTCTCATTTTCAGTGATACCCCATTGGCTCGTGGGGTCATGGCTTGGCTCACTGCATTTTAGGATACAAATACAGGATTTTCTGACTCACTTGCCTGGCTCACAGTAGCACAAAAGTTTATTCTGATTGATGGTAGATTTATAACTCATTCTGAAACATGGACATTGCAAGATTGTTGTGACAACCAGGACTCAGAGAATAAAACCACGGTGTTGCTGGCCTGCAGTTGTTTTCTGGACTCTGAATTTTTGTGACATTCAAAGCTTTGAAATTCTTTGGAGACATTCAAGACCAATCTGGACATGTTCCTACGTGATCTAGTCTAGATGATCGTGCTTGGGCAGGGGGGCTGGACTGAGTGATCTTTTGATCTCTTCCAGCTCCTAATATTCTGTGATTCTGTGTGATTCTGTGATAAGTGTGATTGAAAGCTGCAATTTGCACATAAGAAACAACAAGACAAACTTTCTCTCCATCATTTGAATTTCTGTATTGTTTTCTGTGCTATCCTATTAAAATAATAGTTTCTCTCCTACAAGATTAGAGGAAACAGGTGAAATTCTGCCATCTCTCTGAGGTACAGTTACAGCTTTGGGTTAGTTGACAGGTTGGAAAGAAGAAATGCTGGCTCAGTAGTATCAGGGCTGGCATTCCCATGAATTCAGACTCACTCCTTGTATTCTGCAATACATTTTCTTTTTCACTGAGGACAGTCAGGAGACATCTCCTACAACAGCAAATAGATGCAAAGCCAAAAAAAAAAAGGAGAGATTTCTGTAATCTTGGCCAAGTTGAGGCATCACCTATTTGATTCTGATTCTTCTCAGTTCCTGACATAGCTGAATAGTTACATTGTCCTCTGCGACTTAAATGAATAATGATGAGAAAAGCAAAGCTTGTCACAGTATTCAGCTCAGATGTATATCTTTCTGAGAGATTTCCAGAGAAACATTTCCAGGGAAAAATGTGCAGCCTTATTACAGCTCTGGGTCTTTTTTTATGTTTCAGAAAGCATGATAAAATCTACAGGATGCAAGTAATTTTAGGGAGCTTTTCATAGCGCCTGTATGCTTTCAGTAGATGCCCAAGGGGCCATTTTTCTGTTCAGTTTGCATGCATGCAGAATAGTGTTGCACACAGGCTCCGAAGGGATAATCAGCCTACATTCCCTCCAGGTTTATCCTGAGTGTGAAACAAGATCCAATGCTATTTTTAAAACCACACCAGTTTTATTTTAACTTTGCTTTTCATATGCCGTTGCTTAATTACCAAGATCAAAGCTCAATTTCTTAATTGCATTTATAAAGAGAGAAGCCCAAGTGTAGTCAGTGGAGAAGGGATGTAGCCACTTATTAGTGACATGGTTCATCCTCTTGTTGTGAACTTGGAAGAAAACCGATTTGTAGATTTACAGAAGTTATGATTGAGGACAGGATGGGCCTGCAGTTACGGTATTATTTGTGTTCTATGGTAGTTCTTTGAAAAATGTGTTATGTCAACAGCCTTGACTTCATTAGCCTGACAACATGATTTCTGCATTTCTTTATCTGTATCCCAGTAAGATATTATATCAGTATCTGTGTTGCCAATGTGCTAAAGGTGTCACCACACCTTTCCCTGCTTCTGAGGCACATGCTGTTAAGGAATGGATGATACCCAGTAGCTCTCCCTGTGTGTATGACAAGTTAGCTGAGGCCATATCATGTTTCTGGGTCTCAACCAGGACTGGCCTCAGGCAAAGATTTATCAGAAAGTTCGTGCTTTAAATTTCAGTTGTTTCTGCTTACCTGTCCAACTGTAGGGTTTGGTGTTTGGGGAGACTCAGCTAACCCAAAGTTCCCATGCTGTTTTATTTTCATTACTGGTAAATTTCCAAGAGCAATTCAGTTGCCTACCTTTGAGCTGCTTTCCCAAGGAGAAGCAGTGTGTAGTCCCACTAGTATCAAGAGGAAGTTAAATACAAAACATCATTAGCGCTTTCAGGTGTTCTGACATGTATCTGCGTCTCTAGGCACCAAAGCGCCACTGAAAAACTGGCTGTTCACCTCTGCCTTGAGTTCAGAGAGATCTCACATTTTCGAACGCACAGAGTCCAATTTTAACACACTGTGGATGTAAGTGCTGTATAATAATAAGGACAAAATTATTTTAACTTTAAACAGTAAAAAGCATCAAACAACAGATCCCACTTGCTGAACAGTCCACAAGGATACTGACCGTAATTCCTGAACAAGAGCATTGTCACATGGATGCATCAACTGTAGATGGTAAGTCAATGTGTTACCACTCCAATTATTCTGTTTTGCCTCATGTTATTAATAGTAAGTAATATCTGCTAAAAATAGGCATGAGATGACAAACTGGAAAATGTGTTTTTTTAGACCTAGGTGTCAGGGAAACAGAATCAGTTTTCTTTCTGCTACCAAGAGTCATGTCTAAACTAATGTGTTAGACTTTTAAACCCTGTGTGTCCCTGGAGGACCCAGTGTAAATTCCAACACTACTTCTCTGGTGTAGAAAATTGTGTCCTGGACTTCAGCATGAAGCTGACATTTGTTTCTGCCAAGGGCAGAGGAAAGAAGCCATTTGCCTATGATCTCTGAGGAGAATCATGTGTGTGAAACAAACAGTTTGCCAATCAAATCCCCAAACAAAAGAAATCAATCGCTCTGTCATTACTACACCAGTCAGAAGGAGTGATGAGAAGTTGATTTCAGCTTGGAACTAAAACCAGTCTCCCACTTCTAACTTTGTCCAGCCCTTGTACTCAAGTAATTGTTTCAGGAAGTCCTGATGTAAAGAGACAAGTCTGAAAAGAAATGTGCAGCAGGAGATACCTACCTCATCCTGGCAATGCTTCTGATGCCTAGATATGGAACAGTTGCTACTTGAATAAGTAACACAGAGTAATCTATCTTCATGGTGAGAGGGTGATGGAGCACTGCAGCAGGCTGCCCAGGGGGGTTGTGGAGTCTCCTCTGGAGATATTCAAGACTAATCTGGATACCTACCTTTGTGACCTGCTCAGGCAGGGGGTTGACTCGATGATCTCTGGGGGTCCCTTCCAACCCCTACAATTCCATGAATCTGTGAATCTGTATCAATTACATAGACAAGGTTGTGACTGCTTGCAAAGATATATTAGTGTTTATGGTGAACTTTTTAGGTGAAAAGCTTACAAAGGGCCTTCTAAATCTATTTAAATTGAGTGGAGTTTTATTGAAAATTCAGTATCTTATCCTGCTATCTTTTTAATGCATTAAAATTGATATACTAAAGAGTGGTTTGACTTTTGTGTCTCCTGTGAAACCATAAACAATGAAGTTGTAGGATGGGAGCAGAGCTAAAGAAGAAATTTTGAACAGCATTGCTGATGAAAGATAAGGTACCACCAAAATAAAGTAATAATTGGGCAAGATTATTGTTTGGCTTTTGAGAGACTAGCTGGGTTGCAAGACAGCGTATTGCAGCTATTAAAAATACGTGCCAATTTTTAAATGATTCTCATCCATAGAACTTACAAGCACTATTTTGCTATATTACTATTCTAAAATGAATGGCCCAGAGGCCCATCAGCCTTTCTATAGGGCAACTTCTTTCTTTCCCCAGGGCCCCCTTCCCCAACCACTTCAGCAGTAGACCTTATCTTTTTCTAATACCTGTCAACTGACTCTCAAGGAAACTTTATCTTCCCATATCCATGTCTAACACACACCTGCCAACCTTAACTGTTTCTTGTTTGAAGCATTCACTCTTGGGTTAAAAATAAGCCATTTCTAACATTGTAACAGGATCTGTCACTAAGGTATTTATACTCACCAGTATTTATACAGCATTATGGCTGACAAGTAGCATGCTTTGGGTGTTGGGTTCATCAAAACTCATCTTTTAGAGCCAGGGAAAAAACCTGTTGTGGCCCATGACTGTACAAATACAACTTTTGGTGGGAGTAACTGTTGGAATTGACCTGCTAGCACTCCTTCTGCTTTCATTGTCTTATGTATTAAAGGATAGAAAGAAGAGATGGAGCAACTTTACAGATCTTTGATTGCTCTGTGAGATCCAGGACACTGTGGGAAGAAGTTATCCCATTTCTAATCTTTGGTGCAGCCACTGAAAGATTAGGTATCTCGAGAACCCCCAAAACCTTGTTCCAGTGCTCCACTGTATAGAAGCAGGCTTGCTTTCCAGGTGATAATGCCATCTTCCAGTCATAAGGACTGCTGGCAGTGAGGTGAAAGGCAGATGTGATATGTGGGATTAATGCTGAATACATGAAATTGTAATGTTACATGACACTGTGTGGAAAGATTATTAAAGGGTGTGGCTGGACAAGCAAGAACTTAGATGTAGATCCTGCCTATCATCACATTAGGTTTTGAATAACATTTCTCAGAGGAATCGTGTCTCAAAGCTGAATACTCTGAAAAGGAGAGAAGCACTTTCTGCTGAGGTTTTGCTTCACTTCCTGCAAAGGAACACTTCCTCCTTCTGATAAGGTCAGATTCAACTCCTGATTGCTTGTTTTCATGTAGAAAGACTAGTTTGCTCAACAGGGAGGAGCTGGCTGCTTCACAAGTGCTGCACCTGAACAGCTGAGTACTGAAACGGAAAAACACCGATATGATTGAATTCCCAGAATGACAGTTATATACTCCATCAACTTGATAAAACCCGTTTTATTCCAAAGAGGTGAGGTGAAGATAAGAAGGGTGTATGAGGAGCTTCTTGATCAAAGAGCATCATCCCTGCATCACGCTACCAGTTGTTCTGCTGAAGCAATTGCATTTCAGGCCACCAATAGATAAGGCTCAAACAAGGCAGGGCTCGAGCCTGAGCTAGGGTTTCCCCGGGCATAGTGCTTACATCTGCCCTCTGCCTCAGGTCTGCCTTCAGTCCTTTTGTAAGAGTGGCCTCCATACCAAGCAGGCAGGATGAGGACAGGCTCCACTGTGGTGCTATGCCTTCCCTTGTTTCCAGCTGGCTGAAGCTGCACTCAGAGAACACACTGGCCACAGCACAGAGCGTTGCGTTTTGTGTAAGGAGGCTGGCTACACAGTACCTGCAGTCAGCCTAGCAGCAGCTCTAAGTAGGAGGAAGTGGAAAAGCAAGGCTCACTGTCATCATCAATCCTGAGCTGCAGAACCTGCTGATGGCCTCAGCGATGGCCCTTCGCCTGACACGCTGAAAGCTGAAGGGCTCAGTGACACAGACACAGGAATTCAGTAAGATAAAATCCAGATGAGACAGGAAAGCAAAGCATAAGGCACGTTATTTGTTTGTTGCTCCAATCTGCAACAGGGAAGTATTTGTCTCGTCAATATATGGAGAGAGAATAATAATCAATGACACATTGCTACTTCCTGCTGAATTTTTATGTCATAAAAATAAGTTTTTGGTTTTTAATGTCTTTCAATATCTTCATATTTAAAGACACTACTGTTGATCATAGAATATATGTATATTGATATGCATATGACACACATGACCCTACCCATTTGTGCAGTCATATTTATCAATATATTTATATGCTATGTGTGTGTATATCCATCTATCTGCATTTATGTGTGTGCATGGAGATAGAATCATAGAACGTGTTAGGTTGGAAGGGACCTTTAAAGGTCATCTAGTCCAACTCCCCTGCAGTGAGCAGGGACATCTTCAATAGATCAGGTTGCCCAGAGCCTCATCCAGCCTGACCTTGAATATCTCTAGGGATGGGGCCTCTACCACCTCTCTGGGCAACCTGTTCCAGTGATCTACCACCCTCAGATTGAAAAGGTTTTTCCTACTATCCAACCCAAATCTCCCCTTTTCTAGTTTAAAACCATTATCCCTCATCCTATCACTAGATACCCTTGTGAACAGTTCTTCCCTAGCTTTCCTGTAGGCCCCTTCAGGTATTGGAAGGCTGCTTATAAGGTCTCCCTGGAGCCTTCTTCAAGCTGAACAAGCCCAATTCCCCAACTGTCTCAGCCTAAATGATGCTCGTACACGCTCCATTACTTACCGTTCATTGGTTACTGTCACTGACAGCTTACTAAGACAGGTTACCATTGCTGACAGCTAATTCAGGTAATAAAAAAAATGTACCAACTTCTGCACTCGTACCTTTGCCTAAGGGGAATCTTTTCAGCATAGGTCACTTAATGTCTCTGTGTATTTTCACGGTAACTGCTATTATTACACTGGAGTGCTGAAGTTAAGAATCCTCCTCTGTTTCTGCCATTTTTCATTAAACCACCACATGAGCGACTGTCCTGGAAAAACAGAGGAGCCAAGTCTCCCAAGTGCTTTAAGACATGTCTCTTCACACATGACAGGTGTAGATGGATTTCCTTACTGCTGTCAAAAAGGTGACATTAATTACTGCAAATTTCAAGGCTGCTGTTTATTTAGATAGGAAGCATGAACATTTTATTCAGGGCAGATATTTGCATTCAGAGGCAGTGCTGTTCAGGGGTCAGCATGCTTGGATAAGGCTCTGCAGACCCAATGTCTTCTGTCTCTGACAGTGGAACCTCATTACTAATTTGCACTGTGGTAATAACCGTTTATCTTCAGCTAAAACAGCTTGTGTAGTGCTTTTAACTTACAAAGCACTACTTGCATCAGCTAATACTTTTAACTTTAAAAGCACTACTTGTATCGACTATTATTTTTAGCAGGTCTAAAATGCTGTGGGATGTATATCTAGGTCTGCCTTTTTTATTATTATTAAAGAGAATATGCCTTTCTGTGACAGATGAAGAGGCAGAAACAAGAGCGAACCAGGATAAATATGGAATTTATGTATTGAAGTGAGGCTACTAGCAGCATATGGAACCATAAGAAGACTAACATTTCTGAATGTACTTGATTCAATAGCTGTTCTCTAAAACCAGAGAATTATTAGAGTAAGAAATAAAAGTGGTAAATAAGAGTCAAATCACCATGCCCATTAAAACACCCAAATATAACTGTTGGGGAATAGCTAGCAATACAAGGCCACGATGCTGCAGAGTATCTCTGGCCTGAAGCAAAGTTCTGAGTGAGCGGAACAGTATGTATGTTATCAGGTCCACGTGACCTTGTGGCTGAACACTAGATGAAAACAGGAGGCTGAACATCTGGGCCTGGACCCTCAGATAGGTTGTAACCAAGCCATAACAGAAGATACTAACCTACGTAATGCCTAACCAATCACTACTTGCAAAAACAAGATGTTATCCAATTATCCAATCGTGTACTGACACTCAAATTGCTGTAATGTATAAGTATAAAATCATATGCAGTTCCTGCAAGTAGTTGAGACAATAAAAGGTAGTCACTACCTTCGGTCTCCCAGCGTCTTCTTTTCCGACATATAACCAAATGAACAGATGATCTGGAGGTATTACAGCATTCAGCAAGATGATTTTGCTGATGGTTAACCCTGAAATCATTGTTATGTTGGGGAGGTTTGGGTTAAACTTGCCCTTGGAGGCTTAAGAAAACCTGTCCCAAGTAACCACTTCTGTGTCCCACCTTTGTGGCTGTCTGTCTTCCTGCCCCATTGTGCAGGACTCTGGGCAGGCTGGCTGGGCAGGCATTGCTGGCCTCTTCCATGCCAAAGGTACATGTCAGTCCTACAGTGGTCAGGGTGGAGTAAAACTCACGTGTGCGTCATGAAGAGTGACCTCAGTTTCCTGCCTCCCATTAATGCTCTTAACAAAATCAGTGGTGGGCATGTCAAAGGCTGCATAAAAGCTAATGTGTGTTCCACATCAACAACTGACAAGTCAGTTAGTGTATCAGCTTTCACCATCAGCATTTCCTCTCGTTTTGTGAAGAGCCTTGAGATCCTTGAATGGACAAGGCGCATCACATCTCTCCATTTCTTTCTGAGTGACAGCATGGCTGTAGAGTTAGGTAAGACAAGTTGGTCTCCCAGAGAATATAGAATTTAAGGCAAAATCTTGTCTTCAGGTGAAATGATTACAAAATTGGAACATAAGGTAAATGACAGGTAACTGACTGGAAAGATGTATATGTATGTGGCTAAAAAGGTGAAAACCTCTTTCACAGAAATTAAAAAATAAAATAAGTTGATGGGTACCTCTTTTACAATCTAAAAGCACGTGGACACAAAGCCTCCTGTGTGGGGCAGCTGGCACAAGAGATCAGCAAGTGATTGTGTGTATAAGAGACTGACTCCTATCCAGCGACACTCAGAGCATCAACACTGCTGTCATTTTCTCAGGACACCTCCCCTAGCAATTTAGAAATGGAATTGTGCAGAGCATGTACCCTAACAGCAGGAAAATACAATGCAGGTCCACCTAGGCCTCTGCTGCCTTCCTGAAGAGGTCTTTAAATGTCATCACTGCAGAACTTTGTAGCACAAACAGAGAGGCAACTAAAAATATTCTTTGTCTGCTTTTCTTTAAGTGATTGTGGCTTTACAAAAATGTTTTCATATTCAAAAGAATCCATCTCTCATCTGTCTTTGAGCAAGACACCCACACAAAAAGCAGCAGATACAAATTATGCAGGGAAACAGCGAAACTCGTAGTTCAAACCATTCCAGCAAAGGCTTGTCCCCAATGCACTCAGGAGCTAGAGGAAGATTACAGTAAAGCTCTTCTGTAATGCATGCATTTATAAAGAATCAGAGGTGAGATTTTAAACTGCTGGGATCCCTCCAATCATCCTTGGACATTTTTTTCCAAAAAGCATCATTTCAGTGCTTGGAAGTGAAAGTGCTGTGGTTAAAGTCATCCAAAAAATGGGTGTGATGCTGCTGAAGGCAGAAGTCCCCACTAGTGCTGACATCCCAGGTTTGCCAGTTGGCCATTTTTTACAGCATCGTTTTTTATGCTTTCATGAATTCCTAAAAAAAGATTTATGCCCACATGCAGCGTTAGATTGTTCTCAGGACAGCATGCAGCCACTCAGCTATATATGTATATTTTAAATATCACAAAAGGTAATTCCTCCGTGTTCCTGCTTCCACAATAGATTCAAGTGATACATTGAAAGGAAACCTCCTCTCAGTATGAGAGCTCACAGCATCGGATTGCTGAGCACATTCCTGGCACAACTGGCACGGCTCCTGGTCCGTGCATAAAAGGAGAGCCAGGATGTGTTCCTCTCCAAGGCAGACGCATGGAGGTTTTTGAAGGGAAGCGCGCCTGCTTGCTTGCAGAACTGGGCTGCAACGGGCACGGCGCAGGCTGTTCAAACCCCCTCTGCCATTAGCTGCCATCAATTTTTGATGCCTTGTGTCCTGCCTACACTTGTCATTTTCTAGCTCACTTCAGCAGCTGCTGCCTCCGCTATGATTTCACAGCCAAAGAAACCCTTCTTACTCCCGTGCCTACTAGGTAAAGGAAAGGGGAGACAGATGTTGTTACCAGGTCTGCAGCTGCATGAATGGGTGATGGGCTGCATTTGCTTTCTCACTCAGCGAGAGAATACGCAGAGAAATCCTGGGCTTTTACCCCCGGTGTTGCATAGCTCCCTAAGAACTAGAGGTGAGCTTGACTGGGATCTGGGCACTTGCACATTTCAAGGTTCCTCCTCACACTACTCTGGGAGCTGCAGCCAAAATTTCAAGAGTGTCCTTGATGATTGCTGAGAAGTATTTTTCACTTGGCAATGTAGAAAAAGCTGCTCTTCTTCAATTATTTCCAAATTTCTCCTACTGCATACAAGTATAGCAGGGAAAATGCAGTCGGGCACAGCTTTGCAAATTCTTCTGCCCAGCTGGTTGTTTGGATTGGTCCTTTTTTCTTTTTTTTTCCCATTAGGATAATTTACTTTGTTGTGGCTCAGCTACAGTATGACCTTGTTAATAGCCCAGACTTAGTTCTGAACAGTGCCACAAGTGGAGTAGCTCATGAAGAGACACCCAGGTGCTAACACAGAGCAAGAAATTCTGGAGCAGAGGCAGGCATCACCCTAAGCTGATCCAGCTGTCAGGAGGGAGGGGGAGCGAAGCCTGCTCAGTTATTGAAGGAAAGAGCTCGATCACAACCTGCCTTTGAGAGAGCTCCAGACTAAACCTGTCGCTGGGCAAACCTATCTGGAGACGCTTGAAGGAAAAGCTCACTGGTGCCCTCCAGCCAGCTGGATGTGGTGAATGCTCTCCCGAGCAGCTCCTGGCTCTGTTTGGTAACAGGTTACCAAACCTCCCTGGAAGTTAGCGAGGTCCCATTCTTCTCACTCAGGTTCCTGTATCCCACTCTGCCGGGCAGGTACCTTGCTTAGGTCTTTCACTCCGAGCTTATGTGCAGCTTCTCTTTTGTCTGCCACTTAGTTATGCTGTTGTTTTCCAATAAAGAGAAAGATTCATTACCATGACAGTCAAAGGAATGATGTTTAAGAGAAACTGGAAAAGACAGCTTTTTTAACCTCTTTTTTTCCTGATTTGTTTGTTTCAGAAGTCACCATATGAGACATGATAACTACTGGATGGCAGAAGATGCATCCTACACTGCAGCATCTCCATTTCCAGTTTGTGCAGCTGCTACCCATCTTTTCACAAGAATGCCAACTATGTGTTTTAGTGGAGAAAATCTGTTTTTATCTATCATCAGACTTCTTTGGTATCAAGAAACTGTCACTGATGGACAAACATGTTGTGCTGTAGAACCAGATTCAGTAGGAGAGTACAGATTTCACATCTATTTTCTATCCATTCAGGATTTATACTTAATCACATGGATCTGAGATAATCACAGAACGTTAGGTTGGAAGGAACCTCAAATGATCATCTAGTCCAATCCCCCTGCCTGAGCAGGATCACATAAATTGCAATAATTTCATTTTCTATCTAAGAAGATGCTTGTTTTGTATTCTCTGTAGGATACAAAAGACTGTTTAAAGATATTAACGATCCTCTACTTTGATCAAGCGCAGTTTTCAGCTGTTCAGTACTCTAGGTGACTAAGATGTTTAAAAGATACAGTTTCTGGTTGGTGAGGAAGATGGCTGCAGGATCACAGAGAATCCTGCAGCACATTTTAATTTCTACACCAAACCAGGAAGACCTTCATAAATTCTGCAACATCTTAGTGGACAATGAAAAAATGTGGAGAAACTGTAATTTGGCTTCAAACCACAAAATCATTATTATTGTTTTTTAATAGCTCATTAAAACACCAAAAGGGTTTCGTACTTTGTGATATATTGTATTTCTATCTTCTGTACTAGCTAAGGTCAGTAGTATTCAGACTCATTATCTCCTGGAACTTTTCCGTATCTTCTGTTTATTGCTGCTCCACTGAGTGCAGTGGAGCTGTTTGGACTGAGCAGGGTCCCAGGCTCGTTTGGTGCCAACACGTTATTTGTGGGTACAATTTAACCATCAATTACTAGGCAGAGACAGAAATTGCAGCACCAGGACTTCAAACTCCCTTGTGCTAAATCCATCAGGATGAACAGATTGTAAACTGCCCATCGCAAATATGATACGCAGCGATTTAGCATCATGTTAATACTTCATAACCTCCATCCCTTACGTTTATATAGCTTTTCCCTCCTGAAGCTTTCTGAAATTGCTTCTCCAGTCATTATGCCGCACCAAGCAGTTCAGATTTAATAGGAACAATCATGAACATTAGCTTCTGAATGATTTCAGGCCATATGGAATTTTTTATACTTTGTGGGTAAGTCTGAAGCATTTGTTTCTATTGTTTGTTACCGTCGTGTCTAAAAAAAAACAAAACAAAAAAAAAATCAGAGTAAAATGCCGACTGTCTTGATTTGGGGACTATTGAGGCTTTATTACCTGTCTGTGGTAATAACTTAGAGCTTTTCAGAAATGGATTTTTTAATACAGTCTATAAAATAAACCTCACACAATTTGTTTCTATTTTTTTTTTATCCTTCTTCTTACTGTAGAACAGCAACTTATGGATGAACAGACATATCTATCTCAAATGGCTGCGGAGCTGCTCTGGCTATTTTAGTCAGTGTTTAAATGCTTCAACTGATGGCACTATCACTCTTCCCCTCCAGTAGTCCAGAGATGTTCTTGATAGGGACAGCCCTCCTTTCAGTGACCCTGGTTTAATTTCCTTTCTCCTATAATTTAATTGCATTCTCTTGCTCCCGTAACCTCCCTCTTTTCCTTGGGTGGCTAAACTGTGACTTACTGTTTTATTACCCCCAGTTATCCCACAGCTCTCTGAGTGTTTGGTTTTACTACCCTGGGAGGTTCAATCTTTCAAAACACCAAGAACGAGCCTAAGAGGCTCTTTTTAAGATTTTGATATCTGTTGAGTAGAGCTTGTAAGCTAAACATGATCCAAACCATAGAGAACAATGGGGAGAATGAGGAGATGCTGCTAAGAACAGTAAGGAAACATTTTCCCTAGAGATCCTCTTAGTTTTTCTCCTCCTGTGTCCTCCTAACCCCTTGTCTTTATGCCTGGCTGCTTCAAACCCAAACATGAGGAGAGAAAGGATGTCCTGGGGCAGCCTCTCAAGCATACAATGGTGGGCAAGAGGGAAGAACCTGATACGGTTGAGGGGAAGGAGATATAAAGGTGGAGGAGAGTGGGGTGATCAGTACTGGTGGGGAAGGCAGAACGGGAGGTGTACAGCCATGCAAAAAGCAGGTGGGGCAGAAATGGTATGGGAACCCGAGGGAAGGCACAGACCAGCCTACCAGCGCTGGGGGCTGCTGATGGAGTGCCTGAGGGAAGCACGGGCACAAGGAGCAGGATGACAGTTTTACAAGTCTAGTGACCAGGTTGAGATGCTCCTGGAGGCACCCAACAGTTGTTAGGATACCCACTGTCTGGGCTGTCATCTGGGTGACACAGTCAGACTCCAGAAATAGCACTTTTTGTCAATGCCTTTCAGCTCCATCCCTATAGCACACATGTGTTTGAGTAATGGCTTCACGCCTCCCCCTTCACAGCGGCAAACTCAGTTCACTAGGAATTATGATCAGCTCTTGCTGCAGCTTTTTAAACTCCTTTTGCACATCATTATAGTGCTGCGTAAGAAAGTCCTCCTCTCCTTGAGCAAGACGTTTGAAAGGCAGGATGAGGAGAGTCGGCAGAGCACCTCCTCAGAAGCCTGCACAGGGGAGCTGTGAAAAGGAGATCAAAGTGGGGAGACTAGGAAGCTCTTAGCCGGTGTGTGCTCAGGGACTTCTGGGGTGCAGGCAATAAAGGGGGACTGAGCACCGCAGATCCAGAGTCACCAAATTCTGTCTTCTTTCCTTTGTGCTCTTCCTCTTTGAAAGTCCTTAGTTTTGGCTGACTTCCTTCAAGTCGAAGCAGATTTTCATTCTACACTGGAAATGCCATTTTTCCAGTTCTGCTGGAACTAATCAGACGTTACCTCTTGTTTGTTCTGAACAATGCCGAGAAATTCTTTTGGAGTCTTTTCTCTAATCCAACTTTGAAAACTGTTGCAATTTCCTGAGAGCACACCCTGGATTTTTGCCTTTGAAAATAAATTTTCCCTTTCTCATATTTTTAACAGAGCTCATATTTTTACATTTTATTTTAACATTTTTAATTCTAAAGGTGCCAACCATCATCAGTGTTATGAATGCTGAGGTAGGAGTTGGAGCATGGAAAACGTATGGGTCACACACTAAAAGCAGCTGGTTACATCTGTAGTTGCAGTAACAAAGGTTGCCCTGATATAACATGTTTAAAGTCCAGAGGGCTTTCTAGCCAGACTGTAAGATTGTCAAAGTAGGTCAGACTGGCTGATGGTGTCACGTTAAGCCTCACTCCGAGATGGTTTCAAAAAGAACTCAGGAAAGTCCTTTTCCACTCTTTACATTCTTTTGAGACTAACAGAAAGGACAGGGCTGTCATTTGCAATAGAAGTGGAATGTCTCAAAGCTAATCCTAGGAGCTGGGTGGCTGCTTGTATGATAAAAACACTTCTCTGAATCAGAAATAGGGTGAAAATCTGTTTGTCACTCAGAACACTGTGGAGTTTCAGACTCTAAAGTAAAGCTGTTACGAATCCTGACTGCTGCGTGACACTGGAAACATCATTAAAAGGCAACTTGTAATGATGGTGATTTTGTATTGCCCGACTGAGGCACATGTTAGAAGAAGATATTAACGGCTCCGGTGGATGATCTCAGCAGCATGAAAAAAGTGGAAGAGACAGTTCTTTTGTTTAGCTGTCTCTGGCAATGGATGCTGGAGCGTAGGAGCAAATCGTGGGGGAGAGATGTTTACACATGAACACACTACACCCTAAAAAGCAGCAAACAACTTGCAGCTTGCTCCGCGGGGGAGGCAAATACCTTTCACATACAAATACAGCACGTGAGTTGTCAGTTTACTTCTAGCTCACCCTTCGGTGATGACCTGCAGGGCGGATCACCTGCAAGCTCGTAGGTGTGCCTACATGACTTTAAGTTTCATCCTGACAAATTTCTCAACTTAAAAAGTGCAAAAGCTTGTCTCCTTTGTCTCTGCATAAAAAGGTTCGGTCAAAAGTGAGTGGAACGGCATGAAAACCAGAGCTGCTCAAGAGAGCAGGTAATTTTCACAATCAAGGTTATTTTTTAAATAGGTACTTAAAAGCTAGCGGTTCGACAGGCACCACGGCACACTCAGCATACTGACCTGGAAAAAGGCAGTGATGAAAGAAAAACAGGCTCCCTTAGAAGTTTAAGGCTGCGTCTGTTTGCATCAGACTCTCACTAAAATCACGCTTATCATTCCAAAGGTAAACCACAAGATCAGAAAGAGAAAGACTTGCCTGAATACAGCCTCTCATCACATTATTCTTCGTAACATTCTGATGGAGTGTACTGTCTCGGTTCAGTATCTCAAATGATTTATTTGACTGATGGAAAAATACAAACCAGTGTAAACAAAATATTCTGGTTACATCCACATAGTGCTTTTCTACTGAAATATTATTTACCTAAAATTGATTTAAAGATATAACATTCCATTTTCCTGGGACAAGATGATTGCATCTGAGATCAGATGGAATATCCCTACACTCATGTTCTGCCCTGTCTCCCTGCCTACTCTGCATGGTTGTAAATATTTTCAAGTCCATGTATTATTTTTTACAGCTTCTTTCACTTTAGGTTAAGGTACTTTATTCAGTACATACATAATTTAAGCAAGACACTGGAACTCCTCCAGTAAGGAGTGTCTCAGACAAGCAATCTTTGTCTTAAGAATGCCCCTCAATGATTCCAAACATTATCCCCGGAGCCTTCTAATACTACATTGCTCAGCCTCTGATAAAAGGCACCATGATTTGTCAGCACATTTCTCTGACACGTTTAACACTCTATATTCTGCTCTGCATTTCAGAGGAAAAAAAAAATAAAGAAAAAAGATCTGTTTGAAAAAGTAACTACAATAATTTATGCCTGAAAACATTAATTGGGCATGGGAACAACATGAAACAGCTCTGGCTAGGTTCTATGACTCACTTGGCAGTAATACCACATTTATAGATACCTGAAGCAGAGCTCTACTCCAACGCGGACAGAAAGGCATCTTGATGAAAAGTAACAATCAAAATAAAGATAAATCCAAGATGTAATGACTGATAGGTGAAAACACATTCTTCTCAGCTGTCTTAATACGAAAAGTACAGAAGCTTGTAAGCAGATATTATGTTCTCCTCGCCAGCGTCAAGCAGCAGAAAAAACCCACTTAAAACACAAAGGCCTCTCCACAAGGTGCTGGATGCTTTCACTGGTGTCCAGGCCTTTGAGACTGAGAGCTGCTCACTATCAAGTATGGGGAGCTCAGTCATCTGCACCCAGGCCTTTCTTCTGGGTCAAAGTGTGTGCACAGGTATGACTCTTGGTCAAGTCAGAACACATGTGTGTCTCTTCCGCGCCACGCAGTACTGCTAGGTAAGAGGCTGCCTATTCCCCTCCACGCGTGAAAGCCAGAGCTGAAGTGTTTTGCATCAACCAGACATTATTTTGTAATACACTTTCAGAAATAAAGCAATGCCAGATGGTGGCACAAAATAGATCTTTGTGTAAAAAAACACCAAACTTATTTCAGGGACAGTGAAGATTTCATCTCCAAATAACAACAAAAGATGGAACAGTCACAACGTGTGTGACAGCGGAGTGGGGACCACAACAGCATGACACAAATAGACTTCTGTCCTCTCTTACTTGGACTCACAAGAGTTACCATGTGCAAAGCAGACACGTGGTTTCTCACTTTCAGTGAACAGGAGAGTAGTTCTTCATGCTCTATTCCATTATTTTTATGGTGTATGAAACTACACTTCTATGGTTAAATATATTCAGATGTTAGCTACAATTAAAAAGCATTCAAATACAATCAATGAGTGTATCAAGAGGAAAAAAAAATACAAAATAGCTGAAAGAAATGTAATAAACCATGAAAATCCAGGAGAACAGTCTACACAAGATATTGGAAGGTTCTTCCTGTCTACAAGGTAAACTACACAAACTCTGCGGTTCGCAGCTCGGGAGTTTAAGCTAAGGGCCTGGACAGACTGTCACGGGTGCTAGTGTTGTATGAAACCTCACGCCTGCTGCTCAGTTACACTCCGTCAGGCTACTGCCGCAGACAAAGGGTCACTGCCCTAACACACGACCTCCCCACCCAAAGGAATTCTCTCCTAACTTCCCCTCACATCATCTTTTCTATGCCCAAAACCCGATTTTCCAACTTGTCAGTATCAGTAACCCCATCGGATAAAAAGGTGCACAATGTTTAGAGCCCAAGTTACCCCATAAAGCGTTACCCTGGAAGGGACCCATAGGGGACATTATTTTGGAGGTGTTTCGACTGCCGTATAAAAGGGAAATTTTCTATTCCTGGCATATATAAAGATTACTTTGGCCTGCAATGTTGTTTAATCAATGGAATTAAGGAATAGACATAAAATTATGGGTCAGCAAGTATAGAGCTTTACCCGTACTCTTAACTGGCCCATAATATTAATCTAGTAGAATTAATGCCTATCACCATACAACTCTTTCAACACAAAGTGTTAAGTGGTACAGATTATGATGATGATATTATTTGCGACTGTAAAGATATTTAAGAAGCAGAACACCGTGATACTTTGTTCACACCGGCTAAAATGAAATACTGAAATCAATTTCTAAAATGTACATTTCTAACTTACAGGATGCAAACAATGGAAATGGTCACGTGGGCTGAAACCTTTTTAAAACATTTCCATTCTAATTCGCTTCATCTGCAAGTGAAAGGGTCGAAATTTAGAATCCATATTAGTCAATGCTAATATCAATAAACTTCACTGTAAATTAATGCAAATGATAGAGCCTAATGGAGAAAATACTCACTTTACTAACTACTTCTAAAGCCTAAAAGCCTGAAAGAGTTGCAAGTGTTGATCAATATTGTGCAAAACCGCATTTAGTGTCTTCAAAGGACTCCAGGTGGCCAGACATCCCTCATACCCTTTCTTCTATCTGCACGTGTTAAACGCACTCCGTCTGTAGTTCCTGTTCTGTGCCGTGGTGACAACTCCCAGGAAACTGTCACTCTTGTGCCTTCAAAGAACTGGTCTGGATATGTGAAATTTGCAGGACTGGAAGCAATAGCTGGAAAGCATCCTGAATGTAAGTAGCACTGTTGCAGCCCTAATGGGGAGAGAAAGTTATCAGTGAAGCTGTCATTATTTCAGGAATCACACTGTACTTTTTTTTTTTTTAATATAACATCCACATCATGCTGTCTTAGCATATGTATTCACACAAGATTTTAGAATCTGTAGAAAAAAATAATAAATTACAACAGTTTACAGACAACAAGGATAGCCTGAACCACCACCTAAAAATCTGACTTCCCCTCAGTTCAAACTCTCGGACAGTTTTAATTGTAATTCAAGTAGACTAAAATGCCACAGCGTTCAGAAACAGATTTCACTTTTTAAATACAAACCAGTCTTTCCATCAACAGAACTGATTCTGAATTTGTTGTAGGTGGAAGAAGTGTCACTGGAATTAACAATTTGAATTATTATAATGATTTTAACACATAGTACTATTTTTGGAATTTTTTAATACTGAATGATGTAGCAGCTTGTAAGTCTCCATGAAGCTAGGTTGCCCTAATACAAATTTATATACAAATATGGGATGTAAGAACTACAAAACCCTGGATTCCACAATTCCAGACATTCACAGATTTTGTGATTCCTGGAGCACAGAAAGATACGTCAGCTGCAACAGCAATTTTCCCGGTAACAAAAGAAACTGTACAGTAATCTTTACTACAGCTCTACTCCACTTCCTTCCTTCAATATATATCTAATTCAGTGCAAAACTGCTTATTGAAAAACAATCTCTTCTTCATTTTTAAGGGAATGTAACTATTAAATCAGAATCACAGAATATACTGAGTTGGAAGGGACCCATAAAGACTATCGAGTCCAGAATGACAACCTGTGGTCACTACTGTATGTTTTATTTATGTTTAAATGGAAGTGTGATATTACTTGTAGAGCTAAAGGAATTCATGCTGCACAAAGTACAGATTTTAGTACTTTGTGAGCACATTTCTCCTTCTTGACCTCTTCTCAGTAAAACCAAGGCACGTTTTACTTCGCTGTGTGTTTCTGATGAAAAACAGCTCATGGTGTTTAACAGGTCACTCACAGATCACAGTGTCTAATGAAAGACATTGCTCATGAGTGTTTTGGTGATGGCTGGCACGTGGTTACCCATGGGCTGACCAAGCCTGCTGCTAGATTGTGAATCTTTGCAGAAATCTAAATGCCTGTGGATAGGAAGCCCTGTAGCATACCTGCAACTCAAATTTTGAAGAACAGAATAGTCTCAAACTGTTTAGTATCAGAAATACTTTACAGCACTTGAAGTAGGTAATGGAACAGTAAGGACAGACCTACCCAAGCAGCCTGTCAGGAAAGGGTTAAAGAGCACAGGAGGCAATTTGCAGTTAAAAACTGCGAATTGCCTCCTGTGCTCTGGCCAACAGAGCAGCAGGACCTGAGAGCTGGCTGGTCACACTTCAGTTCTACTGTTCTTAAGAGTCCTCAGTACATGCAACATGACTGCTATATTATTTGTGGGAAAGGCTGAACACAAGCCCAAGAGGTTTATGAGCTGGCACTGAACAGCCAGAATGATATCGTCATTACTTCTTATATAGATCTTTCTTCAGCCATAAATGTGACCATTTCATTTCAAAATCATTTTACTGGAACGTTTCCTAATGTCCTAAAAAGTGAAGGCTCACCTCCAATAGCACACTGTTGATGATGGGGTTAAGAACTTCTGCCTTCATGTTGCTCTGTAAACCAGAAAATAGAATGAAATGCCAGGACAAGAAATACATTTAACAGAAATATATTGATATCTGAGAAGCAGTTTTATGAATTCCATAAAGATCTTGCTTCACCTTGATTCTTATTCAGGCTGTTTATCACAGCATTCCTGATAACTATGTCTGCACTTCATACACACTTCAGTAGCCCCTACGTATTTCCATCACTGAGTACAATGAACTAAAACAGGTTTCAGGTTTTACTTTTTCATCAATTTATGTACCACTGAGGTTCAAACTGCTCCCACGCTCATTTTTGGGGAAACAAGAAGGAAAAATACAGGTCAGAAGGAAAATGGAAGTCCCTGGAAGTTTCAGAAATACCTGTGGTTGGGAGGAAATGAAAGGCCCGGATTAGCTCCCCTACAGAAGGAAAAACATGTGAAACTCCGCAAACTGAAGGCAGTATATAGTGAGCCTGGCGATGCATGCTGAGCTATATTTACTGGCCAGCCTGCATTCCAAACAGGAACAAAGACTAGTACAACGAGTAGTGACACTACTAGAGGCTAGAAAACCAAGACTTTCCAGCTCTTCTGCTTTTGAAAATGGCAGTAGTTCTTCCCTTTTTTTATTCTGCTTTTGCATTGTGATTTTTTAGAATGACAGAAACCTTTGGCACAAATTGCTTTTTTCAATACCAAAAGACAGACTTCATTAGAACAAGGGGAAGACAAGACCAATTAATTTAACTGAAGGATTTTCCACTTACAACCTTGTAGCTTTCATATTTCAGATTTAAAGAAAAATGAAACACCTTTGTTTTAGTTTGGAGAAAGATGGCAGAACAAAGGGAAGAGGGTTTGAGAAAACAAGAGCGATGTTCCTTTCAGTCACTACAAAATCCATTCCAAAGTGCACCGGTTAGCTGGTTGCCAATAAGCTGAAACATATATAGAGAAGTATAAAATACTATTGATTGCATGAATCAGAAAGTTAAAGTTTGAAAGAAATCTTGCAAAGCAAGCAGCACTGTTGCTTCTTATTGCTGCCTTACTGCTCGCTCAGCAACATTGCCAACATCTAGACTACGCATGCAGCCAGCAACACAGCTGATTTGTACCGAAGGAGCCAGAGGGATAGCACTGTGTTTGACAAATCAGTGCCTTCTGTCCTCAGTTTCCCATGAGGGAATACACTTTGCAGGATACCAGAAGGGTTTTGTGAGTCCAGGTGCTGTCTGCAAGTTAAGGAGGAAGTTGAACCACATGTAGGTTTTCTAGTCTGGTGGTCCTTGCTTTTCTACTGTTCATGATAGGCAAAAGGCCCATATCTCTCACTGCATCTGCCTGCTAAAACTCTCTTCCAGAAAGCATTTCGGCAGTGGGAAGTGTCTTTGTGCTCAACTTCCTATGCAATCTGGTCCTAAAAACTGACAACAGGGTTGGTAAGAGCAAAACCTAGTGTGATGCTTTTATGGTAGCTTTAGTTTCTCAATTTCTGAGTTGGGTCAGCTTAATTTTTCATGTACAATGTATTTTTTTACATCTGTGCATGTATTTATTGCAAGTGTCACACAAAGGTATGCTAAAATAAAATCACAAAATGCAAAATAAGCAGTTATTCACACAGTAATGGGAAGGAATGTAAATTATTCAGAATAAAAACAAGTCCGTAAATCACACTCTTTACAAATAACTCTGAAAAACCTTGCTCAGAGATATGCTGAAGAGCTCATGGGAGAAGTGGGAAAATTTCCTCTGATGTATATTCACGCTTTCAAGGCGTAATCAGGAGAGCCAGAAATCATGCTTCTCCGACGCTTACAGAACAATTTCAGCAACAGCACAATTTTTGCCTTTGGATCCTGCTAGAATACTCAGATGTCAGTCATCTTTGAAAAATCTTGAAAGGCAGGATACTATTTCTAGCAAAGATGTTCACAGATAAATGGATGTTCCTAAATGGGAAATCTTGAGATATAATACTGAGTGGTTTTCTTAAGATGGACACTCAAACAGATTTTCTAATATCTTAAATGTTCAGAAAACAGAGTGGCCCAAGGCCAGGGGATTTAGCAGAGTCTAAGAGAACTGCTTGTGAAACTAGCTTAAGGTACTGGAAGTGTTATCTGTTAATGACTTTTACACAAATAGATTCAAAAGGATAGGTTGAGTAGAAGAAAATATCAAGTTATGGGAATTCAAATGTGGGGCCATTTCGGTACAAGAAGATAAGTGCCAAGAGATGATCACAAAAAATGGGAAATGGTGTCTAGAAGGATTTTAGAAGGCAGGGGACACACTGCAGTCTATCAAGGCTTATAAACTTTCTCTGCACAGGGAATCTGCCGTAGAAAAGCTCTGTGTTCTTGATCTGAGGAAAGAAGTGCCCTCTTCGCTAGTACCTCATGTAAAGCCACAGGACCCAAGAATAATTTCTGTTTTAAGAAGTGAACTATATTAAAAATAAATGCTACACAAAATGCTGTTATCTTACCCCAGCTGCTGTTAAAGAATCTGAAAACTTCTTTGATAAACATGAGACTTCATTGCACATGGCACTTGTTAAACTGGTTGGAAAAAGGAGAGAGAGATAAATATAAAACTACCTTCCTGTTCTGTCAACGTATAAAAATCCCTGTGACTGTCCCAGGCACAAACTTCATCATAGGAACCATGATTTTTTCTTCTAATGCTTTTGGGGTAGACTTTGCTCATAATATAATTTTTACATTCCTCTACCGAAAAATCCACTGCTGATTCCAGCAGCAAAATGATGTCATCTTGGCTCAAACACAAATGCTTTTTTTCAAGTACTTTGGTTCAGACTGAAGTGTTCCTATGGACGCAGCTATTGTTGCCAGCATTCTTAATAAGCATTTGCTTAAATATTTTCTTAGGACTCAAGCACTTACAACATCTTAATGCCAAAGTCCACTGAAATCAGTAGAATTGATTACTATAGAGCTTGACAGCTGAATTTTGAGCCCCATTGGATAACCTGGCTTCTTGAATTTACATACGTTTTGTCGTGGCTTACCACAACAGTTGCTGACAAACAGTGTCTTACTGGTCACAATTACAGACTGATTTTTGCATGCTTGTGGCAGATGAACACTAGGTAATGAAACTCTTGTGGCAGATAAGACTGCATGATGCACTCTAAAGCAAGGTTTGTACATGCTAGCATGGTATCCGTTACAGAGGGAACGGGAAACACAACCTAAAATTAGCACGTACATCCGCTTGCTGGAGCAGAAACAGCTTTCAGCCCGTGAGCAGGTCATGTTTTTGTAAACTTACATATGTTACCCATGTCAAAGAATGACAGCTGGCCTATGCAACTTAATTCCATGAGAAAACACAGCACCGGGAGCCCTAAAGCCAGTGGTGTTTCTCGATCCATGAACTTTGTGTGTCTTCAAGTGCCAGAAGCGGAACAGAACTTTGTGAGTTTTAAGCTAATGTCAAATGCTCATATATGGCACACATAATACTCACTTCATCAGTACTTTTGCTTGATCTTGAGCTGTTTTTTCTACTTCCTGTCCATGTAGAATTAATTCTGCTACTTTATGAAGCTGTTCAATACAACGAGCAGTTACCTCAGCCAGGCTGCCAATGGAGAGCAAGTAGATTTCCTTAAATTAAAAACAGGTAATAATATAATCAGTAATTACAACACTGGTAAAAATACATACAGATATATACATATAAAATAATTTGAAACATGAGAGCCCTCTCCACCCCAACTGGAAATGCCACCACAAAGAGAGTGAAGCATTATCAGCCGTGATACACACGCAGATTATAAAATGCAGAAAAATCAGTAAGAACAACTCTACCATTTATCTGAATGTGAACTAGGTCAGGCCCTCATATTTTTAACATGGCATTTTTAAACATAGTCCTAACAATTACAAAGATCTTCTAACTCTGGAATAAGTCATAATTTCTTTCACGTGGAGCCAAATGTACTGAGTCATCCCTCAGATGAGTCTCCAGAGTAGAAATGGATAACACTCCCAATAAAAACATGGCTTTTATCAGCAGTGATAAAAAAATTCTACCTAGTACTATTGTGTTACAGCTTTCACAAGCCGATGCCAGCTGGAAATCTGCAATTGCATAAAAATCTGTAATATATATAGTGTGAATCTGTTTCCTTCTTTGGACCTTTTTTGTAAGGAAACATGATATGAGAAATTCTTTATTGGAATTCATTTTAAGAATCCTGACAAATATGACAACCGCATTTAATATTGCTCTAACGTGGTGTAAAATATTAAATCACAATTAACCTTATCAAGAAGAAGGGTTGGCTCGATGGACATGATACTTTTACCCTTAAGTGCTATCTTTCATAAAGACTAACACTAAGTTGTGGGTTGACTAAATAAAATTTCTGTTTTGTCTGTTTGTGATTTAATCTGTTCAAGAATTCAAATAAAGCTTGAGAGTTTTTCCATGCACTGTCACTGAGAGAAAGAGATGCCAAGGAATGTTGATATAGGACTTTCAATTCCTACTGACATTACATCATTGCACCACACAATGCCTCAGCTCAAGGTATGTTCTGCATACACACACATACACACAAAAACACAGATATAAAAAAATAAAAACAATGTGGCAGCAATAGCAGAGGACCTGCTACCTTGATATTTACTTATGGGGAAACACATAGTAAAAATATCTGTTTCCTATTAGTTTTACAGTGAATAGTTACATATTATTATTTCTTAATACTTCCAAGAGTTTAAAAAATAAGGACAACACATAAAGCGAACACACAAATATAATCTTATAAATGAAATGACAGTTTGCTTAATGAAACGTATCCTCCAAAAGCTATTTTACCTCCACATTATTGTTTTTATCTACTTCTGGTTTATCACTGTGAATTTTATCTTCTTTTTCAGTCTTTTCTTCACCAGACTCTCCAGATTTTTCTTTTAGCTTCTCTTCTATGTCTACTGGGGTAGAAAGACTGGCTTCTTCCAGCCAGTCATAAGCTTTTTTCCTAGCCTGGCAAACAAAGAACCCAACCCCAAAACTCAGTTAAAATACAGACTATCAAATGATGCTCCAGAACATTAATTAACAATACATTTAATTACTTCCATTTTATATTCAGAGGTTTTAACATGTCAAGTCTCTGTGTAACGTGCAGTTAAGTGTATGTTTACGAAACTGCAGGGAGAAGCATTTCTGACTGCACAGAGGTGGATCAGTCAGGGATAATTCCTGTACAGGTATGATATTCCTAACCCACACACAGTGTTTGCATTAGTACCAAAGTTACTGACATTTCAGTTTATGAGGTATCAAGAAATTTATGTTAAAATAATTTTCCCAAATTAAAAAAAATGCTATGAAAAATAAAGAGATGAGAGATGTTCTAATTCTGAAGGTAAAATAATTAGAAAATCATTGTATCTTCAGCTGCCTTCCCAGCACAGAAGTAGATCAAAGTGGAAAAGCCTTGAAGTTTTATACAACTTCAAACTGCTGCTACGGTTAGTAGGAAATTTATGTTTTCTCTTTTTTAACTGGAAGTCAAATTAAAGTATGTTAAGACCTAAGCCTAAGATAGACTGTCTATTTAGCTAGAGAGATAAATACTTATCTGAGCCTAAGATCAGCAGGTGAATCACCTTTAAAAGGGCCTGATAGTAAAACCATGGCTAGTGATGTGACTACCTTCTAGTCATCTAGCATTTAGATTACTGAAGCTAGATGAGATAAATTCAAGACTTTGCTTCTAGCTAAGAAGGTTTGGAGAAGTCTCTCAGAAGAGTAAACATGACGAGCAAGAAAAATAGTATGAAGACTAAGCCCGCTGTGTTCATGAACTTTGTTCTGCTGAGACATCCCTGGCTCTATAACATAGCCCATTGTGCTAACTGGTCCTTGCAACCTTACTAATATCGCTTCCACAGAAACTTCCTGGAGTCGTGATTTTTGTGCCACACTCTTCCACTTTGCTTTCTGCACTGACTGTAACAGCAGCAGCTATTGCACTGTGTCAGATTTCAGAACAAATCTTCCTCTTTGTCTCCTTCCTCTTTGTCCAAGCAACAGAGGGCAGCTCACAAACAGGCACTAACCTTATTCAGTCTGTCAGGAGTGGCAGCAACGTGCAATTCGAACAGCAGTTCAGTAAGCATGCTGACAAACTCTTCTCCCATATCTACTGGAAAATAAAAGAAAAACATGTTAGGGTGTTATTGCCATAATATTTTGCACAATCAGACACATCTGCTCAAGTAGTTTCCCCAAACACTCTAGCACTTGAAAGACAATGACAGTGTCATACAAAAAGGGGTTGGGGGGAGGGAGGGGGATGGGTGTCTCCCTCCATCCATCCAAGATACTTGTACTGCCAGATATGCTAGTTTGACAGTTTGACTACTCTTTCTATCCCAGTCTGAATTCCACTAAGTTTCACAAAAACAGGTAAGAGAAAAAGAAACTTCCTGATTTTGCACCTGACTGTTAAGCAAATACACAAAACCCTACAATTCCAGTTTCAAAGTTACCAAGAACAAAGCCTACCCCAATCCTTTCCCAAAACAGTCCTCTTGAAAATCAGTGCTGTAATTTCTCCTTGTGTAGACCTCAAACTGTTTAAGGTAGAAAACTCTGAATGAGTTTTCTCTCATTTTCTCTCTCATTTCTCTGAATGAGAGTCCAGGATAAGAAGGGATCCTGGGAATTTACATAAAACAGACACCCTTTTCAAACACTTGAATGCAAAGTATTGGCTTTCCTTCCAGCTAGTTCTTTGTTGTTTTTTTTTTTTTTTTTAAACTGAATATATATAGCACTGACAAATGACACCATATAAATAACATGACTTTGATGACAAGAAAGTGGTAACAAATTAGCAATAAGTGGTAATTAACTTATTTACAAATACTTCTCAGATTTAACATTTTCAGACTTCATCAGTTAATCTCTGTCTTTTGTAGGGTAGTAGCTTCTTTACATAAAGGAAAAAATCCCAACTTTTATTAAGCTACAAAGTGAAAATTTACATACTACTGGGGGTGATTTAGCTGTAGTTTTACACTGTTTGGCAAGCAGGATAAAACTCAAAATTTCTCCACAGAATTTAACATACCATGCTACCTCTTGCTAGGTTAGCTAGCTTAAGTAAAAGTACATAATTCTGTAATAAAAATACGCTACTAAAAGAGTGTATGGCATACAGACTTGATTTTATAAGTGTAAAACCTCTTAATGTACATAACAGGACCTTAATTGTATTAACTAGCTTGAGCCAAGAAACAAACTAGAATGAAGTTAGAATGACATCTTAATTATACCAGAGAAACATGCTTAAGGTCCCAAGAAGTCACTTCAGGTAAACAATTCCAGTTTAAAAAATAAAACCAACTCAGATCTAGACCCTAAAAGACCATGTGTGCTCCCTGGAGAGCTAAACTTATTTGTAATAACTAGAACACTAAGAGTAGTCAGCAGAAAGCCACTGGAATCCAATTTAAACTATGTAAAGATTAGCAAACCAAAGTCTGAGTAAAGCATTAAGCTGTTTAATAAAACTGTGCTCCATCAGATATGCAAATCACATACAACACTACATGTAAATGTACTGGATAGTGTTTTTATCTAAAAATGTAGACAATTATCATGTAAGGGCCTATTAATGGAATTCTTGAGTTTTACAAGGGTTTATGCATTTGATGTACTTAATAAAATCACTTAATAAATCACTGTGCATTAACAAACTCAGGAAAAAGGCGGGTTTTGTCCCGACACAGGAGGATCGTAAGAAGCCTCCTCTCATTCTGATAAGTTTTTAATGAAGTACATCTTTTTGTGAAGGGAACACAGTCTAGGACGCTGTCTAGAGAGAATGTGCAAAGCACTACACCGTGTTTAAGAGCACTCTCAGTGCAGTATTGCATGCACTACGGATTATGGGCGAGAGGCTGAAGAAAGCAGTAAAGGCCACATGTTCCATATTAGGAGCCTGACCACAGATTTGTCACCTCAGCTCTAATAGAAAGCTACTTTAAGCAATTAACACTTCTATTCCTTGGTGTTGTCCAGCAGAACCAGAGAGAACGTGTGGGGTTGTTGTTTTTGCTCTCACAGAAAGGAGGGTATGTTTCATCGCTGATGGATTTCTTTGTGCAGAGGAAAACCAGCAACATGCTCTTGTCTTTTTTTTTTTTTTTCTTAATGTGCATATTGCCTTGTTCTCAGTCTATTTAAAAGGCCAATTAACATTTCAAGGAGTGTGATGAGCAGCTGTGCTTCACTGAAATAAACAGAACTTCTGATCAACAGAGAAAATGCCACTTTTTGCAAGAAACAGAGCTTTTCCCAGGGGCTGGTTTAAAGGCAAGGAATTATTTCCTACAGCAATTAAGGAAAAACACGTATCTCACGAATCCTCACTTCTAAGCAGCTAATACACTTTCTTGACTTCTATTTCTCCCAAACCCACCTTTTAAGAACAGCAACAAGGGAAAAAAAACCCCAACACAAGACTCTACCATACTAAGACTACACTTAACACTCGTTTTCCCCCAGAGAAGATACCAGTAAGATCTGCGTGAGACACATCAGGCATACCAAGTAAGCACCACTTCAAAAAGTAGCCTGAGCAGAAAGGACTTTCCAGCTAGAACATGTGGACCTTAACACATTTTCTCTAACTTTTCTGAACTCTAGAAAAGTCAAACCTCATCATCTTGCAAAACGTAGGTTTTATGAGCAAAGCACCCCTGAGAAGATCAAGAGGCTGTATCTTTTCTGTTTCTGTGTTTCTGAAACGTGACACAGTGTTGAATGGCACGAGCCACTCAGTCACATGAAGGGTATTACTTCCATTAGCTAGACAAGCTTGCTATGGAGCTCACAGGCCTGAAGACATCAACTATGGTAGCTTTATGCTCTTATCCTTCTGTTGTGGGGAGTGCCAAAATTCCTGACCTTTTTAAGGTGGCTATTTTGCCCCTAACCAAAAGGTTTAACACTTTATAACTTTAGTGAGCTGACCAATGGACTCCCGTGCTGGTTCCATTCTCTTTGGTGCTGTGCACTATGTCATAGTTTTAGAACACTTCTGCTACTTTAACTTCGTTCTCACACTCCACATGCCACCGCCTGCCAAGCAATTCTGAGAAAGCAGCTTTGCCACTGTGTTTCAAAGTACTGTCCTTCAAAAGATTTGGGATTCTTAAGTCCATTTATAACACTCTAATCTTTTCCCTACCTAGCAAGGCAGGGTGCAAAGTAAGGATGAAGTTGCTAAACATTCTTAAAGTTTGAGACTACACAACTTCTGCAAGAAAACCTCAGTTATTTAAAAGGTTAATCCTCTTATTTTTGTTTTGCTTTCACTGACAATATAGTAAAGTAACACAAGGCTTCTGTAGCTTACATTTCTCTCATACTTCAATTACAATATAAATTCAAAATTAAATGTTGGTCAGCCTCCAGACTTTTAGAATTTTATTTTTTGTGGCTTGCTTATGAAGAGCATGAGGATATCAGACATTATAGTTGGGATTGTAATTTTTTTAATTACTATATATAACAATTCTTCATATGGTCAAGTCTCTGTGTTTCCAATTACCTTTCTGTGTCTGCACCACTTCATCATCAGATTCCTTCGGAATAAAAATCTCCTTTATGGCAATTAAATCATTTTTCACAGTCTCCAATGGCTCTCCATCGAGTGTTGCTAAATGTGACTGAATCTGTAAAAGACAGGAAAAAAGGAAACTTGCTAACTTTTGTTGCTAAACAAATTTGCTAATTTTTAGCCTGATACTAAGTTAGATGAAGAAATGGAAACTTTATGTTCATATCTTGGCTCTAATCTCCCAACTTATGTAGATATGCTTTTATATCTACAAAATCTGTTGTGTATCACAGAATTTACAGCATCCTGAATTTACAGCAGAGACCACCAGGTCTCTGCTTTCTCCCAGAACATTTATTCTGAACTATAAACTGCAGTTTAACCGCAAACTATAATAAGCATTTTGAGATTGCTTGAATAAAGACAGCAGGCACGAAGAGTTGCTAGTAAGTTGTTATGAAAATTGCTAAGCCACTCTTCATATCTGTGAAGCTGGGGCAGTCTAGGGAAGTTCCCACTGACTGGAAAAGGGGAAACATAACACCTGTTTTTAGGAAAGGGGAAAAAAGGAACACCTGGGGAATTGCAGGCTGGTCAGTCTCACCTGTATGCCTGGCAAGATCATGGAGCAGTTCCTCCTGGAAACTATGCTTAGGCACATGTAAAATAGAGAAGCTGTGGCTGCCCCCTCCCTGGCAGTGTTCAAGGCCAGGCTGGATGGGGTTTTGGGTAACCTGGGCTAGTGGAGCGTGTCCCTGCTGGACAGAGATGATCTTTAAGATCCCTTACAACCCAAACCATTCCATGGTTCTGTAAGAGCACTGGAAAATTCGTGCTTACTCTGAGCACTCACAGGAAGAGTGTGAAGCAACAGCCTGTTTGCTCTCCTTCAAAGTGCAACCAAAGTTGTTGACAGTCTACCAGTCTACCTGTTTTGAAGAATGTATCAACATATTGTTGGGTGTCTCAGGTATCTGCAAGTCCCTGCATATCTAATAGGGTGGTAAGCCTAAGAGGGATGGAAACAGATTCTTTGAATCACTGTTTGTTTGCACTGCGGCTGTGTGGTGTTAATACCAAGACCATACTCTGTTCATGGAAGCTATGAGAAATGCCTTCTCTCCATTTGATTAAAAAAATCCCAAACCAATACAACTTTCAGGTTTCTTTAAAGGTTGCTTGTTTGTTTTGGTTTTTTTTAAGATTACTTCATAAATGTGCAAACTGTCTCAGTGAGAAACTGGAGAAGCATTATTTTCTTATGTTTCTCCTTGATGTGTCCAGCTCACGTGCTCAGGGTTAAATGCAAGATAAAGCTGGGAGATCCAACTCAGGTTGTCGAGGACTACCTAAGGCTTTTTGGCCCTCTCCATAACATGGTCCATTTCACAGGATTAACCAAGACCTTTATTTAATCGGAACTTTCAAAATGAAAGGTTGAAAGCATCTGTAAATCCCTGCCATTAGAAGGACACAGGACATTAAGAATGCCTTCAGTCTCTCTTGTGCTCTTCCTGGGGTCCATCAGTGTGCTGATGCCTTAGTAACTTTGGCACATTCTTCAGAGAGACAATAACATTTGTATACTTCTAGTAGTAGTTTTATGTAAGTTTAAAACCCAACACAATAAAAAGGACTTAGGAATTGAATAAGTAATCCAGAATTAAATCAGGTCTGGAATTCCTGAATGTAAGTATCAGTGTATGATACAAAAACAAATGACATGGACCTCACTGCAAATTCTGAAAAGACACGTGTAGAGCATCACAAGCTGATATATCGAGATGGATACCCTGAAGGCCAGGACTAGCCTGTGGGACCAATCTAGCTTTCTTTGAAGTTAACGAAAAATTTACTGTTCATTTCACATGCACCTGCAGAGTAAAATTAATGTAAGGAACAATTTTTTACCACTTGTTTTGATTTATGCTTTCTGCATACTGTACCTGGGCCTCACTTTCATTTGACAGGATTTCCAGAGCTTCAAGATGAGACAATCCTTGGAACTCATCAAAAAGTAGTCCATAATGTGCTGTTCTTTCAACTGTAACTTGCTGGGCCCGCCTCTGTTTCTCTTTTTCTTTAGCTTCTCGCAGCAGCTGCAAATATATATATATCATTCCTGTTGTTTTATTGGTAGTGCTGTTGGTATGGCAGATTGTATTACTTTTTGCTTCTGCTTGTCTAGGAAGTAGTAATAAAATTTAGGACTATATCACACCTGCAGAGCTGAAATTGTAAAGCTGAAATATCTAACTTCTTTTTTGGTAAACTTCTCTAATAAAATATTTAAGTAATGTTCTAAGTGTGGTTTTTCCAATAGTAACTGCTAACCATATTTAAAAAAAATGCAATGAACAAATAATCTTGCTAATGTTCTCAAAAGCAGTGTCAGCCACGGTTTCCATATAATAAATTTAGTCACCAATTACAATGAAAGAAAAATTTAAAAGACAATTTCATGCACAGCCTTAAAAAATCATGCAATTCATTCCACAGACAACAAAATGGAAAGAATATTATTTCCAGGACCTACATACCTACTTGCAACTAAATAATGCACCTACATAATTATTTCCTGTAAGATATTTTTAGCAGATACTAACACTTCTTTTTATAACACTTTATTTTAGCAGATAAACTTTCATTTGACAGCAGTACTGTCAAAAGAGATTGGCCTAGTAAGGTCTGACTTCTACCAAAGGTGGGCAGAACCACACTCTATATACCTGGGGATATTTTGGAGTGATCTTCTTACACACCTTTATTAGTGTGCAAGGACAGAATAGTGTACAGAATAGAATCTTCTATTCCTTTATTCTGTTCCCAGGAAGGAGTGGCCTCTTGTATTAACCTGAATCTTAAGTCACATAAAAGCCTCTGAATACAGGTGAGCTCTTGCCACTTAAACTACTGTATCATTCAAAACTTGTACAACATTGTCTTCACTTCTTCTCTTGCTAGGAAAGACTTATGAAGGAAGATTTTTCAGACTACGCTTTCAAAAGATCACCCACGAAGTTTTATGTACAAATCAACAAAATGGAAGGACTGTGTTATGTGACCAAGGAAAACTATTTATGTCACTTTCTGCCTCAGATTTTATGTGTGAATTCATGCAGGACAGTATTCTCAGAAGCTCATTTTAACCCTGTGGACCTTAACAAGAGTTACTTGGTTTTGGCCTACTCCAACAATTTCAGTCTGTTTATGCTTACAATGACCAACACTAAAGACAAAACATCTCATTAGAAGAATAATACCTTACTCCTCTCTACAAGAAAGTAAGCAGGTAGTAACTTTAAAGTTTTTTTCTTTGTCTATTGATTTCCACAGCCTCCCCACTCGCAGTCCCTGGAGAGCTAAAAAAACTCTATACTGACAACACTTACTCTTCTGTTTTTATCATGACTCTGAACTTTTAAAATTATGAGTCATGACTGTTTAAGGGTACCACTAGTTTAGATAGGCATTACAATACAACTTTTCACAGCTTTAATTCCTAATTAAACATACGGCACATTACAGTATTACTCATTTCCAAGGAAAGTATTTATGCTGTAATATACCTATCTACCAACAGGTTAAAGGTGACCAACAATTTGATTCTAGACTGTGATGAGTCATCACCATACATACTATATTACAAAAATCAGCTATTGTACAGAAAATGCAGAAAAGATGATTTTTTCATTATATTTTGTGGTTCTGTGAAGAAAGTGGAGCAAATATAAAGCACAATATTTATTTCCATAAGACTAGCCAAAATCTATTGAAATAAATAAAGTCTCTCCCTGAGGCATCTGTAATTCTCCAATAAGAATCTGAAACTGTATTGTCAGAGATGTATTTAAATAAATCCAACCTGAGATAGAGAAACTGTTCTTTGCATCAGTGTTTTGGTTCTCTTAAATCCAGGATCGCTTTCTGCAAGGACATTCATGGTTGTCTTCCCAATAAATTCCAAAGCGTCTAAGCCTCCAGATAATACACTTTTCCCCTGTATAAAATAATGCAATGTGGTTATTGCCTTTCTGCTTTATGCTAATATGGACTGTAAACAGTATTGCTTTTTCCAACATCCTTTTTGAATATTTAGGTCCCTAGGTTTTCTATGCTTTAACTAACAATAGCATTGATATATTTATAAAATTATGTTACCTTGTTTGGAATACATTTTCAGAAAGAAAAAATGAACTACACAAATATTTCTGGTTAATTAAAAGAATCACATTGGATGGGATGTAACACCTGTTCCAATACAAAAATTATGAATAACACCACTTTAATTTCCAAAGTGCCATCTAGTCTGAGGGAACATATTTTAGATATGAATAACATGGACCAAAATTCATCATGAACAGGATGGTCCTGCCTTATCTTACCGATTTTAAAATTTTTAGTCTTGTGATGACTCTGCAACTGTCTATCAAAATAGAGTTGTTTTTCCTGTGCCTTTGTATTGGCATTAGCCTTCACTCACAATTTTTTATTGAAGAAGAATTTTCACTGGCTAAAGATTTCCATTTCAATCTGGATTATGCATCTGTCAGATACTCACATGCTGATGTAACCTGATATATAATGGAAAACCATACCAAAATCTCAATGGCAACACAGGCAACTTACTGAGACCTTAAGTTATTCTCTTTTTTTGTTGGTGACTTTCATCACTGTGGCATAGCAGCCTCTCTAGATTTGTGTACAAGCACATTTCTGTAATTTTAAAATCTTAATGCTCAGGCAATCTTACTGGTGTCCAGCTCTCAGATGCCCTATGATGCTCCAGATTCTGTAGCAACAGTCTCAGGAATAGTCTGTGTGAATCTCCCTCTGCTCTCATAATCTTCGATATTAAGAGTGATAAATCAGAGCGAACTGGATAGCACTAAAAAAGAACTGCTACTTTGTTAAAACATGCTCAGTGGGGAATTAGTCTCCTAAGCTTTTTTTAGCTGGTGCTTATAAAGTTTTATAACTTTAAGCAAAACACCATGCTGAAAAGCTCAGAGGAAAGCATTTGCTATGGCAATAGTCTGTAACAGGACTTGGGAAAGAAGATGACAGAAAATTGATTTGCAAACAGTATGGTACAGGATTTTGCAAAACCTGAAACACAGAAAACCAGACTAGGATGAAGTGCAACATACAGAAAATACATGGAACATGTAGTAGGAAAGAACCATGGACAAAAGATTTTGTCTCACTGAGGCTGCAAACACATCACCTTCTGGCAAGGCTAATATGAACTGAGTGACTAGCTAGAGACGTGAAGGTTAACGGCTAGGGACTAACAATACTAAATGAGTTTAGTAAAAGCTTTAAAATAAACAAATGGAGTATTTTCTTATCTTCAGAAATTATAACAAACTTTATACTTTCTCTGGAAGATTTATCTGGCTTAAAAAAAAAAAAAGATGATGGTACTACAATTATTAAAAAAACCCAAATCTTTTCTCAAGAATTTGCAGAATTCTACATAGTTTAGGAGAAGATCATATAAAAAACTGCCAAAGTAGTAACTGACTTAGTTGCATTTAACTTTTATTTTTAAATCTGATACAATTCTTATACTACAGAAGAGACTCTACAAAGCCATACAACAGGACTGTCTCTATAAAGACCTACAACTTAACAAAGTACCTGCTACATGTGACCTACTGTGAAGTTGCACCTAAAAATTACAAAAAATAACTAGAGCAGAGAGGCCAGCTAAACTGACTCACTGTGTTCTGTACGGCATTAGTGATGGCTGACAACATGCCACGAGATCCAGATGGAGAAGGAATATTCTGAGAAGAGCTTTGGTCCAGAGAATCTTCTGCTTCTAACAAAAGAAAAAAAAAAAGCAAGCTACAGCACACTTTGGAGTCACAAATTTCAGTAAACTGGATTCTGTGATCAAAATCTTAAAATTCTGTAAATTGAACTGATTTGGCAGTGTCAAAGAGTTTTGTCCAACTTACGTATAATTGGTGTTTCAGCTGCAGGAGGCTCTGTTGTATCCGAGGACACTGAACTTGCATTATGTATTCCTAGGGTAGTACCTGCTTTTTCCTTTACTGCTGTTATCCCATGACCTGCAGCAGAAGCATCTTTTAGATTATATAATCCAAAAACTTATTACTAATAGTGCATAGAATTCTTACACTCCACGAATTATAACAATCAGAATAACTATTACCTCAATTGTTTAATATTTCACTTTTTCTACTATATCCAGTACATTCACACAGAATCACAGATTCACAGAACATTAGGAGCTGGAAGGGACCTCGAAGGATCATCAGTGCAACCCCCCTGCCTGAGCAGAATCACCTAGATTAGATCACACAGGAATGTGTCCACATTGGTCTTGAATGTCTCCAGAGAAGGAGACTCCACAACCTCTCTGGGCAGCCTGTTCCAGTGCTCCGTCACCCTCACAGTGAAAAGGTTTTTCCTTACATTCACATGGAACTTCCTATGCTCCAGCTTGGACCCATTGCCCCTTGTCCTAACTGACCAGAAATTATAAAGGTGAAATATAATACAAACGACACTGGATCTGAACTTCTTTCAGTGGCATACGTTCCCTTTTCAAAATGCTACACATTCTATTACAATCAGTTTAAAAAGAAATTGATAGTCCTTGTAATGCCATAAGATTTGGCCTATCTAGTTTTCACAGGTCTAGAATAATTAACCCACAATTAATGGACTGTGAGTGACTGCAGGGCTGAAGTACAGAATCTGGTATTCAGTCTACTACACAGGTGCTATGTTAGGTAAGTACTCCAGGAACACTGACTTGGGTCCGCCAATTTATTTCAGGATTTAAGCACCTCAGTTGCTCATTTGAAGTGTGTCCCCTCAAAGCTGCTGTTAAAATATAATTTGTAAACCCTGTTTTTGCCAGATGACAAAGAACTGCTGTTTCAGTGGTAGCTCATCTCCTAGCAGGTATTTTATCACCTTTACTTGACATATATGTAGTGACTCCCTAACTATTCTAGTAAAATGGTCTAGTTTAATGTAAAGAATATGTGTTATCTGTGTTTTTATCTGAATAATTCTGATATAATAGGATAGCTTTGCTGCTTTTCTACACAGTTTATTTACACTAGCAGATACCACAGACCGGTAATATCCCACCATACGATAGGGTGGGATTGATGGGAAGTCAGCAAAAGGAGGCAGCAGCTTCCTAATCTGCATCAGCTGTAGTTGAAAAACACTGCCCTTAAAAAAAGACTATCCCAAATTGTCTGCCAATTCTACTTCTGGGTAAGTATGTTCATAAGTATGTTCACAGTATGTTTCTCTCATTACAAATGATCCAGGTAGCACAGCTTCCTTAGCTGGAGGTTTCTGCGTGTCAGCTGAGACACAGTAAGTAACCAACCAACCAACCAACCAGGCAAACAATATTTGTTTCCAACACAAAATGAGTGCTTCAGTGACCATAATTTATTTGTTCTTGCACAGTAGACCTTTACTGCATCTCACATAAAGCTGATTGCTTCCAGCAGCAGGACAATACACAGTGCTTTACTATCTGCCTAACTGCTTAGGAGACGTATTCATGACAATTTCATACTTCTTTGCTTTGTTACCTCAAACTGAATTGTAAATAGGTAAATAATTTCAGAAAAGCCATTAATATAGATGCTCAGGCAGATACCTAGACATCTAAGGCATGTAGTCAAGCATAACAATTCATTAAATGTTATCTGTGCTTCCCCACAATTGTGTGTACTTTCTATTAGAAAAGTTCAAAACATCTTTTCTGAGTTATAGTAACTACAGCAAAATAGCCCACCATTTGCCAGTGCTCTGCAGTGTTCTGAATATACATATATGTCTGGTTTTAGTCATACAAATAAGTTTTTGAACATTTGATTAAAGATAGGTGTGGCAAAACCATTTCAAATGGAGCAAAAAGAAGGAAAACTTATGACTCTATGCCATAATTTCCAGATGAATTTCCATCAGCACATCAGCTGCTCTATGAATTCAATAATAAATATACTTCAGAAAACATATGTGAAGCAGCACTACTGCAAGATCATGTACAACCCCCCTGGCATATCTGAAGGTAAACACATAAAACAGATGTCCCTAAAGGAAAGGATGAGCAGAAAGATGTAATTTTCTATATGACAGCATAAGCTGTATATGGTCCTGATATTTTGTACTGGAACAGAGAGACCAGGTGGGTAAATGCTTTTACCTATCTAAAAATGGTAAATGCTTTTATATATCTATCAGAATATGAATTTTGTCTATATTACCTCACAAAAATGTAGCAGTACATCTAACTGTACAGGACATACTAGGTTGTGTATGACAGTGATTTAAGTCCTTGATGGATAACTTCTTGCCTTTTGCAAAATCTGTTCCAATGCAGGCACTGGAGAGTAGTGTACTACTTTGTCCATTCCCGATCTCCTGCATGTATCAACTGGTTCAATGAAAATATTATGGATATATTCTGGAGCCATTTATGTACAAATTCCTGGGACTCAAATAACTACTAATGTGCTTTTAAATTAATGTACTAAGATACTCCATGTCATATTTCCTTTCCATCTCTCCTGCTCACAACTGTTGAAATGAGCAAAAGAGTTCTATAATTTCCATTGACACAAATTTTCTTAAGGACTTGATAAGAAAGGAGTGGCACTAAGCTGTATGGCATGTATGTCTGACTACATCAAAACCAGGTGAGATCAGAAGACCACCGCTGAAACAAGTCAGTGCTGTTAAACATGCATACATGCACAAACACCGAGGAGAGCACCTCACTTTGAAAATGAATAGCCTACATTTTAGAGATAGAGGTGTGCTACTTTTGTCACAATGGGTGTGGTAATGCAACTGAGCTGGTATTTGAAACCTGGGAAAATCTCAAATCTCCATTTATTCATCTGTAGCAGCAGAAACAGCAAAGCTGTGCAATGAGTATTGTTAACTACTTGCTTTTTGGAGAAAACACTCAATTTTTCCAGCATTGCTGCTTTTGGCTTTCTTGCCTACTTGATTTTTTTCTTTCTAACGGCTAGCAATTTCAGCAGAATACTGTTGTTCATCTTGCTAGGTGGAATCTCTCATTTGAAAAGTAAAGTTTTGCAAGCACTGCCCAAAAATGTGGCCTGAGTCAGGCCACTTCAGGCTTTCTTACCTTCCATCTCCCAGTTTTGCAGCTTTGGATTCCCTGCAGAGCTGAAACCATTCTCTGCAGGAATCTCTGTCCCTTGTCAATTTAGTAGTCCCAGACAAGTGGACACACTGCTGCAGTGGTACAGATAGGGAAGGTGAGTTTGAGATTTTGTCCCTAGCTACCACACATCTTATCACCTGCATTGCACCATGGGGACATTTCAGATGAACAACCGATCAAAAAGTAGTCTAATAAGATGAATAGGGTTTCATGTAGTTCAAGCTAAAGATGAAGATTGAGGCCTTAAATTAGCATCTGACACTGACTGAGAAACTGAGGAACCTGAAGACAGCTGGGTGGGAGTCCCCTCACTATGTGAAGTACAGGTATGTGGAAAAGCCAGCTGTGGTCTGATTTTGTGTACCAATAAAAGTGGGACCCCACTGTGCTCACTTTGAAGCTATCCTATTAGCACTCCACCCCCTTCAAAGCTTTAGAAAAACTCTCTTCCTCCTAGATAAAATCACAGGCTAGATTCTGGTGCCTGTGCTACTCAGTCTGAAAATCAGGAACAACTGCAGTTAAGCTAGTGAATGATACCAGTTTCAGATCTCCTCATTGCAATGGAAAATAGTTTTAATAACAGCAATAGGCATAAAGGCTGCTACAACGGATTATTGGTTCTAAACCTCTTCTAGATCATAAAGCCACATTAAAAGACATAAAGAAAGAAAATGGGACCGACATCCCCAAAAGCATGTCCATGACTTCCTCCTATATAATACTCACATTCAATATTCTTAAAATGTGGGAGCTGAGAAAAAGGAGTTTGCTGCTACAGCAGCTGTAATGTGTTATTTACAAAACAGTTGGAACCACCATCCGATTTCAGGCACAAAACAGTTTTCCCTTAATCAGCTGAATTTAAACAGTCAGGGGAAAAAAATCTTCTGAAGAGATTAACTGGCCTTTTTATGATTATACAAAGCATAAGCATCACATCCAGCTTTTGGTTTTTTCTTAAATGTCATTCTTTATTTTGCAACAGGAAAATAATATCTGTAGAGAATGGAAAATAAATTCACATAATTTCAATACTTTAGTTTCACATTTTCTGAAGTATGTGCATTTCTGTTTCACACAGCCTTCAGTTTAAGGTATGCAATGCAGAATATTACACATATCTATCTGGATTAATATCCAAGCTCATGAACATAGTGGGATCACAACTGACATTTCATTTTATCATACTGAGCGTATGATGGGACATGGGACCCCATGGGACGGTATATCAGAAGGAAAAGGAGCCCAAGAAATTGGTCCATATTCAAGAACTGCTTCTTCCAAGCTCAAGAACAAAGCATCCCAATGGGGAAAAAAATCAAGAAGGGGAGCCAGGAGACCTGTGTGGATAAACAAGGGACTGCTGGGTAAATTTAAGTGGAAGAAGAGAGTCTACAGGTCATGGAAAGAGGGAATGGCTACGTGGGAGGAATACAAAAATATTGTACAAGAATGTAGGTTGGCAACTAGCAAAGCTAAGGCTTCCTTGGAGTTAAACCTTGCAAAGGAGGTCAAGGAGAACAGGAAGGGTTTCTTTAAATACATAGCAACAAAACTAACATTAGAGGCAGTGTGGGTCCACTGATGAATGAGGTGGGTGCCCTGGTGACTGAGGACAGTAAGAAGGCAGAGTTACAGAATGCCTCCTTTGCCTCTGTCTGTACTGTTGGGGACTGTTTACAGGAGCCACAGATGTCAGAAGTCCCAGAGGAAGCCAGGATAAATGAGGAGTCCATCTCGGTTGAAGAGGAATGGGTCAGGGACCAGTTAAGCCATCTGGACATCCATAAATCCATGGGTCCTGACGGGATGCACCAGAGGGTGCTGAGAGAGCTGGCAGGAGTCATTGCTAGGCCACTGTCCATCATCTTTCAGAAATCCTGGGAAACAGGAGAGATGCCTGAGGACTGGAAAAAGGCAAATGTCACTCTGGTCTTCAAAAAGGGCAAGAAGGACCCGGGTAACTACAGACCGGTCAGCCTCACTTCCATCCCAGGAAAGGTGATGGAACAACTTATCCTTGGTGCTGTCTCCAGACACATCAAGGATAAGAGGGCTGTTAGGAATCACAGAATATTAGGAGCTGGAAGAGACCTCGAAAGATCACTCAGTCAACCCCCCTGCCCAAGCACAATCATCTAGATTAGATCACACAGGAACGTGCCCAGATTGGTCTTGAATGTCTCCAGAGAAGGAGACCCCACAACCTCTCTGGGCAGCCTGTTCCAGGGTTCCGTCACCCTCACAGTGAAAAAGTTCCTCCTTATATCTCTCCCTCTATTCTGCCCTTGTGAGGCCATGCTTGGAATATTGTGTCCAGTTCTGGGCCCCTCAGTTCCAGAAGGACATACAACTCCTTAAGAGAGTCCAGTGCAGACCACCAAGGTGATGGAGTGGAACATCTTCCTTATGAGGACAGGCTGAGGGAGCTGGGTCTCTTCAGTGTGGAGAAGAGGAGACTGAGGGGTGACCTCATTAACGTTTATAAATATGTAAAGGGTGAGTGTCAGGAGGATGGATCCAGGCTCTTCTCAGTGATGGCCAGTGATAGAACAAGGGGAAATGGTTCCAAGCTGGAATATAGGAAGTTCCATCTGAATACAAGAAAAATTTTCTCACTGTGAGTGTGACAGCACTGGAACAGGCTTCCCAGAGAGATTGTGGGGTCTCCTTCTCTGGAGACATTCAAGACCAATCTGGTCACGTTTCTGTGTGAATTAATCTAGGTGATCCTGCTCGGACAGGGGACGTGGACTAGATGATCTTTTGAGATCCCTTCCAACTCCTAACGTTCTGTGAGTGATAAGAAAAGGTTTTCAGCGTAGCAGGGAGACCTGTGGGTGTCTGGTATTTCCATGTGCCATTCCACTAGGCGAAGAATTAGATGAGGAAGATACACAAACACAAAGTAATAAAGACAACAGAATATGAATTACAAGCAATGCATGAGAGATGCATTAAGTAGCCTTATAGTATGAGAGAGAGACCACATAGATTAAACAGCTGGGCTCTATTTTTAGTAATTTTCATTGAATAAAAGATGTTAACAGATCTTAGTCTTGCCAATGGCAGTAGAGGTAAAAAACCCCAAACTCACACGGATGGAAGCACATGAATACCTCACAACAGAGAGGAGGCTTTGACTGGAAATGCAGCTTAAAGCTAGCTAACTTAAACACCTTACGAACAGCAGAACTAATCCATACAAAACACCAGAACATATGAAAGGCAAGGCTTGTAGGAAAAGGTTGTAACTTTCATTAAGCTAGCAGGTAGCTTAGTTGGAAAAAAAAAACAAACAGGGAAGCTTTCAAGCACGCAAGCTCTTTAAAACTTGAAATCATAAGTTTCAAGCACAGACTGAGAAGATAATTTGCCTCACTTAAACCCTTTGGATAAAAGGTTTTCTGTTACAGCTAAGCCGACCTAATAGCTTCTTGGTGCTGATACGGGCAGTTCTGCTCCTTCCATGTTGTGTATTTATCCCAACTGCTTGTCCTGGCAGTTATCTCTGTGAGTTGGTTCAAGGAACTAAGCAGGCAGAACATGGATTTTTCTTTCCTGTAAGAGTTATTCTTATGTCAGTTTAACTTCCTGAACTGGGTTACCAGAAGCTCAGAGGAACATGAATGGCTGCACAAGGAGGAGGAAGTGCAAAGTAAAGGGAGGTGTAGGACTGCATGTTTCAGTGGCTGCCAGCTGTTAGAGTGGCTTAGCTGCTATGGGGACCCAGTGTTAGAGCAGAGTTCAACTAACATTGTTACTAGAACACGGGATGGTGTAACAACTGATTTACAAATAAACAGAGAGAGAGAAATAAAGAGGGTAAAATGATGACAGTAAGTGTAAGTCCTGTCTCCAGATCACAGCAAGCCGCCTTCTTCCTACATCTCACCCTCCCAGTAACTATTCCTGCGGATCTACAATACTGTGGTTCCACAAGGACGGAAAGTAAACTTCTTGGACCTTTTAAAAACAAAAGGAAAACCTTCACTTTATTGGGGCGGACTGAGTAACTTTCTTAGCGTGACACCTAGTGTCAGACATGGAGCACGGTTCGGGCAGCCACTGCTACCAACTCCAACTCATTACGGATTCCGTTGTGTAGAGCAGCATTGCATCTGCCTTGTGGTGGGGAGCTCGATCCAGACAATGTCAAAATCCGTTCAACGAAAACAGACATTTTCTTAAAAATACAAAACCATCGCCAAAACAATCTGGGACTATATGTGCACGGTTAGTTCAAGAAAGGTAATACAGAAATTATAAGGAAACTACCTTATTATTAGAAATTAAAATCAGCTATGCTAAACCAATTACAGCTGTGCAATAAAAATGCTGACCTGTTTGGGAGCTCTAAATCAGGGTTTGAAGGATAATGAGACTGAGATACCAGGCACAACAAGCTCAGTCTTAAAGAAAAAAGAAATTTAAGTAGTATTTTCCTTAGAGTAAGAAGGAACATTCGCTGGAACAACCTCTCCTGGGATGTGGTGGAGTCCCCATTGCTGCAGGTTTTCAAGATATGACTGGACAAGGTGCTAGATAAACCCATCAAGGTGCCACTGCCCACAAAAGTCTGAACTAAATGATCTTCTGAGGTCAGGGCTGTTCTATGATACTATTTATTAAATATGTATTTGCTTAGGCCTTCAAGATGTACTCTAGCCCACCTGAAACTGTTTTTGATATTTTTATGGAGGATAATTTGGAAGAAAAATATAAGGAATAGCATTTGTCACAGGAGCTCTGTTGTACAAAGATAATGACAAAGCAACAGAAAAAAATCACATACTGAAGGTGTTGTTTTTAAGTCTAATACCAAAAAGCAGCTTTCCTTACACCATTTACTACAGTGAAGGAATAAGCAACATTACAATGGACTGGATCATACTATTTTCTGATGTAGAATAGGAGATGAAGTGTAGGTTGAACCACTCAGATATTAGAGTAACTTGAAGAGGAATAATAAAAAAATATTAAAAATAAGAAAGTAAGAAATACAATAGAAATTCCCAATAGAATAATTTTTTCTCTCTCTCTTGCTGGGAATTATCATACTGTAGCAGATATATGGCATATGCAGTCTCACATCCTGTCTGTGACAGACAGTAGGCACTTTGCAGGATCAAGCATGAATTTCCACAACAAACACCTAGGAAATCAGCCCTCTATATCAGGAGCATAAAATATTACCTGCTGTATTTATTTCCTGGAACAAATTTAAGATTACCTATGTGGTCTTCCAAGGTACCTTGGGTTCAATGAACTATATAATCTTATAGCATTCCAAGTTATAATGTCACAGAAAAGAAACTTAAGTGTTGTCCTAAAGATTTAGGGTCCAATATGAGACTCTGGATACTGTGTAAGTTAAAAAAAACCAAACACAATATAAGTATCTGACTATGGGATGAAAGAATGTGTATTTGATATCTGCTTAATTCAAAGTCTACTTTATTTAATAAATTCATAGAGAAAATTTATATCCTAAATTATTAGATAGCAATATGGGAACTCCACCCTACCCTGATCCCAGGGTCAGGAAGTCTAAGTTGTAGATTCCAGGAAATATGAAAACCAGGGAAAGTGCTGCTTTACAGATATCTGGTTTTAGGCTCTTTCCCAGTTGCTCTTGGTCACTGACAGAAACTAGACAGTCGGTGGGCCTTCAGCATGACATAGTGCAACCGTTCTCATGTAAAATTAAAATTACTTCAACATTTTCTTTTTCCTTTAATGCATGTGGATGCTCCTTTGCCTAAGCAACTTGACCTGTTCCAACTATGCTCATTTTCTAATAGTTCTAAAAATATATATATACATGGTGATTATATGCCGATTCAAAATAGACAACATCACACAATCTTACTAAGTCAGGCTGCCTAGACAACAACCTTGTTCACATATTTACACTCTGTGAAGACAGTCACGAAGTTCATCAGGGACTAGTGTAAGGTCTTAACCTTGGAAAACATAAACCAGGAGTGCAGCACAGTCTGGGATCCACCTGGCTGGAGAGCAGCTCTGTGGAAAGGGACCTGGAGGGCTTGGTGGACAAGCAGCTCAGTGTGTGCGAACAGTGTGCCTGCAGTGGCAAAGCAAGCCAACAGGATGCTGGGTTGCATCAACATGGGCATCGACAGCAGAGATAAAGAAGTCATTACCCTACTCTATTGAGCACTTGCCAGGCCACACCTGGAATATCATGTTCAGTTTTCATCCCCGATATATAGAAAAGATGTGGCCAGGCTGGAAAGGATCCAGAGAAGGGCCACGAGGATGATCAAAGCACTGAGAAACCTGCTGGATGAGAAAAGGCTGACAGAATTGGGTTTGTTCAGCCTTGAGAAAAGAAGGCCTTGGGGAGACCTTGTCATCATGTTACAATACTTAAATGGTGGCTAAAAGAAGATGGAGATTCCCTCTTTACAAGGAGTCATATGGAAAAGTTGTCAGGTAATGGGTACATGTTACTCCTAGGAGATCCAATTGGACACAAGGAGATAATTTTTCACAATGAGAACAATCAGACACTGGAATAATCTCCCCAGGGGAGTGGTGGATTCCTCAACGTTGGACACTTCTAAAATTTGTTGGATGGTGTTCTGGGCTATCTTGCCTAGACTGTGCTTTTGTCTTGACGGAGCTTTTGCCAAGAAAGGTTGGACCAGCTGATCCTTGAGGTAAGGATCCAACCTGGTATTCTATGATTCTATGATGCTGATACAGTCAGATGGGATGTTAAGAAGCCAGTATCAATTAAGCATGAATTTTAATGTATATGAACGGAGGTATTACATGACCTATGTAAAAATGAAATCACATTAATAAACCTGTGGAAATCCACAGAGATACAATGCTGACAGCAGGTTTTATAGAAAAAAAACCACAACAAACAGCTGCCAAAAGGTATGTCTGATTTGCTAAGAAGGGATAAACCACACATTCTTGTCTCCCAGAATTTTTCTAATAGCATTCATCAATTTGAGATAAGCTCAAGTCAGCTGAGCAAAAAATTACTTACTGCCATAGTGCCCCACAGAAAATGTATACAGTTTGTGACACAGAACTGCATGGTGAAGCCAAGACCTCTAAGCAGCAGAAGACTGTGAGACTGCCACTGCAAGCCTACAAGATCGGTAACTGATAACAAATCATCTCGTTACTCACAAACAACATTAGAATGCAATATAAATGTGACTATTTCAAAGGCAAAAACTGAATGATGTGAAAGAACTCTGTTCTAAGAAGCCATCACCGCAACTATAAAAGTGAATCAAAGAACCTATTGGGATTATAATTCCAACTGTTCAACGGTAAAATTACTTTTACATATATCAATTTTCTTCTTTATTTACAGTAAGCCAAGTTCTTTTCAGAATGCTGTTGCTGCATTAGTCTGAGAACTTTTACTTCTTCAAGTCTGAAAGAGAAACACTAAACTTTAAGGTTAAACACAAGTTGAGAACACTTATGTGTTATCCACAGCTAGTCAAGCCACCCCTGTCCCCATCCGCATGTTCTGTGTGTTCCAACCATTTCCCATTCAGTAATGTTTGAGCAATCAAATGGTGAGCCAGAATTAGGGAATCTACAAACTGATCCAGCTGAAGATTCAGCTCTTACTTGATTCCGCCTTCTCAAGCTCCCCACATCACTACATGAAGGTTACTGTTAGCATACGAGAAGGAAGAAATGCATTGCTGGGGCAGGGCAGGCCTACTCCTTCCTGCAGCAACATTCACTTTTATCAATTTAAAGAAGAGCGTGTGATCTGGGACAGCCAGCATGGCTTCACCAAGGGAAGGTCGTGCCTCACCAATCTGGTGACCTTCTATGATGGAGCAACAGCATTAGTGAAAAAAAGGAAGGTGACCAATGTCATCTACCTGTACTTGTGCACGGCCTTTGACATGGTCCCCCACCACATCCTTATCTCTAAATTGGAGAGATGTGAATTTGACAAGTGGACCATCCAGTGGTTAAGGAATGTGATGTGTTGAAAGGATGCAGGCAAAGGGTGGTTGTCAATGGCTCCATGTCCAGGTGGAGGCCGGTAACAAGTGGTGTCTCCCAAGGGTCTGTCTTGGGACTCGTGCTCTTTAACATCTTTATCAATGACATCGACGATGGAATTGAATGCACCCTCAGCAAGTTTGCCAATGACACCAAGCTGAGTGGTGCAGCTGACACAACAGAAGGAAAGGAAGCCATCCAGAGGGATCTGGACAGACTGGAAAGGTGGGCCTGGGTGAACAGGTTATAAGGTTTAACACTGCAAAGTGTAAGGTCTTGCACTTGGGCTGGAGGAATCACAGACATAGATATAGGCTAGGAGAAGAGCTCCTTGAGAGCAGCCCTGCTGAGAAGGACCTGGGGGTCCTGGTGGATGAGAAACTGACTATGAGCCAGCAGTGTGCTCTTGCAGCTCAAAACGCCAATGGTATCCTGGGCTCCATCAGAAGAGAAGTGGCCAGCAGGGACCAGGAGGTGGTTGTCCCTTTCTACTCTGCCCTTGTGAGGTCCCAACTGGAGTACTATGTCCAATTCAAGCCAAACTTGTTCAGCCTGGAGAGGAGAAGGCTGCAGGGGGACCTCATTGCAGCCTTCCAGTGCTTAATGGGAGTGAATAGACAGGAGGGGAAATGGATTTTTACAAGGGTAGATAGTGGTAGGACAAGGGAGAATGGATTGAAGCTAGAGGAGAGAAGATTTAGATTTGATGTCAGGGGGAAATTCTTCACAGAAAGAGTGGTGAGGTGCTGGAACAGGCTGCCCAGAGAGGTGGTGGATGCCCCAACCCTGGAGGTGTTCAAGGGCAGGTTGGATGGGGCCCTGGGCAACCTGGGCAACCTCAATCCAGGCCTGGAGGCTGGTGGCCCTGTCTGCAGCATGGGGGTTGGAACTTAATGATCCTTGGGGTCCTTTCCAACCCAAACCATTCTGTGATTTCATGATTCTGTGATCTTAGAAGCCCATTCTGAATTTAATCAGATATGTTAATTTGTTGGACTGTCTGAAAGAAAAGGTAGCTATGAATCCTTGAGTATGGGTGTTACTGAAACACTAAGAGAAGACAGGGAAAGTTCTCTCCTTATCTGAGAAACAGACAAAAATAACTTATTGTGCTTGGAACAGAGCAGGATAAGGAGGAGAATTATTTAGCCTTATATGGGATCATAAACCCAGTATTTCTGTTGAATCCATTATTTTTTATTATCTAACAATTATTTTTTATTCCTAAGTTCATTTCTGAAGGTGTTGTGGATCCTTTATGAGAACTGATTAGTTAACAGCTTAGCAGTGGTTTTGTGAGAAATGATTTCTCACTAGTAACTATACTTTGGCATGATTTGCTTTTGTCTGTGAGAGTTTTCATTGTGTAATGATTACGTTTACCTAAAGTCTTTACAAGGACATGTGGTACTGACATATTATCAGAAATAAGAGTACAAGGAAAGGGAGTACAGGGTCTATGTTTCAATACGTTGTTGTACCCTCTGAATTCTAGTGTGGTAACAGTTTCACTGCATGTCAGTGAAAGTCAAAATGGTTTACGAGAAGTGAATTTGTACTGTCCAGATGTAAATCATGGTGTATACAGCAGAAACATAGGTGTGCACAGATCGAGTTGGAGTGCTCTGACTTCAAAACCCACAATTTTTGGCTGACAGTAATTGTATTAGATTACATACCCTTTCTGTGAAGAAACTAAAGTGAAATAATTCACTAACTTTACAAACAAGCCTGGTACCTTGTCCATAATCTGACCAGAAAAAATAGTTTGACAGTTTAAGAAGGTCCTCCCTCCTATTACAAAAAGCCCATGATATCCAGGCATACAAGAACAAAACTCTCTAAGAATCTTTAGGAGACAACATTAATGCATCTAGTGACACATTACAATTTATATTTATTTCCATGTACTTTACTGATTGAACACCTACCCACTGTGGCAGATGCTGATGACAGGAGAGACTTTCCCCAGGTACCCCAAGCTCCCCATCTACTTGCTTTAGATGAGGAATCTGTGTCCTGTAAGAAGAAAAATATTATGCTACAATCTGAAATTCATGTTTTCCAAAGGCAGAGGTAACATAACCTTTCATGCAACAAAATACCGATACAGTTGTGCCACTGCTTTCAAAGGCATACAAGCTGAAAATAGGCACTTTGTGATGAAATACTGGCTTCCCTAATCATGATGGTGCCTTCTGAAGAAAGGCACCTATCATCCCTACATAATCAACTCAAACCAAAAAGCCTAAGTATCCCAAGATAGCTCTGCATTGTGCAGAGTACAGATTCCCTGTCACCTCTTAAAAGTAGGTTCCCTCTCATTGGTGGAGGGACTAAAACAAAGTGGTTTAACCTTTTACAATTTATTGATGTCTGAAAATTTTTCAGTGGAGATGAGAACATCTTCAGATATGACACATGTATTGGCTTTGGATGCTATGCAGACATAAAAAAATGGCTTTCTTAATTTCATTAACTTCCTGCAATTACTCACAGAACTCTCAAAGGTCTGTGGATCACAAATCAAAAACTTCAGACTATTTCACTGAGCCTTGTGAAACATACAGCGTTTGTAAAGTTGATGACTTGCAAATTTGGAAGTACAAGATTCAGTGCTGCATATGAAGCTTAAATTCTGTCCTCTTCTAAGTTCTTTCTGTGAAATGAATGAAGCAGATTTGTATGGAATTCCAGATAACAAAACCACAGGAGAATTATATCTATACAAAATGGACCAGATTCTTAATAAGACTTAGGCTCTGGTATAGTTTTACTTCCACCAGGCTAGACCAATTTAATATCATACTGGCAAAAAGTAATTCAACTGTTCCTAGTTTCCAAATGTTTGGTGTAGCAATTTAACTTGTTTTATTTCCATCCAGGTTCTCTGGATATAACTCCCTAGGCTTTTGTGGGTTAAACAAAATTCTGTCCTTACAAAGAAGGGAGAAGAGGGCTTTTGTGGAAAAAGAAAGTATTACTTACTGGAGTGCTTTGTTCACGTAGTGTTTCTTCAGATTCGGGTTCTGCATCAAGGCTTACAGTTTCATTGCACTCAGTGGGGATGTCTTCAGTTGCCTCTCCACTGGCAGGCAGACTTTCAATTATTTTTTCAGTCAAAGGGTTTTCATTAATAAATACATCTCCTTCCTGTCCATTCCTGGCACTCTGAGTGGCCTGTCCATGTTCATCTTGCGAAGACTCATGCAAGATCTCAGATTCCACGAGGTGTGGTACTGACTCATGAGGTAATACCTCACTGCTGGGCATTTCCATTACTTCAGGTTTTTCTTCACATGGGATGGCATCACCTATGTCTTCAGACATTTTCAATTCTGAATAAAGAAAACAAATTAAGACTTTTAGGTTTCACAAATGTTTTCACTGTGAGGGTGACAGAACACTGGAACAGGCTGCCCAGAGAGGTTGTGGAGTCTCCTTCTCTGGAAACATTCAAGACCAATGTGGACACGTTCCTGTGTGATTTAATCTAGGTGATCCTGCTCAGGCAGGGGGGTTGGTTTCAATGATCTATAAAGGCCCCTTCCAACTCCTAACGCTCTGTGATTCTGTGATGTGCTCTGTGATCCTGTGATGCAAGGCCTCCTGAAGCACAGAGCCCTGTAGCAAATACAACAGCTTCCTGAATTCCTACATTCCCCATTAGACACGTATGAAAGACCACTGGAGAACAGGATAATCTGAGCTGCAACAGGCAAGGAGCTCTTGCTGTCCTTTACATCATTTACACACACAGAGGGACCTATAGACTGCTGACTGATGGAAAGGAGGATGCCAAACACAGTGTGACTAAAACTGTGGTGATATCTGTGCTGGAGATGGGGCATAATCTCAAAAATGTGACAGGCCATTGTCCCTGCTGCTATTTCATGGATGGGAAATATTCATTGCTCACACCATTTCTGAATCACTTGTATCAAAGTCTTACCGTCTGGACAGTGGAATACTTCCTAAATGTTGTTAAAAGTTCAGACATCAGTTCTAGAATTAAGCTGTGTGATTAAACTTCAATTCTGAAACTAAGATAAGATTGCATGAGGTACAGTTATTGTTATTTTAAATTTTTTGTAGTACGTTACAAATGCATTTGGTCTTATTTACTCCTTATCTTCCAATGCAACCTTCTTTCTGCAAGTATTTCCCACCACTGTGTAGTCACCAGGATGAGGACCCAAGGGAAAGAGATGGCCATTGAGCAAGCTCTGCAGTTGATTAAGAAGCTGCACTGGCAGAGTCCAAAAGGACTACTGTACACTGAGTACTGCCACTTACTTGTTGGCAATAACACTACGCCTGGCACCCTGCTCAGAAGACAACCCTTGACAGAGAGCTGTAATTGTAAGCTCTTGACTATATGAAGAGTTGCAAAGCATAAAACAAACTCAAGAGTCCTCTCTGCAGATACTGTCTTTTCATTGATTCCCATATTAATTACATATGGTTTGTGCCTGTTAGGTTCTAAAAGAGACAGGAACAGGAAAAAAGAAGGTAAAAAACAAACGGTAAGTGGGATTCAGAAGAAGTCTGCCTAAGAAACATGTATATAAATTAGTATGTTTCAATAAAGCCTATAGAATCATGTACACATGTGGCTTTTGCAGCCTGTTTATCTCACCTGAATGTACATCAGCTGTTTGAACAGATCCAAGAATAGCATTTGGTTGAACAAGAAAAATAAACAAATAAACATGTGGTACCACTTACATTATTTTAGCTTACACTAATTTAATTATCTTCAGAAAACGTGGATTTATCAGTCAGAATCTTTACATCTGCCACAGGTATTTGCAGTTTTCCATCACAAATATAGCAAATGCTATAAAATTCTTTAGTGTTGGCAAATATCACCACTGTTTAAACAGTACTCACTGTATGATGGGCAACATCACCTGAAGAAGTTTTTTGTATTTGTTGAACAAATTCCAAAGATGAGATATGAGGATGCTCTACTGTAACTTGTGAAATCTGTACATATATGTGTCATAATTTTGCACGGGAATTAGATCTGAGTAAAAATAAGCCAAACCAACGCCTGTACAGCTAAAGGATCACACATAGATGTGCACATGAATTATCGCTGGACTGGGCTATCTGTGGGGACCAGCTGGGCCAAGAGCGCTGCAGTTGTCTGCTAAATCCTCCTCAAAGGAGCAAAGCACTGCGAATCACCACATCTGTCGGGAACCACGAGCCACCCTGACCCTGGGGTACGGCATCGTTCAACCTGTCACCCGTGAGACCACACTGATATACAACCCGGACACCTCCGCCCCGAGGGAATTACTTTCTGCAGACGGCTCAGGAGAGAGATGCCGAGGCCAACTCCGGACCGGGCAGCAGACGAGGCACCCGCTGCCCCTCCACGGCTGGCTCCGGTGGCACCTGCCGACCCGCCGCCTGAGGAGCTCGCTGCCGCCTCGGAAACATAAGCCTGGCCGTTGCCCTCAGACGCGGATCAATGTCTCCGGGCGGGATAACTTTGTCTGAGGGGTGGCACCGCGCTCCCCTTTCTCTCGACGCCTGCCTCCCGCCGCTG
>VXBZ01011998.1:1893455-1908738 GCA_013399135.1 Heliornis fulica
CCCGCCGCGGAGAGCCACCCCGGCCGCCATTATCGCCCTTCACGGGCCCTAGCTTTACAGCCCCGCTCGTCGGAGGGGTCGGAATGACGTGGGCTGACAGACGCCGGAGGGACACGGTGGTGTCCCGGCGTGGGAATCCGGCCCCGCGCTGGGCACCCCGCCGCAGACGCCCGCCAAGACGGACGGACGTGGGGGGAGCAGGGACACCCTGGGGGTGGCTGGACGGCCCTTCCTGAGGAGGGGCTGACTTTGACACCGCTGATGTGATAATTCTCATACTGAGGCGTTTTAAGTATAAACGGGTCTAGTTACTGAGCTTTAGGTTTAGTAGAAAGTTTAATCCTTCCTCAAAGCGAGCCGCAGCTAACCCCCTGCTACTGAAGCGTGTGGCTCCCGAGTAAAACCCCTGAGACTCGGCTGTCCAGGTGTCCCTTTCGCACCTTCCTCACAGCCGCGCCTGCAGGAAATGCCGCTCAAAGTAACCGGGAGGCGCGTGCAGGCGTTTCCAGTAAGGGGGTGGCAGCCCTGTGCGCCCGCGCAAGACATGCTCGGTGGAACGAGGGGATTGCAGGCCCTTGCCCAACAGCCTGTGGTTCCTGTTTCGTACCCCTTCCTCTTTCTGTCATTTCACTTTAAGGCAAAGCCTGCCCTATACTGTGATAAAAGGCGGTTCCATGGTTCACCCTAGCACCCTTCCTATCGCTATTTTTCCTTTGCTAGAGAAAGAACTAACTGTTGCTACAGGAAGTACACATGGATCACTGAGGAGAGCTGCTGTAGGAGGTTACAAAATAAAGCTCCAGTTCTGGGAAGTGTGCTTCACCAGTCTAGAACATGCTATCAGGCAAAAGTCTCCGAAATTTCCTGTTAAGGTAGGTGGTGGCTGAACAAGTGTTTGTATTGCTAAATAAATTTACTTCAAAGGTATTTCAGTGAGAATTCCAGTATCAGGGCATGCTTATAGTTCTAGCATCTTTTAGGTTAATTTGTTAATGTTTCAATGTATTTATTGTAAATTAAATGGAGAGTGGCCCTAAGGATTTTCCTCTGCTTTTCAACGGAGCTTGTAAGAGTAAGGGCAGTGTCTTAGAAATCACGATAGATGAAACTTGCTAGCTAGAGATTGCTTTTCCCTGTGTTGGACAGTGATTTTGACCATAAAGTGGATCTTATACTGTCAGCTTTGCATATCCTCTGAGGTGTGTTTCAAAACAATAAGACAGTTTTAATCACAATTGTAATATAAAGTTATTACTTCGGGATGAAATTAACATTGTAAGTGTATAAATGTGTATGTCATTTGGGACAGAAGGATATATTAATTTCCTACATTGCTAAATTATTTTCTTGAATTTAGCACTTGCATTTTCTAATTTTCCATCACTTTTCTGTAATTAATTTCTGTTTTCTCACTGTGGAGATATTGAAAATGGTTTTGGAATAAAGGAGCAATAGAGATTGAACACTTCTGTTAATCTCAGATTTCACTGAAGTTTGTTATTACTCAGAGCATCATCATCTTCCCAATGGGCTTCAGAAAAGATACTGGTCTTTTAACAAATAGATAAATATAAGGAAATGTGAAAGGAAGCAGCTACATTTGGCTACTGCTAACAAAACGCAGAAGTACGCATAACATTTCAGGAATATATTTATCTTCTGTCAGCAACTGCATTGGTAAATTTGAGGATGAATGATATACAATTAATAGTAATATACTTATTTTGCTATTTAACATATGCTTTATTTATGTAGACAGAACTGGAGAACTCAAGCTACGCCAGTGGCCGGCTTAATTGAAGAGATACTCTTGAATATGTCTCTAATTTACGGCAGTTATTACACATTAAGTCAAACACACCTGTGATTATATTCAAGCAGTTGAACTGTTACATCCCAATCCAGGAATGAGTGTTTGTAAGAAGCAGTCTTACCTTAGGATTTTATCTCATCCTAGGCATAGATAGCAAAATCTTTCCAGCTAAGGGCAGAAAATGGTGAGGTTTGTATGTCACAACATTACAAAGTGTCATTTGGAAACCAGCTGTGAATACTCATCTATATTGACAGAAATAGAGAAAGAATCATAGAATCATAGAGTACCACTCTAAAGCTCATCTTCATGACAGCAGAGAATATGAATTGTCCATACACTGTCACTTACTACCTGTCCTGTCTTTCCCTTCCATTTTTGGATGACCTCTTTTCACTTGAAGCCAAGAAATGAACTATGATGTACAGAGTAAGCTATAAAGTAAACAAGCACTTTTTGAGATTATTTCCTCTGCTTCCCAGATCACTGAAATGTTATATCATGAGTATGCGTGGTATGCTAACCAAGAAAGGTAGGTAGTAGTGTGGCAGTTTTGTGTTTATATCTCAGCTAAGATGGAATTTCTGACCAACATTAGACAGAAATAGATACTGGTTCATGCCTTTGCCAGGGCAATAACCCAAGTGGTTAGGCATTCAGTACTGAAGCTGCTGCAGTGTTTAATTTTAAAAAGAAAAAGACCCCTCCCACTGTTTCCATGTCCACTATTTAGCCCAGTAATAACACTGCTCAAGAAGGAGAGAAATGGTTTTTTCATTCCCATTAAATGAAAATTAAAATAAGACAACAGTACTTTTATAAACCAGCCTTGATAAGAACTTGACAACTAAATTTATATAGCTAAATGGAAAAAAACCTCAGAATAATGGATAAAAAATTTATATAATTAAGTTCTGAGAGAAAGATATTTGACTTTCAGTGTAAAACTTGCTCAGAAGTAGCCTTTATTTTCACATTAATTTGGTAAAGAAAGTTGGTTAAAAATATTTTTTTTCCTTAATCTGTTGCAGAGCATGCAAACACATACTTCAATAACAATTAAATAATGAGGAAATTGCAGTAATGTTGAATGTGGAAAACACATCTGGAGGAAAGCAAATGCCATTTCGTAAACTGTCAGTAGATGGCAGAAACGTTTATATAAAACGTTTGGGCGTTCCTAAGTATTGTTACACCGTAGGGTAGACTTACAGGAAGTTTTCTTCTCTTTTTCTGCTTATTTGGAGGGAAGAGATTTGTGGTGAGAAACTTTTAATTTTATTGCTTTTATGTGATTGCTACTTAACTAAAGCTTTTATATTTATGGAAATACTGTTTTTGTACAGTTCAGGAATGGGTCTAGAGTGGTATGTTTCAGCCATGTGAGACGTATGTTTAATATTTGAACTTTATACTATGCCGATAACTTGCAAAGTGCATGCCTTAATCCTGAATTGTCATAGCCTAATGCATCCTGTAGATTTCTTATATAAAAGTTTAGACAGTTTGTACCAAGTTCAGATTAGAAAAACTCTTAAAGCTGAAATTTTGATCTCTTGCTGTTAAAACAACAACTTCTCACTATGATCTCTGTTTTCTCTACTGGACTGTTTTTCTGCTTACACCCCAATAATATTCTTTTTGTCAAGTTTGAAGATTTGGGGATACTTTTGAATTAAAAGTGATATGACTGTAAATGATACTTTCTCTAGTGTTAGCTCCCAAATCATGGTTCATGTGTTACAACAGTTGTTAATTTTGTTACTTCATAGGATGTCCTAAAGAAGGTTTGAAGGTACCCATAAATAATTTGATTGAATGCCAGGGTTTAGGAATCATATCCTTATTTCCACCTAGGCCCTGGACATTGCTAAAATTGTCTGAAGAAAAAAAAAATTGAAGGATGATTATTCAGATTTCTCTTGAAGCTGCATATTTTATTTGATTATATACACATAAGAAATGTTGCCCAGATAATCCAAAGAAGAGGATAGAGGATACTGATTCTGTATTGTTCTCTGTACAATGCCTTTTGAGGCTACTGTGTCAAAACTGCATATAATTTTTCTGATTGGAAATCTGGGAAAAGGAGAGAAAAGTTTTGATCTATTGTCCTACTAATTCTAGAAGATTTCCAAGCCTTGTTTCATGCATTCTTTACAATAGTAAAGTGTTGACAGTGTAACTCAGTTGTCGGACATAGAAAGCTGTAACCTTGATTATTCAGGTACCTCTATGAAGGCACTGACAATGAAGAAAGTTGTAATCACCAATCTGTACTTCTCACAAGATGACTTGTACAGGATATTTGCAGACATGAATATTGCAGCTTTGACAATAGCTGAAGCAGAGATGATGCATTTGCTGTGTCCTTTGTCTGCTAGTCCCTTTAGATACATAAATTTTTTAAGAATGATTTAACAGATCTTCTTTTTCAAATTGTGACACATTAATTAAACTGGAGATGTTAATCTTGTAGAGATTAACACACATTATAAACACACATAGTAATCTAACATCTAACACACATTAAAAACTAGAACTGAAAAAACAGTTGTCTGATTATTTTTTTTAGTTAACAGGAGGTTACATGGGCAGAATTTTAAAATTTGGGTTTTTTTACAGACAAAATCACACAGGGGAAAAAAAAAGGGGGATGTTTGTCACATGAAACAGATTTAGCTTGGTTTGCCTATCCCTTTGACACAACCAGGGACAGCTGGATGGTGGTTCACTTGAAAATGTTCTTAGAAAGCCTAAGTTTTAGCTCAGTAGCCCTTGAAACTTCTGTAATACATTAAACATCCTCCTGTTGTATGTGAAGCTTTAAGAACTCGCACGGCTTCTTTTGTTGGATAGAAGACAGAGGAAGGAAAATCAGAGTTCACCAGCTGTTACTCAGGTGAGAGCACATAGCTGTTGCCAGAAATTATTTCTTTCAGGTGCAGAAGATTTTAGCAGGGGTATGTTTGCCGCTTTGGAGAGAACTTGGGAACTACATGACCTCTGGCAATGTAGTGGATGTGATCATAAGCAAAAGCATATAATTACAGGATTCTGGTATATGTCCAAAATCTTTCAGTGAATAATGTTGGAAAAGGAGGCTTTTAATGAGCATGGGGAGCAATTAAAACTTGTATTTTGGAACCACATGCGATTAGATTTTTGTCCATGAAATGTGCCAGATAATTGACAAAACAGCTACACATGCAGTAAATTATTACATGTAGTTTCACTCTGCAGGAGAAAATTAGTTTCTCAAGTGATACATATCAGAATATTCCATACAATTATTGTAGCCCCTGCCATACTCCGAATGCTTCCTGTAAAACCAGTTTGAATTTACAAAAGAAATTTTTTCCATAGGTGAGGCTGCGTGTAGTCTCACAGCCCATGTCAGCCTCTTCATCTGCAGGCACTAGGAAGTGGCTACCCATTTCTGAGCAGCCTGGTGATGGGAGTCTGCAGCTGGTTCTGTCCCAAAACCTGTAACTCCTCATACTCTCCAGTTATCCAGGAAAAGGAGTGTGTAAATGTCGTGTGAAGTCAGGTACCATATCAGAGCAGATTCCTGGAATTTGACTAGTCATCTCAGTGACTAGCTGGAATGCTATTTTTACATACATAATAGTATCAACATACAAAACTGATAACATGAGGGTTAAGCACCCTCCAAAACATAGAAAATATGCCAAATGGAGTGATAGTGTAAATGTTTTTATGTATATTTAAGTAGTGTGTGGTATAAAGGAAAATGGGCTGTGACAGACTGGGAGTCCTGATGCAATGGGGTTGCTCTGTTGGGACCTCAGCTCACTTTTGGCTTTAGAAAGGTTGCAAAGCATCATCCCTGAAATCCAACTGCAGGTTAGAGCAGGGAAATGCTGCTCTAGCCTTTTTTTGAGGGAAAGGGATGGGCTCTGTGGGAGATGAGGCATTCTGCTGAGGGGAGGGTTCAAAATCTCTGTGAAGCCAGTGTTTTTACTCTTGGCTTCAGTTTGGCAAATTTTTTGGTCAGAAATATTTACTGAGATTGACAGTAACGCTCCTTAGCAGTCACTGTTTGGTCAAGAGGAAGCAGTATTGATAAAACAATAAATGAGAAAATTGTATTCTACAAGGTGGCTCTGAGTTACCAGCTGGATTTCCACAGCTTTGATCCTTGTGTCTATTTATGACTGAGAAAGACAAGCTCGCGCGTAAATGCGCTAGTCTCTGCTCACTTTAGCTGGTGGTGGCATTTATCCCTTGCTGCCTGTACTGGACACACAGTGTTACATTGTGACAGTGAGAGTTGCAGTTGAAGATGAGGTCCTCCCTATGACCAGACACTGGCTTTGCAACCTTAAGTAATTGTGTTAACTTTCTGTGAGTGCTTGGCTGAGTCCATCTGCTATGGTGGGTTTTCACTTGGTGTTTTGCCCATTTAAATTCCTTTCTGCATTTCTAATTGGAGGTACTGTTCTCACCTTTGGGCACGGTGCTGGTGCTGAGTAGCTTCTGATACTCAGCCACATGTAGTGGCAGTTCCTCACTGGTCAAATAATCACAACACACAGGAAAGGAAAACCCTGTTTGTGAGGATAGGGGTGTGCTTCGATAGAATCAACTGCAAAAACAGGGCCCAGCAGCATAAACTTCAGAAGTGGAACAAGACATCTGCATGAGTGTGCAGGAGTATCAGTTTTATTTTAACTAGTTGTAAATTTTTCTTTATGGCAAGAAGCTTGTTTGACTGTGCTCTGAAGCCTCATAAAGAAGGGTGGTAAGGAAATTAGAAGTAGAACAACTGGGGGCATAGGTACTTTTGCTTTTTGCAGCTCTGTGTACATTGGGGTCAGTTCTGATAAAAGCTGATGGTGTATTTGATTTTCTCCAAGCAGAAAAGTTTTTTTCATGGGTTAATGCCCAGCAATGGGAACTTCTTTGACTTGAAGACAGGACAGTTTCAGGTGGCAAGCAGACACTTTCTGCTTATTTACAAATACTTGTGATCTCCGGTCTTTTCTTGGGACAGATGTCTCAGAGTTTTCTGTAACGTATTACTCAGATTTGCTGCAGTGAGAAAAGCAGAAGGGTTTCACAGATCAAATTACTTTGCTCATCTATCCCAAAACCCAGAAATTTTCTTTCAATGAAGGAAAGGGTTAATTTCTTCTTTACAAAATTGAAAAGGTTATTAAAAATAAAAGTTTCAAAGGAATCCAATATTAGCTTGAAATATAACTGGCACTGCCGTCTAGGATAAATTTTCATTCTCGGCTTCTTTAGCTGAATCCCTTTTTGCTCTCAGCTCTACTACAAGGTGCAGTTCTGTGGAGTAAGGTAAGCACTAGAGTGAGCCCACAACAGGCCCAGGTGCCACCCTCTCCCTAGTTTGTTCATACCTGAAGAATTCTTTACAGACTTCATGAATTTAATCTTAAAGTTCATTAAGATTAAGTAAATCTTCATTCATATATTCATCTCTGCTTCTTTCTTCTTTGCTAATTAATCTCATTGAAGCATGTTGTATTAGCTTGGAGGCTTATGGGAGTGAGGTTTTGGTTATTTACATCTGCCTTTGCAGTGCACTTGGTCTCTGCTCTGTTGATTTGCCTGCTAGGCTCAAACCTGTGTTCAAAATGCTAATTGAATGCCTACTTGATTGGATTCCTCCATCTCCAGATTGACCTGTATTGCTGCATTATTTGTGGCTTCTTTACAGCTTTCATATTATAGCCATTATTCTCTGTAATTATTTTTTTACATTTTTTTCGAAAGAAGCTACAATGTGGGGTATCCCTGATAAACCTCTGAGGCATCACCAATGTAAAGATGACAGACCTGTAAAGCTGTAGAACTGCAACAGTTTGTCCCTGTTACCATTTTGACACCTAAGCTTCTCCCATCTGTCGGTGTGCTGTGGTGATTCACCTCCTTGCTGAGGAAAATAGCTCAGCAGGGTAGAGCTCTGCAAGAGGTTTTGACACAGAGAGAAGTTGGTAGTGAGGGTTCTGCTTCCTCTTTTCTGTGTGTGTGAAAAGAGGAGATGCAGCTGCTGAATTTCTAGAACAGATGTGTAGCCATCAGAGGCAGATGTGAAATTATTTCTAATCAGAGCAGGGTGATTTAAACAGTCTTGCCTTGGTGAATGTTCTGTGTCACACATTCTTTTGCTTCCTCCTAGACTGTCGTTATGTAAATATTACAGAAGTAAATGTATTTTGAGTCTGTACTGTTACAAAGTGTCCTTCCCTTGTGCTCTCAATACCTGCATTGTAAGGAAAATTATACAGCCTATCACAGAAACCCCTATTCTTTCTACTTCCTGAGGTAGTGACTGTTAAGTTATTAGCATCTTGTGGGAGACTCCCGGCTTTGCAGATTACATACGTTTGAAATTCTGTTTAGAGGATGTCAATGAAGTACACAGAGCACTTTTGCTACCTCTTTGCTCAGACATGAATTCCACACACAAAAGGTGGGTTATATTTGCTCCATTACTATTTTTTTCTTTTTGTTATATGTATTTTGGGTTCTGTTAAATATGTGCTAGTGTTTCTTCTCTGTTGGAAGAAATTCGTGTATTTTGAAATTTCATTGAAAATGCTTGTCTCTATGTTTAATTTCAACAAAGAAGAAAGGGAAAGAAAGAAGTTGGGTATGGTGATTTTCATTCTCAGACAACTCTTATTTAATACCATCATCAAATAGTGTTGGAGGGGTAACTGTTGATCCTTAATGCTTTGCCAGGCACACCTGCTTTATCCTGTGACTGTGGCACTCTTCATTGCTATGCAGTGTACCCCAGCACAACTTCTGAAGACAGAGTTTGACCTCTCAAGTGGATTCTATGAGGTAGAAATTTGCACTTTATTTATTTATTCTTTTATTGCTTTTGGTGATGTTAATTTCACATATTTTTGCTTTACTTGAAAGAAAACTTGGTTAAGCTTGGTAAAAATCTTGGAGAGGAAGGGATGTGATTTGATATCAGGCAATCAAAAGTATTAGGTCTAACACACATTATAAACTGGAACTGGAAAAACAGGTGTCTGATTTTTTTAAATTTATTTAATGGGAGATTACATGGGCAGAATTTTCAAGTTTTGGGTTTTTTACAGACAAAATCAGCACAGGGAAAAAAATTGGGGATGTTTGTCGCATGAAACAGTTTGAGTTACTCATACTTGACATTGCCTGTGTGTGGTTTCAAATGCTTGACAGCAAGAGAGCAGGTTTTTTCATGATAGGACTGATGCCTCTCCGAGTCTGTGTAGGCTGCCGATAGACATGACAGCACATCTCCATACCCACAGTCTCTTTCCCTCCCTGAGTTTTTTGATCCTGGAACTGGACTCATTGTCCCTCACTGCTTCTGCAGAGGATCTTTGTCAAGTTGCAACTGTAGGGTAATTTGGAAAACCAGGAAATGTCCTAGGATACCTAGGAAATTCTGGAGTCTTCGCAAGCATCATTTTCTTTCAGAGTCTGGGTGATGCTGCTTCACGTGCAGTCCAGTTGTGCTGCAGTTTCCCTGTTAGTATGCTTTTTGTCAGACTGGCACTACGATATTCATGAGATGGTGTGATTCCACCACAAGATTCTTGGCTTACTGGAAAATTTGATCCCTACTGCTTTGTGCTGTAGCAGAGACGAAGCTGATCAGCTTCTCTGTCGTCTGACCCTGAGGGGGCGCATGGCCGTGTCCTGAGTCTTTGGGGCGTGAAGAGGATTATTCCTTGTCTCTTCTAAGTTGAAGAGGTTGTTTTGGACTGCTTCCTGTGAGGGTCCCTGCGACTTTGGGAATTCTGACCCCAGATGTGTGTGAAGATGGGGTGTATGGAAAGAGCAGATGGGAGGCTTGTCATGTTCTCCTTTACTCCTAAATGAGTTGTTGTCTGTTTGCAAGAGTTTTGTATTTTCAAGGCTGTTGAGAAATAATTTTTTTTTCTTAACATCGCTGTGTTTTATTAACATACCACTGACTGTACTCCTCCCATTACAAAGGAATTAATTTCTACTTCACTGAGAAAATAAAATGGAATTAAAGAATGGCAGTGAGGAGGATTGATAAAACTTTAAACCAAGAGTATGTAAAAATAAAACTTTGATAACATTAATTTTATATTGAATTTCATTTTAGCAATAAAAAGCCAATTCAGCAGCTTAACGATTTCAGCAAAATCCTTGTTTTCTTTTCACAGGGCCAGACTCATCACTGTGACGTACTGAGCAGAGAACAAAGATATGTTTCTGTGTTTCTGTAAAAAAAACCCAAGGTTAACCTGGAAAACACAATGAGACACCTTACAAATATCCATGCCTGTGCTTGTTTCTTTACATTTGTGTTGTGGAATAATATCCAGCCAACTATGGAAAATGAATTTATTGCAAATTATTCAAGCAGTTTGCTAACCAATGTTCCAAAAAACATCCCAGTCCGTACTCGTGTATTGGATTTATCACATAATAGAATCTCTGGACTTAGTGTCTCAGATTTTATTTATCTTTCTGACCTTCAAGTATTAAATCTTTCTCATAATCTAATTACGGAACTTAACTTTAGTGTCTTCATTTTTAATGAAGATTTAGGATACTTAGATTTATCTCATAATAATATTTTGAAAGTTTACTGTCAAACTCTCTCATATCTTAGACATTTAGATCTTTCTTTCAATAAGTTTATTGCTCTGCCCATCTGTCAGGAATTTGGGAACATGCTTCATTTGGAGTACCTAGGATTAAGTGCCACGATGATACGAAGGTCAGACTTCAGGTACATCATGCATTTGGAGCTACACACTGTCTTCCTAACCTTAGAAGACTTTTCGCTGTATGAGCCTCAGAGTTTGACAGCCTTGCATACAAGGAGCCTGCACATTATTTTTGCAGCAACACAAAACTTCAATTTTTTCCTCTTGTATGATGGAATGAGGACATCAGAAAACTTAAAAATAGTTAATTTAAGATATAACTTGAGCTACAAAGATTTTCCCTCCCCTTCTTTTACACTTCTGAAGAAAATCAAGACAACAGCTCTGATGCTTGACACTGTGGACGTACAATGGACTATCATTTTGCAAATTTTCCTGCTTATTTGGTATTCACCCGTGGAGCAACTGACTGCGAGAAATTTGACTTTCCGGGGACCGCTGAGGGAGGTGACTGAATATGACTTTCTTCCTTCATTAAGCTCTCTGGAACATTTAATCTCCATGGGTGGCTCCATGAAAGTGCTAACCTTGGAGCACGTTCATAATAAGGTCTATTATTTCAACCAGGAGATTCTATACAGACAGTTTTCAGAGATGAATATTGCCAGTTTGACAATATACGACGCGTGTATGCCACACATGCTTTGCCCCAACAGAACAAGCCCGTTTCAGTATTTGAATTTCTCTCACAACGCCCTGACGGATGAATTGTTCCAGAATTGTGGCACTCTGACGGATCTGAAATTACTTATCTTGCAGAGGAATAAATTTGAGAGCCTCCTCAAGGTAAGCTCCATGACCAGCCATATGAAATCACTGAAGTATCTGGACATGAGCAACAACTTGCTGCGTCACGATGTAGCTGACACACTGTGTCCGTGGGCCGAGTCTCTGACAGAATTGGACCTGTCCTCCAATCAGTTGACAGACGCCGTCTTTGGGTGCTTGCCAGTCAACATCAAGAAGCTCGACCTACAGAACAATCAGATCACCAGTGTCCCCACAGGGGTGGCTGAGCTGCCGTCCTTGTCAGAGCTGAACTTGGCAGCGAACAGGCTGGCTGACCTGCCGGGGTGTGGTGGCTTTGCGTCCCTGGAGTTGCTGAATGTAGAAATGAATTTGATCCTCACCCCATCTGCTGACTTCTTCCAGAGCTGCCCAAGGGTGAGGGAGCTCCAGGCTGGACAGAACCCATTCAAGTGTTCCTGTGAACTGCAAGACTTTATCCGTGTGGAGAGGCAATCTGCGAGGAGGCTGTTTGGCTGGCCCATGGCGTACACCTGCGAGTACCCGGACAACTTGCGAGGAACGCAGCTGAAGGACTTCCACCTCAGTGAACTGGCTTGCAACACAACACTCTTGCTTGTGACAGCTCTGCTGCTGACGCTGGTGCTGGTGGCTGTCGTGGCCTTCCTGTGCCTCTACCTGGATGTGCCGTGGTATGTGCGGATGACGTGGCAGTGGACGCAGACGAAGCGTAGAGCTTGGCACAACAACCCAGAAGAGCAGGAGAGTGTTCTGCAGTTTCATGCATTTGTTTCCTACAGCGAGCGGGATTCTCTGTGGGTGAAGAATGAGCTGATCCCGAACCTGGAGAAAGGGGAGGGCTATGTGCAGCTGTGCCAGCACGAGCGAAACTTTATCCCTGGCAAGAGCATTGTGGAGAACATCATTATGTGCATTGAGAAGAGCTACAAGTCAATCTTTGTGTTGTCTCCCAACTTTGTGCAGAGCGAGTGGTGTCACTACGAGCTGTACTTTGCCCATCACAAATTATTCAGTGAGAATTCCAACAGCTTAATCCTTGTTTTGCTGGAGCCCATCCCTCCATATGTTATCCCTGCCAGGTATCACAAGCTGAAGGCTCTCATGGCAAAGCGAACCTACCTGGAGTGGCCGAAGGAGAGGAGCAAGCGACCCCTATTCTGGGCTAACCTGAGGGCAGCTATCAGCATTAAACTGCCCAAAGCCTTTGAAGCCAATGAGGAACAGAGTGATGTAGCTTCTAGAAGTATTGTGAATGATTATGTGAATGACTGACATGTCTTGCATCAAGTTGTGTTCATCAATTTTGTATAGTTTTGTATAGTATTCCTAGTTTGTAGCAAAATGTAATTATGATGCATACAGAAGAGGCTATTGCTTATTCTAGTGTAAGTAGTCAGAAATCATTCCTCAGTTGCCCATCAGCAACAATGAGAAGAAGAGAAAAAAATTTGTCATGATTGCACTTCTTTTTGTGGCTTGGGTTACATTTATTTTGGACTTTTCCCATCAAAAGCTGTATTTGAAAGTACCCAAAATAGTAGTTGGTTCAATGTCCTTGGGACCATCAAGGCCTGCATTGGATCTTGGTTCTGATGTGGATGTTGTGGGGTTAGGATGGCACGGATCTGCTCCTTGGGTTTAAGGATACAAAGATAGAGAGATTAAATAATATAAAGAAGAAGAAAACTCTTGTTTACATTCTTTTCCATACCTTGGTATATTAGATATCTAAGGCACAGCATCTCTACACCTTCAGTCTTCTGTCATTCCTGGAAGTCTTTCCCTTCATCACAGACACTTTCCTGGGTAGAGCTGGAAGTTGGAGGCATTGATCCCTGTTTCATAGTCTTCTTCTTTTGCCGTACTAAACATTCCACTTGCCTGGATTTACCTACCAAGTCATGATGTCATAGAGTTTTCTATTAGCTTCAAAATAATAGTTAATATCTGTTTATTTTTATGGTATAATATTTCTGCTTTCTACTACGATCCTATCAAGTTATGCTGAGATACTTGTTTTTCCTGTTCTGTAAAACATAGGAGCTTGATGTTTGGAGGTGAATCCCCTTTTGTCTCTAGACTTTCACTGACCACTGTTACCTTGCCTTTCTAATCAGCCAGTGCTGAGGGCCATTACGCAGGTGAAAAAGGAGTAATTTTCATTGGGAAATATCTTCTCTGCTAAAACCAAACTAATTAATAGTTTTGGTTATGGTTTTTATTTTATAAGAGACATCTAATAATTTGCTGTGCTTGCATTTAATTTGACAATGTAATAAACCTCTCATTTTATATCTGTTATTACATTTCCTGGTGTCATTTCACTGGTGGTGAGTTGTTCTGTAATTACACTTATGGCTTAATGGAAATGACAAGCCCTCTGATCACAACCATGAGTGACATGTGAGCTGAGCAAGCCAGTAAGAGGATGTGATCCTTAACACTCGCCGAGGCGGCTGACTGAGCACCTAGGCAGCTAGGTGAAGCAGTGGACAGGAAGCTATGGGAGAGCTTCTCAGCGCCCAGAGGTGCTGAGGCACCGCTCTGCACCCACATACCAGCCCAGATCAACTGGGTATCACAGCAGGATGTTAGGTGCCAGGCTCTCACCCCTTTCCCTTGAAAAGAATGCCTAGAAATATCTATTAAGTTTTAATTTTGGGTGGGGGGAAGTTGGCTACTGTCTTCTGTGACAAGACAAAACTGAGATGTTTGCCCTCCCAAAATCAGGATCAGGCCTTCTCTGTGTACCTTAAAAAGGGCTGCCAAACCCTCGGTACTTCAGTGGGAGCTGGTGGGTGCAGCACGCTTGAAAAGCAGGTCATTTTTGATGAGGGGAGATGTTCAAAGACATGGAGGAGCTTAATGCTCTGCAGGAGTTTGAGTTAGGAAGATTTTGTCCTCCACTGAGAATCGCTCATGCTTCATGGCAACCCAGTGCAGTGGCCAGGGGCACTGGGCACCTCAGGGAGCTGCCAGAAGGGCATTGCAAACCTGGTGTACCAAACAGTTACAGCAGGCTGCAAGGCCTGAATGCTTCCTTCTGGACAGGTTTGCCCCAGCCACAGTGTCCCTCTGGGTCTGGGTTCCTTGCTTCCTCCATAGCGTTGCTGTCTGCTCTTTTAACTGAAGGCTTGTGTGCATACAGCTCTCAAGTACATCAGCTCAGACACAGAGGCCAGTGTGCCTTCAGCTGCTCATCCGTTTGGTGGTCTTTACCTCTCCAGGGCTCTGCTGTGCTTTACAGTGGAGAATGCTACCCAAAACCTGTGCCCCTCTGTCCTGAAAGACTTTTCCCCCTCCCCAGCATTCCGGTCTAATGACTTGAGTAGCATTTGCAGTTGGTGGTAAGGATTCAACAGGCACATATTCTGTCCTGTTCACTAGATGAGAAAAGAGGAAGAAAATGTCCAAAATCAGGCTTTCTGGGCTCCGTAGATGTCATTTAGCAGCAAACTGGGGTTTATGTCCTAAAACATACAGGTCCTAGGCTGTGGAAGACTCCTTCATCTTTAAGACTGTTCTGATACCTGAGTTGTAGGTAGGTGTGTGTGGTGGCTTTGCAACGGGGCTTCTTTAAGAAGCAGCTAGAAAGTTTAAGGGTCCAACAAAGCAAATCCCAGCCGGGCTCCCAAGGCCAAACTCCCAAACCCTGTTGCTGACAAGACCGGCCGGGCCAATCAACACCCGTCACAGGCCTCTGGGAATCACATTTTAGAGAGAGAAAACCACAAACAGCTGCATTTTGCCACCATAGAAGGGAGTGAGAAGATGTAAGAAACTTTGCAGACACCAAGGTCAGTGAAGGGTGGGAGAAGGAGGCGCTGAGAGAAGATTCCCTGTGGCCTGTGGATAATACTATCGTGGGGTGGGTGTCCCCCCGCAGCCCATGGAGGACAAAGAGACCCCACTTGTAGCCCATGGAGAGGTACCTGGGGCAGGCAGGAGCCCACCATGATGCAGGTGGAGGAATGTGGAGGAATATGGAAGAATCTGTGACCTA
>VXBZ01011998.1:1908862-1938976 GCA_013399135.1 Heliornis fulica
CACTCCCCCTCCCAACTCTCCCCCCCCCCAAGAAGGAGAACAACTCATGAGGAACTGACTGAAGACTGAAGCCTCCATTCCCTATTTCCCCTCCTCCCCCTCCTCCCTTCCCCTGTGCCATCCTGGGGAAGAGAAAATCATGAATAAAGTTAAGTCTGCAAAGAAGGGAGGGGTGGGGGTGGGGGTGTTTTTAGAGCTGTTTTGTACTTGTCATAATCTGACTGGTTTCTCTGTGTGTATAGTGTAGTGTAATAAATTAGAGAGTTTTATTTCCTTTTTTCTGTATTAAGTCTGTTTTGCCTGTGACACTAACTACAGGATGATCTCTCCCTGTTCTTATCTCGACTCCAAAGCCTCTCAACATGTATTTTCTCCCCTGTTCAGTTAAGAGAGGAGTGATAGAGTGGCTTTGGTGGCAGTCTGGCCTCCAGCCAGGGTGAAACCACCACAGTGTGAAAGGAATAGTTTCTAAAGTCTGCTGTGTGTATTGCTTTAGGATGTCAACCCTGTAATAGCCCTTTACATACTGTCCTTCCTACCTCACAAATCTTTCATGTACATGTCAAGTATTTCAGTTATTTATATACTGCACCATACACTGCAGGTCCTTAAAATGCACTTCTGGGTTCCTTAGATAAAGCAAATTAATTTTGGTGGAGAGGGTTAGGGGGTTTTGTTTTTTTTAAAGTTTGGATTTGACGGTGTTTCTCATGACTTCTCTGTTGGAACTTCCACTTTCTTCTTCCCCGAAACTCTTCTCTTCAGAGAGCACATAAAGGCTTGATGATTTTTTCTGTGGGTCAAATATAGCAAATATTTCCTTCCCTGATTTTATGAGGAGATACACTTGAAAGTTTCTTTTAAAAAACCTGTTCACGGAGCTGCTTCCCGGGAAGCCATCTGCAGGAGGTACGGACACGAGTATCTGCTCAACCACTTGAAATACCATTGCACTAACGTCTATGTTTGTAATAACGGTGCCAGGTGCCGCTCTCGCTGAGCTCACAGGCCTGGCAGTGCACACGGATTCAGCACTGAGTATCGGGGCTTTGTTAGTGTGCAGCCAGGCCAGAGCTTTAACTGTAGAGACAAGGCTAAAAGTGGGTTTATGGCTACAATTTGCAGTAGAGACACAAGTGTCGTTTTTGAATCCTAGAGAAGATTTCTGCGGGTGATCTCACTCTGTGAGAGGTGAGACAGGGAAGGGCTCCATTTCCTAACCAGAAGCAAAGGAACATTTCACTGAAGTGCAGCCTCCTGGAGGTGAGAGATGCTTTGGTCTGTTTCTCGGCCTGAGGGGAGCACCCAGTGGCCGATTAAATTATCGCTGTTTCCTGGAAGCGAGCGCTCATGCTGGAATACACGCGAAGAAGCATTTCTGCCTCCAGAAAACTGCAAGAGATATTCGGATCGGCCCGAGAAATGCAGGACCCTCTTGTGTGGGGCAGAATAAGCCCTTCGCGGTGGCAGCTCCCGCCAGCCGTCCCTCCCGACGAGTGGGCTGTGGGGTGCAGATGCCCACCGATTCGCTATAGATGAACATTAGAAACCCACTGCACGGTGTGAGCAGCGACTTGCCTCACAACGAGCAGTCCTTGTTTTCAAGCAGGACACCAAGAACCACAAGCCTGTTGCTGACATTCTGCTTACTGGTTGCAGGGTTTGTTTTTATGCCTCATTTCTGTTGTACCTGCTTTCCCTTCTGTACATCACCACCGCGTAATGTAGGTGCTCACCCAGCTGGTGGGCCAGATCCCTGGCAGCACCAGCATCCCGATGCACTTACTGCAGTGGGAATGTAAGATGTGAAGATCTGTGGTGAATTCAACCGGGCTCACTCCTTTCAGGCATCTGAAGAGGCGTGAGGAAGTAAAAACCTCTCTGTCAGTTCTACACATCGCCAGCTCTCGGCAAAGCCTGCGAGTGTGCCGGAGGATGAGTAGGGCCTGTGGGCATCATCGCTGCGCTGTCTGCGTCTGCACTGACTGCGCTGGCACGCTGGCCCGGGAGAGGGCACAGCTAAAGGAGCAGGCCCAGTGATGCTCTGTGAGTGATAGAACCTGCAAGCTTGCATGTATGGTCCTCCACACCCACTGATGGACTAATGGGAATTCCACCCTAATTCCAGGGCTCCCACAAGATGCCAGAGCCAGCAGGGACCCCTGGAACCCCTGACCCTTGTGCCTGTGTCATCGCTCTTCGTTGTGCAGCATGACAACGTGACCACAAACGATACTCTGAGGGTTTTATTGACAAGTATAATACATACGCATTGTATACTAAATATAGTATGAGGACTGTACAGTACAAATTTATGTTCACAGCTTGACATGACAAAATGTCATTACTGAATTCCCGTTGGACTACCAAAGTAGGAACAGTGAAAGTACATTAAACATTCACATCTTTAGTAAGAAAAGATTACCAAAATGTCTCTGTATTTGCAAGTTATAGTAATGCACGCTAGAAACCTTTAATTACCCAGTCTTATTAGCTTATAAAATATATTACATTTTATTTTAAAAAATCTGCATAGTTTATACAAGTATTAAAGTAAATATAACATCCCTGCTATATTTGCAGGTGAGAGATGCTAAGCAGAAAGATTATTTTGACCCTCTAATATTTAAAGTACTTTATAAAAAAGTGCGAATATCTGTAAAATACAATGAAAACTGGTGTAGCTTTCTTAAGATACGTAACATGCTTCGTAATTTTTTATAGAAAGAGTTTGTATTCACCTACATGTTGCCAACCTGGGCAGAGACAACAACATGCTTGGGCAAGATGTGGCATTAGAACAATCACTGCAGAATGGCTGTTGATATTCGAACAAACCCACATGATCGGCTTTTCTGTGATTGTCTTAGGAACTACTAATTGTGATCAGATGCCCTAAACAGGCTCATTTTAGTCAAACAGTATCACCTGTTACACACTGCACAGCGCAACACTGCTAGGGGAAAAGGAACGGGTTTTAGACACATTCTGCAGGTTCAGGCTTTTCTCTCATAGCTAAATTGGCTTCTCTTTGGGCAAAGATGGAAGTACTGGCTTTAGAAAGTATTTAGATGTGTATATTTTAAAAATACAAAACACCCCTCAAATGAAATTTCACTAAAACGAATCAATGAGCCAGCTGAGATGTATATTCACATTTTCAGATGAAAGACGAAAGCGATTTGTGACTTTGATGTTCCACAAGAAGACACCACAGACACAAGTGAAAAATCCTAGAAGCAAGGCATTCACATGAAGTAATCTCAAATATTTGTATTTAATATTTAAATTTTTGTTCTTCTAAATCACAAGGCACATAGATAAAGGTAAAATTCTGCTGAATCTCCACTGTATTTGTCCCCACCATTAGCATAATTATTTTCAGGAAAAAAGGTACATAGGCTAATGCATGAGCATGGCAAGGAACCTAAATTCCCTGCAGTAACTTAGTGATGAAGAAATTCTGCTCTTAGGGTACTTGATTTTAGGTTTCTTATTTAAAAACCAAAAAGAAAACAGAAAATAGGACAGAAAATATCTTAACTTAAAAAGAGTATTGTAAATAAACATTCCCTAACACAATGGATTTCATGCATTTGCATGTTAGGCTAAAAACGGGACCAGGTGTTTATTTTTACTGGTTATAATTTGCTTTTTTCCCTGGAATAGTTTTCATCCCAGGATACTAAAAGTCTTGTGTCTGACAGCAAAAGGTCTCCTCCCTGACTCAGTTAGTGATGTGTCTGCCTTTATGGAACTGCTACCAAAACCTGGAGCCTAAGAAGGCTAATTGTGCTGTATTCAGAATATCCAACAGAAATCCCTGTTCTTGGAACAGCTGCTCATTAATACCACCCTCTTCTCTGCAAGCTCTTCTAATGTTTGTAACAACCTGGCTTGCCAAAGAAGACCAATTCATCTCCCAGGTTTACAGCTCTGTGGATAATCAGGTGAGGGCCTGTTACAAGATAGGACTGGCCTAAGTGCCCTCAGGCCTAGTGAAGCTGTGAGGATGTACCATGCTGGGGCAGCACACTCACATCTTCCACGCAAAAGCTGTGCAGATGTTCCCAGCCCTGCCTTGCAAAACTCTGTCCTCCCCCACATAGGGTACACATTCAGGGCTCTAGTCCTTAACTGTCAGTTCCCCCTTGTGAGATTCCTTAAACAGCTGGGACAAAACCTTCTGTTTCACAGCACTTGCTGAAAGAGCATCTTTTTCTCTCAGAGAAAATTCTTAATTCTATTGGTATGTGGGTACCAGCAGACAGCTGATAAACTCCTACTGCCAAGAGAAGGCTCCTTGCTCAAACTCTTCCATGCACAAGATCCCTTCAGTTTGCCTCTCGACTCAAGAGGATGTAGCAGCAAAGCCTACCTGCTTCATGAGTTCAAACAAACCCACCCACAGGTGGACTCCACACCTGCCTCCTGTTAGTTTTATGGAACTCCTCCTCCCCTCACCCTTCCATTTACCAGTGGGTTTTTTCAAGATAAATTGAAATCTCTGACATGCTGACTTCAGTATGTTTAATTTGCAGGGAATGGTGTTTACCTTACATAGGGGAAGGAAGAAAAATGCACCGGTGGGTGAAAGAGAAATACATTTCATTCCCATGCAGGACCACGCCTGCCAGCTAAGAAAGGCAGAAACCCTCCTTTCAGTGGGATTCCACAGACAGGAATGTTTCTAGGGTCAACTGCAGTTTGCTCAAATTCATTTTATGAAGTTGTGTTTGGTAATTGACATGGGAGTTAGGGCTTGCTGCTGTGGTATTTTAATGCAATAGACGTCCACAGGAAAGCTTTGTCTGCCTACCACTGGGAAACTGCCAGAGTCACATATTAGTTATCAAACAGATGAGTTAGTACTTGTTTTTATCCAAAATAGATACATGACTCGATTCGTCATCAGAAGTGTTTCGTATCTGATGCCATCTTCTCACAAAAATATTCTGGACTCGGAGTTTTAAATACTGTAGTGTTTTTGAAGTGGCACCCACTCGCAACAATACAGCTTGGAGCACTTCTGATGTAATGATTGCTATTTTCTGAGGTACAGCAAAGAGAAAAAAATATTTAGAGGAAATGTGGAGGCACGATTGTAGAGGGATAGTCTAGATCCCTGAAATGAGGTGTGGTGGGCTTCTACGAGTATCATTTAATGCCACATCACAGGAGAGTACCATGTATGTTTCATACATACACCTGCACAGGAACCAGACAAACGTTGTCACACAAGGTTTTCACTGAACAAATCCACCAGGGTTTGCAATAAAAACAAGGACATGACATACACTACACTGTGATCCAGAAGACAGATGACATTGGTTTAGGTGCACAATTATTACGCATTGACCAATTCCTGCTGATTTTTCTCCCCAACTGGGGTAAACAATACTATGACTTGATCTTTCTGTGGCTGTTACCACTTAAGACTTATTTCTACAGTGTCATTCACTGGGCTGAGGGGATTTCTAAAACTGTCATGTTAACCAGATTCTGGAATCAACACGGCTGGGAAAAGTCCATTCATTCACGAAGCACAAAATCAGAGTGTATCCCTTACAGGGCACATAAATAAAAGTCTCTGGCAAGGACCAGCATTTTGGGTTTTCAATAACATTTACTACTTTATCCGTATATGTTGGGTTGATTATATGAAGAAACCAACAAAAGCTGTTAGTTTACAAATTCCCTTATTCACAATGGATACATTAAACATACTGTCTGCAGAAAGGGTTTGCTTAGCATCCCCAGGAGAAAAGAAAAAGTGTTCACATTCTTTAGGTCTGACCCGTGGCAAGGACATAGAAGGGTTAGATAACATCTGTTACTGACCATACATAAGCTTTTAATGGTATAAACTCAGAGATTCAGACCAGCTGAATCCAAATTAAAATGCAAGTGTAAAAAAAAAAAACAAACAAAAGGTGTGACGGGACTCAGGGCTGAAGACATTCAGACTAGCATGTGGCGTTTTCTGTGAAGGGCAAGATGGTCCGAGCGTGAAAAGCTACGGTCACAGTCTGGGCACTGGAAAGGTTTGATTCCTGTGTGCTTGCGGAAATGCCGTGTCAGTTCATCAGAACGAGCAAACTTCCACGTGCATCCCTCCCAAGTGCATTTGTATGGCTTTTCACCTGGAAAAAGAAACACAGAAGCGTGGATGTAAGACACAAACACATCAGTTAAAACACCTGACAGAGTTATCGTCTTGCTTCATCAAATTCCAGCAAGTACTTAATGCTTACTCAAAAAGCCTCCAATCAACACTGGGCTGCTCAATACTGTGCACTAGGAACTGTGTAGTCAAAGTCAACAGACAAAAGGTTTGTTTCCTGCCACAATTTTTTTTTTTTGTCTCTCTGTTCCTCCCTCTGCCATATTAGCACTTGTTTTGTCTCATCAAGCCCAGAAGTGTGAAAGTTTAAACATCTGTTGAAGTATTTTCAAAACCAGGATCTCATATTCTAGGTTAGATGGGGGGAAGGACTGGTGCTACCACTCGGCACAGCAGGCAGAAGTCTTAAAGTTACTGTAGCATAAATAACTCTTACGGATATTGTAGTACAAGTAACTGGCACTGCTATCACAAGTCTTAAAAGCTCTCTCAACAATTACTTTCTTGTATCTGATTTGTCTTCTTAACACCACTGTGCTGCCCTACAGATAAAGGAAAAAAAAGATGTAAGATGGACCTGAACTGGGCTCCTTTCACCCAGAAGTGTCCCATTTCTTGTAAAACCTGTAGATGTACCCATCTTCACTCAGCATACCCAGAGATGGGGATATGCTTACTGGGACACTCCCTCACAAAAGAGCACCATCAGGCCAGTGGCTAGCACGTCCACACGAAGCAGATGTGTTTGCACTTAGCACACAGTCCAGACTTTTGCAAATGGGCTACTCCCAAGGAAGTCTCAGTCAAATTTACCAGTGATGTAAAAGGTGAGGTAGTGCAACTTGAACTGATTTGGTGTTTACAGGGTGTACAGGGTGAATAAGTAAGCTGCTAGTAACTGGTCAGAAAATGAGCAAAGGGCCAGTGAACATACAAGCATACATTGTGATCCTGCTTTGGCTTACAGTCTCTTGTTGGGTTTTTTTCCCGCTGTCTTTTGCTCAGCCTGTAACTACATTCAGAACAATCCCAGATCTAACTTGTGTCATTTTGTCATTTACACCTGTGGTCACCTGGTTATTAGCACACACTAAAGGCGTAGCCTAGTATTTTACCACAGACTTGATGAAAGGAAAGCCTAGCAATGCTCAAACCTGTATGGGTTCTTCTGTGAGCTTTCAGATGGGAGCTTTTAGTGTAGACTTTGTTGCAGCCTTCATAATCACATCGATGTATTCTACGTTTTCTTTGTGTGTCTGGAGATTCCACAGGCAAAGGTCTCTTTCCTGGCTGAACGATGACTGAAGGGTGATTCCTGCAAAGTCATATCAAATGTTAAGAATTAGAAACATTTAGCAGAGCAAACCTCAGCTAATGTGATTCATGACAGAGCCCTTTATTCACTACCACTCTGTCTCTTGGCAGAAAGAACTGCATTACATGCATGTCGAAAAATTCAAGAGGGTTTCGCAAATTTTGTGTATTCTAGCAGTAATATTTTTAAACGTCTGCACACTTTGGGGCATGATGTAGCCATTTTTACTACTCCCTAACTTTTTTTAAAGTTAGAAAGGAACGCTCCCTTCAAATTCCCATTTTTCAGTCAAACCCAGATTTCTTAAACTCTTGAGTTCACAATCTTTCTTCTCCCTTCAAATGTAACTAATTTGCTTGTAATTGGAAACAGCTATTCCATATTATTAAAGAAATTGTTTCTTTAGGATTTCAAAGCAGAGCTCAATCTTTATTGTTCCAGCCACTCCTTTACAGAGTAATTAAGAATTTCCTGTTTGGTGCTGGCAGGAGGGTGCGGCCTCCCAATACGGCTGACGTCAATTCCTAAAAGTAGAGTTTAGCCTGCGTGGCACACCCACAGGATGTCTGAAGTTGTCCCTCCACCTTCATAAACATCATTTTCGGCTTCTGAAGCCTACAGGTGCAGTGCAGGTGAGACGTGTGCTAGCTACATATGCACTTCTGTAACAAACACAAACATTCGCATGTGTGCAAACACACTGACATCTTACAAGGTGTCGTTGGCTGTGGACGTTTAGGTTTGAACACCCCCCTACTTTGGGGGCAACCTTGATTCCTTCTTCCACCTCAATGCTGGAAAATAAGTGTGTTCATCAAAAGGCAAGTGGCATTACCAATCTTGCATCCTCACATATGAAGTTGTATTTTTCAAGCCGTTGGCAGATCCCTAACAGTGCTTTTAATATAATTTTAGATTTCAACTGAAACTCAGTATATAATGTGCAGATATTAGCATTCCCTGTGGCAAGATGAACTACTCCATGACACAGAAGTAAGCTTTCTACAACTCCTGTCTTTTCTCTGATACTGTATTCCACATTTCTTTACCGATCAAAGCATGTGTTATAACAGTAGATTGTATTAATTACTTAAACCAAGCTCCATTAGGGTCCAATTTGCAGAAACAACAAGTAGCAGCAAAATAAAGGGGATGTGCTTAAGACAGAAAATCTTGTGCGTGGTTTAGAAGGAGAAAAAATATTTCTGTTCCTCTCCACAACAGCAGAATGGGAATTACCAGTGTGGAAAAAGTTTAATTCTGTGACTAATTATTTTATTATTGAAACTGGGAGCCAAATTCTCTTTCTTGAGTGTTTCTGTGACTGCTGAGTGGTGTGGTCTTCAAATACACATTAAATGTACCTACAAATATCGTAACGGCAGGAACCCCCAGAGGGTGATGCTAGACAGAGTTTCTCTTAAACGAGAAAGCAGGCGTTTAGCTTCCAAAGAAACGCTTCGCTGAAGCAATGCTCAGTTCTAATGCTGTGGCATGCCAGTCTTTTTGGAGGAGCTCAGGCTCAGGACAGGAAGCAAGCCTGGATTCAATCCCTGTGTGGAGGCTAGTTCTGGACATGGTCCCTGCCCATGGCAGAGGGAATGGAACCAGATGATCTCTGAGGTCCCTTCCCACACAAACTGTTCCAGGATTCTATGGGAACACCTTGAGAAAGGGACAAAAAGGATACTTAGCTGTACACCAGTTGTGATGGTTTTCAATCTAAGAGCATGTAAAGAAAGTACTGAGAATTTATCTGCATCTCATTTTCCATTTAGAGGAAAGGAGGCTGGCAAGACTGCAGAACATTATCAATAATCAGACAGGGTGTGGCTGTTTTAAGAAATGGTTAAGGTGGAGTCCAAAATCAGAGGTAAATACTAAGTGCCAATGATACAAGTACAGCCCTAATTCCTTCATTCCCTCTTACACAACCAGATACACCTAACCATCTGAGTGTCTTTCTTTAATAGACAAAGAGTATCTTCCAAAAATCATGTTAGAATTTCAACAGCTTTTTCTCCTTCTGAACCAACAGACCACAGTGTACTGACAGCATGAGTTAGACGTTGATACTTAACGCTTGCAAGAAAACACATGCTTGCACAAAAATATTATTTTAATGAAGCTTCTTGTATTTGGTCATAGAGTATTACCTCAAGCTTGATTTTAGAAATAACTGCATCATTACATCAATTATCAGACATATTAGCAATCCCTACAAGAAATGCCCTCAACATTATGTATAACGTATATGCCAAAGCCTATCAAAAAACCAGTCATATAAAAGTGAGACTGAAGGTTTCCCATCCCCCTTTAATGTAGCTTTTGTGCTTGACAGTGTGATTTGGGCAGTTGGGACCTATTAAAAATGACAAATCATTGCCTAACTATCATAGAATATACTGAGTTGGAAAGGACCCATGAGGATCATCAAATCCAAGTCCTGGCTCCACACAGGACCAGCCAAGTCAAAGCATGTGGCTGAGTGCATTGTCCAGACGCTTCTTGAACTCACCACAGCTTATAATGCAGAGAGAGAGAGGCTGATGAAGCTGTGAGATGACAAGAAGTTTTATAAAGGTCTAGGTCCCTCCTCTTTTAACTTGTGTGCTTTGTCTACATAGTATTTTTTAAATGACAATCAGATCAAAAGTATTATTTGCAAACTTCCACTGAACTTCAGCATGCTGGCTTTAGGAAAAAGCAAGAACTGCAGCTCTACAGGACCGCTGGGAGCAATTTAGGCCATCACAACGTCTCCATAAACATAATGCTCTGCATGGGCAAGGGAAGAAGATGCTCTGGAAAGGTGGACTCTTCAAACGCTTTTTGTAGCAGTGCTACCTACATGTGACAGCAAATTTCATATTCTTTGCTCAGCGGAAGGGTTTCCTGTGGAAACTGGACTCACTCGTTTGGTAATAATTAATGCAAATTGCTAATGGAGGTGACAAGACTGCAGAAGTCTCAGCCCTGGAGGAAGGGTGTGGTAGCACCAGGAACAGCACCTACTGGTTTGCTCTTGCTGAAGAGGCCTAACAAAGAACAAAAGTAGACTGAACCACTTGACAGTCCTGACCTAGCAGAAGTTAGTTCCAAGTACAGACCTGACTCCCTTGTGTGGCAGGTTCATCATGGAAGATAAGTAACCACCCAGTAAACATGGATGTTTACTATTTTATGTTTATTATAATAAACCATATAAGGTTATTTTAAAATAAACAGCATATAGCTTATAAAAGCAATCTGGCAACTAGTCAATCACAAAGAGCCTGCAGTCTATAGCTGCACCTGAGCAGGTTAGAGATTTAAAAACCAGGAGGGTGCCCACAAGCGGCTGTGCGGAACAGGGTCGGCCCTGGAGCTGCAGTGTGCCTTCTGACCTGGGAACGGCCAGGAGCAGGAGGAAGAGGCTGCCTTCTGCAGGAAACACAGAACAGCAACGTCCCATGCTTGCTTTGTCTCTCTCAACCACCTTGCACTCTGATTCTGTGAGTTTGGCTTGGAGCCTTTTTCCCCTGCTCAAGGAGGCGAGGTCTCAAGACCACGCTGAGGGTGACAGTGAGCAGGAGGACAGGACAGAAATGGATTCTAAGGTCATGTAGCATAAGCCCAGCTCAACTCCCAATTTCAGCTCCCGTGAGAGCCACACTGACAGCCTGAAGGATAAGCTCGGCTCCGTCCCGTTCCATGATTTTCCCAGGAAAATGGGAAAGAGTGCCAATGGATCCTCAGATACTTCCCGAAAAGTTCTTGGTATTTCCATTAAAATGTTTCTGCTTCCAGAACTCACTTCATCTCTGTAGCCCTTTCTCTGCCTTCTGCAAACAGGACTGTGTTAAACCCTTTTAAATGGGTGATTCAGTGTGTGCACTGGTCCCAGTAACAGTTGTACCAGCACAGTGAATTGGTACTGAGATGCAAACAAGTAGCTGGGAGGAAAGCAAGCTTCAGGAACTACTTGAGCTGCCAAAAACACCCACCCACAGAACAATGGCCTCAGGTAAACACAAAATTTCACTGCACAATCACAAAACTTGTAGGCCTGAGGAGGTTCTTTACACCAAGTGGCCATATTTTTTTTAAAAAGACAAAGAGGTTCTCCAAGAAAAGAAAGTTTCAAGAAACTGAATAAATAAGGTATTTTAGGTAACATAAATACAAAGATCAACATGAAATGTCTTTACAGTGTCTTTACAGCTTGCTGCTGGTTTTACATAAACAGGTGTCACTGGCTTCCTGGGAGTCCCACCTTCAGCAAATTGTTGGACTGGGACAAAATAAGATGGATTATACTAATGGCAGATCTATTTGTTTGCAATGTATAAGTATCAACTCCTGTACTGCTAAAGAAAGAAAAAAAAATAGAAACACATTTCAGAGTGGCAGTGGGGGATGGATGTTTTTCTTTGTCACCTGTTTTGAAGCACAGCAACACTCCCTTCCCACTCCTCAAAACTGGTAACTACTGCAATTAACTGCTTTCTCTTCTGCTCCTGGTCTAGGGACTACTGTTAGCTACTTACTCTTGCAACATTACTTGCTGCGGAGACAATGAGGTCATCATTGGAGGTGATATTTGCTCAGGATAGAAGTCAGTCTTTGACGGTTCACTTCCTGGCTCTACTTTAATTGTTTTCTTCAGTGTGGGTTTCTCATAAGATTCAATAACAGGCACTGTATGGGGGAGGGTAGGAGAGGGAAGGCAACATATCAAAAATAAGGACTGTGATGGAAATAAAAAGTATACATGAAAATCTATAGTTAAAAGAAATCCACCAGTTCTGTATTTAGTGCAACAATTTATTCTAAAATACAGAATCTTCCAAGTTTTAGCCTATCTCCTGATGACTGTGATTCAAACTAATTCTATTAATTTTCATTAGTCCAACATTTTTATCAGTCCAAATCCCAGTAGATAAATAGCTTTATGCTGGTATAAATCAGAAGATAATACAGCCTTGGTAAGTTTGCCAAAATATTTTCACAGTAAATTCCATGCCTGCCTACTTTAGAAGAATGGGGATTTCTGTTCTGTTTCGTAAAATTTGAAAAGCACACAAAAAAAGAGCTTGGATATACAGCTATTTTCTCAGTATGAGATGCATAAAAACCTTTTAACAACACCAACCTTGCATGCTACTTGGAGTTTCCATCTCATCTGCAAGAACTGTGGACACCATGATGGGCTGCTGAAGATGGGGAGCATACATGAAAGGAACTGGCTGAACCACAACAGGCTGTATAACCGGGAGTATTCCAGGGCTTCTCAGTCCGTGGCGTGAAAGAGCAGCGGCCATTACAGGTGGGATAGTTATTGGCATGGAGATAGGCTGTATTCCTGGGGGTGAAGGTGTAAATTTACTGAGAGGTGAGCTGGGTGAGGACAGAGTCAATCCAGGTGAAGTTCTCCTATGCACAGTCTGAAATTTTAGCGGGGAAGGAGAACTTCCTGCTGAAGGCGGTGAGCTCCGTTTATTCACCGTAAGGTCTACTGGCTCCATCTGGATTCCATTTGATAGTCCTTCAGGGTTTGAGTAGAACTTGTTGTGCAACATACTTGGTGTCGAATAAATGACGCTGTATTTGTTTGGCTTCATTTGGTCCATGTAATTGGACGGGTATGACTGTCAGAAGGAGTGGAAAAAAATAAAATCAAATTACAAATCAACCCACACAAATTGCTGCAGAAAAAGAAAGGCTGCTAATAACATTGAAGCAAATCCAATGAAGTTTCAAGGACAGACTTTAGTGTAAATTCTAAATAAAAGTGAATTAAATCAAGCTTAAGTTTTCACACATAGGAAGTTATTCAAGTACTGATTCCCTAAGTGTTTCAGAAGGAATGTAAAACAGATGATGAAAACAAAACCTCAAGGCTTATTCAACGCTTTCTCCCTTAAAAACTGCTGTTCATGCACTAAGCTGCACATCGCTTAACTGACCTGGGAGATACATGGTGCTATGTTCAGCTCTAACTGAGCTAACTCTAAACTGAGGAACAAGAAGTCAAGCAGGAGGGGAGTTAAACTGGACTTAGGTTCCAAGTAATGGGTCCCAATCAACTCCTTAACTAACTGGAAAACAATCATCACTAAAGCAAGAAATTATGTATCTGAACCCTACGAGCAATAAAACCAGTACAAAGGAATAAACATTTGGCATGTTGGAAGCAAACCCTACTAGTGGTAGCTAGCAATTCTCATTACAAGATCATGTAAACCCTGAAGCTGATCTTGACCTATGTGATGATCTCCACATTGCAGTGGAAATAATTTCTGTAAATCAGGAAGCATTAACATTCACTGCAGACTACAGTATTATTAAACAACTATCTAAATCTATTTTGTATTTAAGAAGTGTTGAAAACTAAGGTTGTTTACTAACTAACTTAAAATGGAAACTGATGTGATGTTTTAACAGCAGAAAGGCCGAAAATGCACTCCACACAGGGTGTTTTAGCCCTTAGGTGTTGTAAAGGTTTTGAAATAAAATACTGTCTTTGGATTCTAGATAAGTAAAGCTTCACATTAAGGCTAAGCAGTTTCACACCAGTATTAAAAACCTGCTGAATTCTTTGGCACCAGAAAGTCTTTGATGAGTGAGATTAAAGAAAATGTTCAAAATGGTTGAAAATGAAACAGAGTAGAAGTATAAAACTACTGTATTTTTATACAATAACTTACATGACATCACAATTATTTTTTTCTTTGGGTGAAAACTTCCTTATTTCTTACCTCTGTCTTCCCTGTGAGGACACTTAGTTGACTTTAAACGTCAATGTTAACTAGTTGTACTTTTGCAAAATTACTCAAATGTATTCTCCTTCTTTTCAGTTACTATTTGCAACAGTGAGTTTAGAAAATGTTAAATTTTACTGCTGCATACATAGCACTGTGGTAAGAAACAACAAAGCTGAGTCACCTACACCATACAACACTTGGACAAAGCATCATGCAAAAATGGCGATTAATCTTTAAACAGAAATATTACATTAAAACTTCTGAAACTTTATTTATTCCCTTTATGATTGTTCTTAAAAACTGAATCAATAGAAATGTTCATCTTCAATTGTAACTGGTTCCTCACGATTCTGTTAAAAAGCCGTTATCACAAGCAATGCTGGCTCAAACAACTTCTATGGATTTGCACCCCTGCTGCGCCAAATGACAGAATTATTAGAATTCTAAGTGATGAAGGTCACTGAATGTTGGTAACAAGTTTAATATTGATCAGTATCCAGTATCTACTGAATCTGATCAAGTCACAGGCATAGACCTGTAACTTACGAGGAGCAGCTGAGGGAGCTGGGGTTGTTTAGTCTGGAGGAGGCTGAGAGAAGACCTTATTCCTCTCTACAACTACCTGAGAGGAGGCTCTAGTGAGGTGGGGGCCAGTCTCTTCTCCCAAGTAACAAGTGGTAGGACAAGTGGAAATGGCCTCAAGCTATGCCAGCACAGGTTTAGGTTGGATATTAGGAAAAACTTCTTCACTGAAAGAGTTGTCAGGCATTGGAACAGGCTGCCCAGCGAAGTGGTTGAGTCCCCATCCCTGGAGGTATTTAAAAGATGGGTAGATGCAGTGCTTGAGGACTTGGTGATGGGAGCTTAATGGTTGGACTTGATGATCTTAAGGGTCTTTTCCAACCTTAACAATTCTATGATTCTATGATAGGCAAAAATCCAGAATGTCAACGCTAAGACATTCAGTACTTCTGTTCAAACTGTTGTTACTGGTTTACCATGCAAAGTTACTCAGCTTCAACAAACTCTAAATGTTCCTCCACTAAGGATCAGTGCATTTACAGTGATGTGGGTTTGTCAGGGACAATCCCACGGTCACTACCTACAAACATTTCTTTCACTGCAGTAATACTGGAGAGGAAGAAGATTATGTGATTTAAATCTTAGGGAATGTTTTCAAGGAATGAGTCTATTGAAGAAGGAGGTATCTCCAAGCTGTAACCTTACTATATAAAGTTATCCTTTCAATTCTTCAAGTAACACCATGTGTGTGTAGTGCAGAGAACTGTAAACTGGAAAAGTTCAGTAGAATTTATTTAGCCCAGCAAGAAATACTTTCCAAGAATTTTGGGAAAAGAAAAATTATTTTTAAGAGGTGATTATTTTAGGGACTTGGTATTTTACCTCATATGCCTTGCACTATTTTGCACAGAATGTTCACATTGTTGCAATTAAGCTGGCACAGATTTAAAGTCAGGTTGTTTTGGTTTTTTTTTCTGGTAGTTTGGGGAAGTGGAATCATTCTTCTAAACATTTCTTCTTTCTGAAATTTTAATTACTATGTTTCTATCTGAACTACAGATAAAGTCAGATAGAAAGATGTGTGACATTATCTGTGCAGGAACAAACAGAGTGAAAAGGTAAGATGCTCAGTGATCAGAACAGTATCTGCTGTTAGTCAGACACTCTGAGGAACAACAGGTTTGCCTCACTGTCAATGAAGCGTGGTTGAAACCCTGTTACTTTGGAGTAAGCCACCCTCACATCTACCTCCTGGTCCCAAAGCTAAGTTTCCTGGTACTTTCTAGCATACTAACGTCTCAGTTTCTAGCTCCCTGGGACACAACAATTGCCATTATGTAGGTATGAACCACTGCCTTCACATTTGGTAGCCCACTTTCCCTTTCTTTGCCAGGGAAGCAGACAGTACCCCTTGGGGGATACGGGATGGGAGAACGCAGAAGACTTCAGTATCTGTAAACAGGGTGCATTGGCAATAGCTAACAATAAAAGAAAAAAAGCCCAACTCCCACTCCTTGGCTTTCTAATGCCACCAACTGCAGGAACCAAGAGTGCACTTTCATACTCTGAAAGAGCAGTTGTTCCTCACACGTCCCTGACCTTAAGCACTGCATCCTAGTGCAGCTTCTTCATGGTGAGGGTGACAGAGCACTGGAACAGGCTGCCCACGGGGGTTGTGGAGTCTCCTTCTCTGGAGACATTTAAGACCCCTCTGGACACTGACCTGTGTGACCTACTCTGGGCAACCTGCTTTGGCAGAAGGTTTGGACTGAATCTCTGGAGGTCCCTTCCAACCCTTACAATTCTGTGAATCTGTGAACATATGTTCTCCCTTAAGTCTCCATCTAGTTATCAAGTCCAACTCCTTGCTCCACACAGGGCATGTCCAGTGTCATCACTATCTCTCTTTGAGCCTTACTAAGCAATTAATTTACCTTTCCTTGCTGATTGTCCATAAATAACACCCAGTGGCAAATACAATTAAATCAATAAAACCAAAAGGAGAATTACCATGCTTCTGCCTCTTGCCTACCTCTCAAGAATAAAGACTGGCCAAATATGTCCCAAGCACACCTCTCACCACTCAGAAGGCTGCTTCTACTACGGGGGGGGGGGCATTATCTAGCATTAATCTAATGTGGTGTGCTAATAATGTGATGTAAGAACCTGCTTATGCTATTTGTCAAATCAGTATCATGTAAAAGGATGAGTAAGAATTCATCCAAATAATAGCTAATACACAAAAAAAAAAAAGCATTCTCAAAACATGAAGTCTCACTCTATTACGCTACCTAAGACCTCAAGCCCTCATGTAGCACAACACTGTATTTAAAAATGGGTGAAACAAATAGTTCTGGGCCTAACAGAAGGGCAGAGAAAAATTCTTTATTTCAAGTCAAAAAACATGGTAACACACAAAACAAGCAACTTATTTCACTAAACAGCAACTGGTATTTGTCTGAATGTTCAACAATCCTCACAGCAAACATCTAGGTAAGGCTCAGATGACTTTGTCACCAGTTCATTAAGAGCTATCATAAAATGTGCTCAATCATTCAATTTGATAAATAGCATGAGCTGCTGGTAGAGTGATGAAATACTGTGGGTGTGAGCTTCAGCCATCTGAGAAGTATAGCTAATCCTTTCAGCCACACACCCTGAAATACAGAGGTGTCAAAGCTGCAATTTGTTTTATTCTCTCACCTCAACTATTGGGATTTTTAAGACAGACTTTAAACCTATGGACACTGTATGCTCAGGTAAAATAATCAGTAATTCCTAAGGTGCTTAATTTAGTTTGGATTCTATTAATGCTATCAGAATGACAGATACAGTACAAATAAACCTTGTGAATTCTGCATTTTGTCAGCCCACAGTGAACTGAATGCTACACCCAGCACCTCCAGAACATCACACTTACACCTTTTCTTCCATATTCTCAAAAGAAGGTGAAGAAAATTAACACAGTAAGTGACTGCAATCCTTTCCTATGTTCCCTTCATACCATTATTTCTCCCTTTAGACGTGTTTCCAGAGTAGTTTCTACCAGGTAGCCAGGGTGGCAGGAGTCAGAGGAAGCTGTAAGACCAAGTGCTGTGGAAACCAGGGCCTTCAGGGTTTGGGGCTAAACAGTCTGCATGTGTACAGCAACTGGAACACACACACTCCTCAGCTTGAGGGAAACCAGAGTAATTTCCATGAGATTTAAAAAAAAAATGTAATTTCCTCTGGACTTGATGCTTTTCCTTTCTTGTTTTGTGGTGGGTTTTTTTTGTGTTTTGTTTTTCTTATGCATAATGCAGTAGCAAAAAGGAAAGAATACAGATTTGGTAAAATGCTCTGAAGAGTCTCCAATGACTGGTCAGAGTGATGACACCAAGTTATAAATAAATAAGAACACCTAAGATGACTCCAGAGGTCCAACATATGGAATGTACCACAACCTCTGCAAGGAGCATGTGGTATATAATAAGCAACACTTGGAGCTGCAGCCTTGAAATACACTTGACTCAGAAATGCTTCCTTGTTCTTCACACTGCAATTTTTCCTTCCTCTGCCAGTCTGGGAAGACTGCTCACTTTTCTCCTGGTCAGCCTGTTGAGGGACAGACTCTGTCCGATGTGCAGAAACAGAAAACTGCCTGGGGCAGGATTCTGTGTCTCATGTGCTGCATCATCCCAAGCCACCTTCCTTGGGAGATGAAGGCAGATGTGTACAAAGACAGCCCACAGTGTCTCTGCAGTGATTTTCTGTTATTCCTGTAATTACACTTTTATAGTAAAAGTGGCCCGCTCTCCACCTTTAATGGACACCATTAGATATACATAGACAATCATAGATAATAAACACTAATCTTAACAAGATAATGCAAGAAAGCAGACTGCTTAGAGATGCATTTAAACTGATGTGAATTCACAGGAAGCAAACTTTTCAACTGAAAGATGCCATTCTGAGTACATCTGTAATGCACTCTAATGTATGCACACTGACTTCACCTTTCTACTTGATCAGCCCTTCTGAGGGTGTGATTTCATATTACACTTAATCTGATCTTACTGCAGGCTACTGCAGAAAGGGAAGGTCCAGATCCTGTATCCTTCCTCTCCCCTTGCTCCAGCACTGAGCAGCTTCCTGATCTGACAAAAAAATTAAGGGTATTTTTCGTTGGTTAGCAATTCTGACCATCTAGTAAGTCCACACAAAGGGTCCATATCATTCTGTGGCCACACAATTGCTTCATGTCATACAGAGGAAACACAAAACTGGGAAAGGAGGGAGAAAAGCCCACCCAAACCTTCCCCTTCACCAGTCGCCTGCAGTTGAATAGGTGAAGGATACATGAAACTGCTTCCTAAGGCCGTAATTCCCCGGCAGCCTAAATCATCATGGCTGTTACCCTCCCAGCTACATGTTCCTGCTGCTCTTGCTTATTAGACTCTTCTCTGAGCTGACCCTATACAACAAGTTGATTAATTAATACAATCAGAGAGTCTCCCTTTCCTCTTTTTTCCCCACCTCTCCTCCAGTGCCCTGATTCTCATCCATTCCTGTGGCAAGCTAATGCACCCACCCTACCCAGCAAAAAGCCAACACTTTATTTTTTGTCAGGACTAATCTTCTACTTGGTAGTGCAGAGAGAGCCCCAGGGGCATGTTTTCAAGAACAGAAGAGAAAAGGGGCCTGAGAGGACCTGTTCATTTAGTTCAAAGGTGTAACATCAAAACCACAAGCTCTCACAACTTCACTGTGAAGTGAACTTAATTTCAACCCACATCCACCAGGAGCATGGACGCTCTTGTGATAGGAGCAAGTGCAGAGGCAATGGGGCAGGTAATTCAGGGGCAATAAATTCATAAGCTACAGAAATAGTTTTCCTGGAATGTAAATTTGATTGCCCTAGAACCAAAATATAACATCACAGCTTTTCCTAGACCAGTCCAAACTTTAGATAAAACCTAACATGAATTTAAAGATGGAAAAATTATACAGCCATCAGAAAGGCTAAAATATTTTAGAAGTCTTACCACTGAAACAGGCTCCATGACTTCTTGCTTGATAGGGACTGGGTCAAACATTAGCATCTTTTTATAATTCACCTGTTCTGATGCTTCTGGTATCCTGGCCTGCAGGGGAAGGACAAGGTGTTAGAAAGCTGGAGGAAACTACCTAATCAACTTTCTCAACTGTAAAGAACTTAGTATTTTGTCAGATTAATATGAATATTTATCCATCTCTAACACAGCTTCTTATATATCTGACTAACCTTCATTTAAGTATTTCAGTTATCCTAAGCTTTTTTTTTCCAATTGCTACTGAAACAAATTGACTTACTTTATTGTAAATTAACTTGAATTTTTGTTGTGCATATCAACACACCGTTGCCCCATAGAATTATCACTTTTATTGGCTGTCATTAGTGCATGAGCATATCACAGTTTAGACTGCCTTTCTCAAACAAGTGAACTGATTCTGGACAGACTATCTCTTTTTCTGATATAAAAATCAGACTTTCAGAGCAACACTGATATTAATGCAAACCAATTATTAAAATCCAGGACTAATTTAGTGAGACTCTTCCAACATGCTGCAATGACTTAACATAAAAATTACATCAGTTGCTTCCCTGAGATAATGGGGCTAAGGACAACTCAACAACAAATTGTACTAACTGTGCAAAAGAAAAGTACTTAAAAACATGTGCTTGTATTCTTTTCAACTTCAGTTGTTTTTTCTAGTGTTCAACCTCACTCTAGCTCATCTCAAACTGCCTTAAGTAAAAGTATTCAGCATAAGCCATGCTGAAACTTGATATCATACTGCAGATTTGCTGGGGTCATCTTGGAAAGACGCTGTGAAGAAAAAGCAGATACCTCTTCTGGGGTAAGCTGTAAGGCTACAGACCAAACCAAGAGAAGCAAAGGGAAGTTGTTCTGACAGACATTTAGATGCTGGCAAGCTTCTATACATCACTTGAGGTTACACATGATACAAGTGCTGTTCAAGGAGCGAGTTCAGACCACACACTGCAGAGCCTGCCTGAAGTGGTATAACCTTTACGGAGATGTGAGGACAGCAAAAAAAGAAAAAAAAAAAAACAAAAAAACAAAACCCAATTCACTTTTGACCAGTAGATGGCACTGGAAAGAAAGGAATACAGCCAGACGACACCATCCAGGCAATGTCACCCTGCGGAAGTAGGCTCTGGGCTGGGCAGCAGATTGGTAGCTGGGGCTGGAAAACTCCCCCGGAAATTTAAAGATGTACCTGCTCAAATTAAAACAATTCTAACAAGCCTACATTAGTGAACACTCCTGCAATTAACTGTCACGTGTGCTCATGAATAAAAATTTGTTAAGAGCTTCCAGAGAAAGATGGCATGAGCCATTACAAGTCTGTAATTCTTTGGGTATATAAAGTTTAAAGACTTATGGAAATATATTACAACAGGGTGTATTTTGAAAAATGGAAACAAGCAAGCATCAAAAGTATTTTCATAATTCTCCTTATAAAAATCAAAGACCTATTTGCTAAAAGTTGTGATAATTTTGTGAATACTTTAAGTATGTAGCAGAAGTTTAACTGTACTATTTTTCTTTGAACAGTTGTATTTTTTCAGATTTTAACATTTCACATAGCTAGAACTAAGTTTCAGAAGACTGTCCAGAAATATATCCACATATGTATGCATTAAGTATGTATTTATCTATGCATCACTCCCATATGCTCCCTTCCACACCTAAATATATATTTAATGCCTCTGTGTGTATATATGTATATAAAACCACAGGAACAGAAGTTATATTTTAGACATTACAAAAATACAGCATATTGTAGCATCTCAGACCTCCCTCATATATAGGAATTTGTAACTACTTGCTTTCAGGTTTCCAGAAACTGTCAAGTTTTAGTTTATATTTGCACAGACAAAGTGACACCCCAATTTGTACTTTAGTGGAGGGAGATGGCATGGGAAGGGGGAACCTAGGGGCGAAAAAAGAAAGAAAGAGTTTGTCCTAACAAGCAGTCAGGCTAATCTTTTTGTTGTTTTATTGTTTTAGAATTGGACCTTCTTCAGTTTAAGAGTCACTCCTTTTCACCTTTTACTTAAGAAAGTATGTGAAAGACACCCTGATACACATTTCACTTGTCATGCAATACATTTTGAGTGTTTCTGAGAGGGCATTAAATTACTGTGCAGGAATTAGACTAACAGACAACAGAAAATCTAATGCCCTGAAACAAGTGAAAACTCTCAGGTGCAGTCATCTATGAACAACAGCAGAGGAAAACATTAAATTTTTTTGCTGCATCATAGTACAGATATTCAGCAGCACTTTATCACATAGTTACTCTGAAGCAGTAGGTTTCTTTGCCTCATTTGATAGTGACTGGAAAACAGTTTTCAAGAAAGGAAAATGAATTAATGCTTGGTCCTGTTGGTCCAGATCAGAGGGTCAGTCAAATTGTTTGGTGGAAACTGACAGAGCCCCTATGGAGTTGATATAAACCAGCTTTGGTCTGGGATTTAAAATTTAACTTAGAAGGCTGCAAAAAACCTCACAAAACAACTACCTTTGTATTTAAAAATAATGCTGCAAATTGATTGCTTGGACCACACTCACAAACAAAATACATGTATGCACACACACGCAAAGCATGCTGCTGCTAGTAAGAACTCAGGAGGTTTTTTCTGGTCTCTGTAAAACAATGCCTACTAACTCATAGCCTCCCAATCCCTCTCTCCTAAACATCTAAGGGAGCAATAGGGGAAGCTAAACAGCCTTATCTGTTCCTAGTACAGAAGAATGAAAAAAAAAAGTTGGGTTCTACTTTACACACTGATTTCATAATGCACTTGTTTGAAAGCCCACAAATTGGTAAATACAACTAATTTCTGGAAAATCAAATACCACCTCTCATTCCTGTGGTACCCTGAAAAACAAAGCAAAGCAAGGAAACAACAAGATATTTATATTCAGTGTTTTAAAAAAAATAAGGTCCTTTGTCTTTCACATTATTAAATAAACTATTTTGCATGAAAAGGCTTTTTCATGTGGGTTAGAGGAATTTAAAACACATGTAATCTGAAACGAAATAATTAACTAAAATCCGGTAGGCAAACATTCCACTTCTTTTTTTTCTTTTCTTTTTTATCCTCTCCCTCTCTCTTTCTGCTAACAAGCCACCCAGTTTTACTTTCTTGCCTCCTCCCATTCACTCCACCCTGTGGATCTCTGCCAAGTCAGTCCAACTTGTCCAAACAGGACATGGCTTTTGATAAGATTCTGCTCACACCCTGTACTTCAGAAAGACAAATGAAGCAACTGGGTTTGTATGCAAATAAGGCAGGTGCAAGGTAGAAGTCCAGGCAAAGTCCTTCTGTATTTTCATATCTGAAGTCCAGTGAAGACAGTGAGCCAGAAAAAACACACTCTGTCCTTATGATCCAATACACAGTGCAGTATCCCTTCCAGGAGGGATGCTCAGCAGCAGCAGAGCTCATCGCTTTGTCAGGACTGAACTTCTCGGTATCAACTTCCTGACAGGTATAGCTTACAGTTTCAGAAACATAATTAAGAGTAAATGAAAGCTTAAAGGTACCCAATGTGTATTCTGAGAGTAAGGCCTTGTACAGATGATTTACCCTGCATGAAACTACGTGGTTCAAGAATGCACCCAGCCTATACATCTGGACTGCAGAGAGGCTGGAGAAGAGCAACTGCACTGCAGCTACTCTGGACTGTTCTGTACATCTAACTTCAAGGTCCATCAACTCTGTGGACCTGTTATGAAAGGAAAGGGTGGAGGGCCGGTTTTGACTGCACATCCAACAACTTCAAAGCCTCCCTCTAACAAGAGACTTTGCTCTTGTTAAATACCTGGAAGGGAGAGTAGTCAGTGACCTGACTCTTGCTGTGGACAGGGGGGTGGTGGCCATTAATTCTACTTCTCTTCACCCTGTATGAAATCATGCACGGCATTTGCTTTCTCATTCATTGTGCTGCAGGGAAGAAAGGAATGCTGCCCCATGGTAAAGTGAGGCTTTTTCTAGAAGGTTCAAGATATGGTTGTTACTGCTGGTATAATCCAGAATAATGTAATGACATCTGCTAAATCAGCACTGCACGAGTGCTCTCAACAGAGACACTGCAGCTCTTGCAGCACTGATGGTATCTAGCAGCCCATATAAGTCATGTGGCTAAGCTCTTAAGTCCAGGCCCTTTGGGACTTATCCTGTTGCTCTGAAATTAATAACTTCTGTGAGCCTCAAGTCAAACTTCCCCTGATGCTAAGGAGAAGTGATAATATCAGAAGACTCTCCACTGATGAAATCCAAAGGGTGAGGAGGTTTCCTGAACCTGGTGAGAAGTCTTCTTCAACAGAACCTTGAAAGAGTCTGACAGAGAGAAAACAGTTTCTGAGACCAGGATTCCCTGGAAAGGGTAGAAAAAACCTAGAGTTTTCCAGGGCTAGTAATAAAGTATGTTTGCACTTGCTGTACCAGTTGCTCATCAAGACCTGAGTCAGCAAAAAAGTGTTTCTAAAGTTCCATTAACTTTAATGGGAAGTAAGCAAGCACTTAACTGCACTGGGCCCCAAAATAGCAGCAGGCAAAGAAACAATCCAGCTCAGCACAGCAGCCAGACTCAGTCAAAGCGAGCAAGAGCAAGGGGAAGGAGCAAAAGCCCAGACATGGTGCTGGGGGAAGGGACTGGAGTAGGCAGCCCATGAAGAACAGCGAGGGAATAACCATGAAGGATTAGCACACCATGAAGACAGTTCACTGATCGGCAGCCTTCTGTGTTTACTTGCTGGATTTCCACTGGTCATTGATAATAACTGTTGAAAAATAATATTGTGCAAGAAAAAAAGGGTACATAGACAAAAAAATTCTGCTGAGAGTTTGATAGGCATGAAGAAAAACAGTATTTCTACAAGATTATGTTATTATTTCAGACTATTTTTGCTTTTTATTGGCTAGAAAATCTTCTACCTTCCTCCTTTCAGAAATGCAAGCAGGCTAAAAAATCTGGGTTTTTGCAGACTTTGTGCATCCTAACTTAACCGTTGTCACTCTGACCTAGAAATGCTTTGACATAATCACTGATCAGCTCTGTGGCAGACTAATGAGCATACCCATTAAATTTAAGATAATACCGTTGTAAACTCTTTGAAGACACATGTCTAGAAATTACTTTCTTCTATGTTAAAAATTGGGGGGGAAAAAGTTCTTGCAGTGCTCATTAAGAAAGTATCTTTTCTTCCAAGAGAAAATGGAGCTCATATTAACCCTCTTCAACCTTCAGTTCTACATTTACTGAACCTAAGGGAGAGAGAAAAGTTGGAGCCACCTCCATTAGACAATATTCTCCCTTATCACTGCAGGCTGCTGTCTGGTTTCCTGTCTCAAGCTACTTCTTAGAAGGAGAAACAGTCTAGAAAGGATAAAAGATCAGACTTTTGAAAACAACTGAAGTATGTGGAATGGTATGATAATCTTTCCTTTGCAAACTGAACTTTTTGTTGTGTTTTCCTTAAGCAGTTAATTTTGAACATAATTTAAAGGGAGAAATACAAATCCTGTATTTTTATTAAAAGGGACGAATGACAGAAAATATTTTTCTCTTATATAAAGGGTTCTGCAATTTCATGGAACATGTGAAACAGAGAACCAACATTTCTGATAGCATGGAAAAGAAGAAAAAAAGCTAATCTTAAAGGAAGGAAGCATACATTTATGAGTAATAGCCTAAACAATTCATTTGAATGTGGATTTGAATACAGAGCAACTGTTGATGAACTTCTATGTACCTTCAGAACTGGGGAAGAAGGTCATTGAAGCACCACAGACTCCTTAAAAGTGGAAAGTCTGTCATGCCTTCATGGATCAGGTTAGTTTGCTGGTAACACACACTGACTGCATGACAGACAGACCACACGTTTGTGGGGTTTTTTTTCCATTCTGACTTAGTTTACTATTAAAACCCTATTGGAGCTTTATCTTTCCATTTTGCTGATCTACACTTACGCTTCCTTCCCCTGGGAGATACCAACTATGGCTACAAAACCTTCAAAGGAAGCCTCAGCATCAAGTGAGTGCATAACAGGGAAGGGTTAAATCTCTCCTAAACCCAGCCCTGCCAAATTTCATATTCTGGAGTGGAAGCAACTAGCCTTGGAATGAAAACACAAAGCTTCAATGCTGACAGCATGAAAGAACTCTAAAAGACCTCCTCTTAGCAGTGTTAATTAATATTTAAAAGTTGGTTTACAAAACTATTATAATCTCAGCCCCTGATTTTGTACAACTTCTGGCTACAAAAAGGTGCAAACCACAAAATGTACTGCATTTATTATACACCAGTTTCCAACATTAAAGGCAGTTCAGTGCAATGCTTTTCCTCTGTCATGGGAAAAAAACCCAAACTTTTGAAATCCTGTAGCAATTAACAGTACCAGAACTAAGATATTTAATCAGGTTCTACAAAACAAATGCATCCATGGTAGTCAAAATTAACAGAAAAACAATTAAGTAAGACCAACTGACAACAATAAATGAAAATAAACAACTTACCAAAACTGTACAGCCAAATACTTCTTGTTATCTGGATTTCTGAATAGATAAAAAAAAATTTGATGTAAGGATGTGCATATAATTCAGTATAAAAAAAATTTCACATATTAATTAAGCCCTGAAAGAGGAAGTTTAATGCATTTCAGTTATTTCTTAAAAAGATACCTGCAGTTATCATAAACAATTTCTAGAATCCAAAATAGCAACAGCAAGAACTAAAATATTACTTTAAAATTAAATAAAAAGGATAAAATGTAAGAGCTGAAGTATTTCTGTGTGTACAGAAGCCATGCATACTCTGGCCCATAAGCAACAGAGAATAAACGCTCCATCTTGCATTTTCATCCAGGGCCTGATTCAAAGCCCATTGAAGTTAATGAAAGTCTTTCTCTTTACTTCAATGAGCTTTGGCTTGGGTCCTTTAGCTCTTCTTCTGTCAGATCCAAAGCAACAGAAAGATTTATATTCTCTTTCTGAATTCTCTCTTGGTATTTCTCTATGTCTGCCTGCAACAGGGTAGGGGGATAAAACACATAAAAATAGGACTAAAAAATTATTTTTATGCAAAATGTGGGATGGCCATACCTACTTCAAATGAAAAAAAGTTAGCCAGCAGTGCCTCATTTTCTCTATTACTTTTGGAAGACAGTGAACCTTCTAGTTTGTATAAGGAGAACATATCTATTCTTTTTGAGATCTGGCAAAACGAAGTGCTTACGGTGTTATTCAGGTTGGGTAAAGCCCAAAACCCTCTTACAAGTAATGAACCTCCAGATGTGATTCCCATCTCACACTCTTTTTTCAACAGTGTAACTCCATGACTTTAATGGAAGTATTCCAGATCAGCCGATGAGCAAGCGAGAACAAAAGAAACTTTCTGGAAATTTGAGTACAAGCTTTCAGCAAATGGAGTGAAGGTCTCCAATTCCCCCCCTAACTACACCGAAGTTGAGAGTGTGCATTAAAGGTTAACTCTGAAACCTCGTTATGACATAACACAGGCATCTTAAGCAATCCTGAGTGTGCAGGGACATGATAACTCATTGGGTGGGGATTGGGAGTTGAGGGGCAGTGACAAGGGGCCTGGACTAGGCTACCAATCTCCCAGAAAACAGCCCGAAACAGGAAAGAGCACCACATATGCCACTTGGAATGTGTGACGCAAACCCCAGCCTTGAAACAAAGAACAGGAAACAGCTCTGCTGGCTGCGCTGGGGAGAAAGCACAGCGAAACATTTAGGCGGCCCTCCCTGACCCCTATATTCATGAGCAGCTGGAGTCTTTTAAAACAACAACAGTGGGTGGAGGTGTTTGTTCATAGGGTGTGAATAAAAACACTGTCCCTATACAGAGGACCTGCCCTATTTACAAATAGGCTCCCTTAACATAAGGGAGATTTTAGACACCACAGGTCATGACGATTAGCTGAAACCTTCCCTAGGACCAGTTGGTTTATTACTGTATTTACAGAATGCCAGTAGCTAAAAAGAGCTACAGCTTCATGACATCAAACAGGCAGCGCCCAGCCTGACAGTAACACCTTCTTCCTCTGCAGAGCTACGGGTTCAGACCACTGCAGGAGCAATTTGTAAAGCCAGGGATTGCTCCTGCAGAGTGTTTCGTTTTCCTTGTGTTGCTCAATAGCTGGGGATGAACCCCACTCAGTGCACCCAAAACCAATGCTTAGCCTTCTAAATTGCTTCACGTGCACTCGGGTGTCATCTCAGGACCTGACTTTCCATGGATATAATGCTTTTATTTCTGAAGCATCTAAATATACAGATGAATAAATTAAATAAGCTAATGACATGAGGCAGAGGGAAGGCACATGTCTAGGTGTCATGCAATAGAGTAACTTCAACATTCGCTTTCCTTCAAACCTGTGGTTTCAAATACTCGCTCTTCTCTTTGCATCAGTTCTTTATATACCATGGGTGGGACATCTAGTATTCTCCAATGTGAGAAGGTGTTATGGCAACAACTATAGAGTACCACACTAACACTACTAATCGCTGGGAGGTTTCATGGTTTAACAACCACATGACAACTGGCTAGGACAGCAACATAGACAGGTTTTATGCCAATACTATCAGTTTCTTTCTTTGTACTGAATCTGGAAATATAAGTAATTTGGCAGTTGTATAACTCCCATCTCTATCATCTCAGAGCCTTTGACTAATCTCTAATCTACATCATTATCTATCTGAAGACTTTTGCTTTTGGCTAAACAGATGTTGCCTAGATCAAATCCTCACACTACCTAAGGGCTCCCTTGCAGCTCAGCAAGTTAGAGGAAATTCTAAAGTTTCTCAGGGAAGGCAGAGAAACCATCATTTATTTCTTTTTCTGCCTTTACCCCCAGTCTCCTTGTAGTCTATAATGTATCTATAATGGTGTGTGCGGGAGGGGGGGAAGTGTGTGCCTGCCTGTGAAAATTTTTTTAAAAGGCTACTCAAGCCAGCTTCAGGCTTTCTACATTCTGACAGTAGACAAAATATTCTCAAAAATACAAGAGGGAAATTAGCATGAGGTATCTCTCTTCTAAGTCAAGCAGGATTATCAAATCCAGATGTAATTCCACTCACATAAAAAGTGAGGTCCTCATGCAATTATCAGGGCAGTATAAGTGGCATTCTATAGAAAAATCGTTAGTGCGCAGCCGTGTAATCCTTTGTTTTAAATATAGGCAATAAACGTTTATGGTTATTAGTTTAAATAAATTCTTCAAAACTTTCCTATCAGCCACCCAAATTCAGCTTTTCCCAACAATAAAACTTGTGGAGTTCAGCTCCACCAACAGTGATACTTCCCGAATTTTCAAAGGTGAGGAAGCAAATACAGCACGGCAGGCAGCGCAGGCACAGTATTTCCCCCATCACCAGAAGAATACATGAAGTTCCTGTAATGCATTTTTTCATCTAACTCTTGAGTGACCACTTCAGCTATTGTGAACTAGTCCTGCCAAAGTGCTCCCAGCGCAGGCTCCTGTTGCTAAACCTTCCCTTGCTAGGGCTCCCCTTGCTCTGCCAGGCGCTCACCGGGCACAGGTCCCAAGCAAGTAGCTCTGGCTGCCACTTCGGCTTTACGCATTTAAAATATACTGCATCCAGAAAGGGAAGCTCGTTACAGTCGTTAAGTCTAACTCCACGCTTAACTGCGGTGCTGTCCTAAGCGCTACGCGTTTGAACTTCGCCTACACCGTGGCTAAGGGGCGCTAAGGTGAGCCCATACGAGGGACGGGCTTTTGACAGCCGGTCCCATCCTGGACTTCACCGGGCGTTAAACTGGAACCGCGGCGCTGCCGACCGGCTTCGCGCTACCGGTGGGAAACAGCCGAGCCGAGCCCACGGCCCTCAGAAACGAGGGAACCGCAGTACTTTCCACCTCCGGCTCGTCTGGTACGGCAGCCCCTGCGGGACACGATGACATTTCGGTCCCCGATGACATTTCGGTCCCGGCGAAGACGATCCAGTCACGTCCCGGCGAAAGCCCGGGGACTGCGGCCCCACTCGGCGGGAGGGCGGCCCCGAGGGGCGGGCGGCCCGGCCCGCAGGCGCCCCCTCCCCCGCGACGNCCGCCTCCCCGCGACGCCGGCCAGTCAGGAAGAAGTTTCACATGCGCTGCCGAGGGAGCTCTGTTATGAGCCCCGCGTCCCCACCCCCAGACGAGTCCTGCTCCCTCCGGGCGGGAGGACGGAGATCCTGTCCCCGCCAGCTCCCGGCCCGCCCGCCGCTCCTGCTCCCAGACTTGCCGGCGGCGTCCCATCCCCTGCCGCCCCGGGCTCCGCGCCGCTCACAGCGCCTGGAAACTTTTGTCCTCCCGCGCCTTCCTC
>VXBZ01011998.1:1940012-2129828 GCA_013399135.1 Heliornis fulica
CTGGGCGGAGGCGGCCGCTCGGGGCGCCCCGCCCCCCCGGCACTGCCCACAGCTTCGCGGCCGGCACCGTGCGAGGGCAGATGACCCCCTTTACCCTATTCCTCCCCCTCTCCGGGCGCCTACGCAGCCGGCGGAGTGTGAGCGCGCGGCACCGGCCGTCCTGTCTGGGAGGCGGCTGGCGGAGGCCCGGCCCGGGCCCGCGGCTCCGAGCGCTCCCGAGGCGCAGGAGGACCGAGTCACGCTGTGGCGGATGGGAGGCTGAATTCGGCCCATGCAGCTTTTCATGCTTAGGAGTGTTCATCAGGGTGTATTACACATACAGCCGATGAAAAGGGAGCTGCTTATCTCCATACGCACAGATAGGGCCTTCTCTCAGAGGAATGCTCTTGAAAAATATATATATCCTGCCCTATGACCTTGACACCTTTGGTTAGGGAAAGGTGCTGCCACAAATTCCCTTTATTGTCTTTACAGTTGTTGCAGTGTGCCATGTAAAGTCACGTTCTGCCCCGATTAGATATGTGGTACAAAAAATGACACCAAGGAAGTGGCAAATGCTGTGCTTGGCAAGGCCCTGTCCTGCAGTGCTAACTGCATGCACGGATGAAAACTGGCGCTGGTTCTTGTGGATGGAGGGATCACCTTGCGGGACTGAATACATGCTTCATCTTGTGGGTAAAGTCAGTGGTAGGTGCAGGGTATCTCTAAGTCCACAGGATCAGTCTGTGTATTGAACTGCCTGAATAAGACCTTAATGTAACATACCTGTTCTTTGCATGTTTAAGTTGTTCTTTCTGTTTTCTTTGAATGTGACTAACCTAGTCAATAAAGCTGTAAAAACAAATTAAAGAGGGAAGGAAAAAGGATTGGGGAAGTGTTTTCAAATATTGCTGTGTGCAGGCGTGTGTTTGGTCTATGTCTTTATTTCTAGGACATTTTAATGTATCCCTTGATTTAGCTTGCTAGTTTATATGGATTTAAAAAGCACACTAAGACACCAGTCTGAAGCCCTGAAGGGTATGACTCAATGACATAACAATAAGTTGTAGTATCTCCTGCTAAGTAATTACACCATATCATGTCACAACAAGGTATTGTTGAAATACTATCATGTAGCTCATAAAGTGTAATTTTTTATTGTAAGCCTATAAAATAAACAAATTTGCTGCTTTAGAATGTACACATAGACACAAACCATTTCATTAGGTCTGTGAAAAGGAGCTGCTGTAGTTTTCTTGCATGAACATGTTCAAGATAAAGTAGTTATGTCCCAGCTTTGCATTCTTTTATTCTGAAAACTAGCAAGGTTACACTGCTAACTAGAACTCTTAGGTCAGAGGCAGAGCTGTTTTGATGAGAGATCATAAGAAGTGCCAAAATATTTAGTAGTAGCTAGCATGCTGGTCCTTGTAAAGTCTCTGTGTCTTCCTGCTAACTATTATCTAGTTCTGGCCTCAGATGAACCTGTTTTAATCCGGTGTAATTGTACTGTCTTCATGTGAAGTCAGTTTGGATTTATATTGGCAAATGAAGAGAGGGAGGATTGTGAATGATGCTTTTGTGATGCCAAGCAAGATTGTACACCTGTCAGCATCTTGTTGCCTTCCTATGTTTGGTTTTCAGTTTTTGACAACTCAGAAATTTGAAGGGATGTTCAAATTCCAAAGGGATCAGAATCTCATTGATTTTATTGGTAATTGAAAAACCATGATGGAGAAGCTGGGAACACAGTCCTTGCCATCTGGTTAGCAGACCCAGTGGTTTTAACTAGGTCTGGAAGTGTTTCTGGATCAAAGGACTGGCTGGTGGCAGCCCTTAACATTCCAGTACAACACCTGTTCCATCCCCGCTCTGCCCATCATGCCCACAGCATTTCAAATGTTGACATGCTGAGTGACTCTCAAAACAGAAGAGCAGGGGTATGCAAATCTGTTGTGGTTTAGCCCCACCCAGCAAGGCAACTAAGGACCATGTGGCTGCTTGCACACTCCTCCCTGCTGCAGTGGGATATAGAGAAGAATTGGAATAAAAAGGTAAAACGTGGGTTGGGATAAGGACAGTTCACTGGGACAGCACAGGGAGAGGAAAATGGCAGCAATATTTATAAAAGAGTATATATATCATGTGATACACAATGCAGTTTGGACTAGATGATCGCTTGAAGTCCCTTTAAACTCCTAATGTTCTGTGATTCTGTCTGCTCAGCACCTGAAACTGATGCCCAGCCAGTCCCCAAGCAGCAATCCCTCCTCCCTGGCCAGGCCCCTTTATATACAGACCATCTTATGGTGTGGCACACCTTTTGGCTAGTTTGGGTCAGCTGTCATGGCTGTGCCCCCTCCCAGCTTCTTGTGAAAATTAACTCTATGCCTGCTGAAAACAAAGTCGTTGGTATTGAAAGAATAATGAATAAGCCGTGGGTGTCCTTTGGTTTGTAGTGCTTGCCAAGAGGTGGAGAATTTGACATGATGGGGCCCTGAGAATCCATACTTTCAAGAGTTAAGGAGAGATAATACATACGTTTCTGGTATAAGCAGACAGGAGGTGGTGTGTAGAGTGGGTGGAGAGGGATGTATGGAGCTTTGGTGTGAATAAATTAGTGTTTAAAAAGTTAAATTAAAAGGTATACATATACAGATGTTATTTAAAGGACCAAATCCAGTCATAGTGAAATGAACCCTTGCTACAGTCAGCTAAATTACCACTGTTAAATTGTACACAGATTTTTTTTTGCCTTTTTCAAGGCAAAAGCCATATTCCTCTTCACCAAAACCAGTTAGAAGTAGTAGTTAAGAATTTTGTATAATTTCTCAGTCCTTAATTTAAAGTGAGGTATGGAGCAAAGTTTGAGTGCTTTGCTGCTCCCAGCCAGTGCCAGTGTTAAGTTGGCATTTCTTCCAACTTGCTTCGTGTTACAAAATGCACCATATCAGCAAGTGGTATTATGCAGGGAAAACGTCCACTGAAATGAGTGGACTTTTCCCTTAGACCACAGGTACGGGGTAAGGCATGCCTGAGGTGTTTGGATATCTGTGTATAAACTGTGTTCTGGAGAGTATCAGGGCAGGTAGCCACCTTGTACACCTGGTACTCACTGAACTGCTTCTAGAGTGAATGTGAGAGAGGTTGTCACACATCTAGCAATAGTCATTATTTTTGGTAAAAACAGTTCACTTTGCATGAAAGAACCATAGATTTAAAACCTAAAATTCTATTTATTGCACCCCAAATGTTTGATATTATACAGTGAAGATATAGGCCAGTGTTGCAATTCCAAGTTTTAGAAGTGTGGAAGTTGAGACAGTAGGAGTTTAAATGATTGAGAAGCTTAGGTATGCCTATGCTGCAGTCACAGACATACCTGAGCTGGTTTTAAACTAGTCAACTCTGGTACTGGTAGCAGTCCAGCTGTGGCTGCATGGAGCTTGGGGCTGGCTGGAAAACAGGCCCAAAAAGCTGGATAAATACTTGAGTGGTTAGGCTGGCCTGAACTCAATGGCTAGACTACAGCTGGTGCCCGGGCTAGCTAATTTAAAGCTTGCCTGGCTATGTTTACACTGTTTTGCAGTCACATCAGTGACTGTATTGTAGGCATACCCTCCTCTGAATTCTGACTCAGTCTCATCTTTTGGCAGATGATTCCCGTGCTGTTTTGGAGCTGTGTGGCCAGTGCCAGCTCACTAGTCCCCAGAAAAGGTTTTTTCAGGTATTAAACCTCATAGTACAATGTGATATGTGCTTTTATTGTGTTGAAACTTCCCATATTGAAACGGTGGGCCCTCATCTTGTAGCCGTTCAGGCGTGTGAGCCAGCCCTGAGTTAAGCTGTGTGTTTGTGTAATTAGAACCTTATTGTTTGCCTGGAGGAAGGGCAAGGCAGCAGTGAGCAGCCAGGCTCCCCAGCTCTGTCGCGCAGGTGCAGGCAAGAGGAAACCAGCGGAGGAGCTTGGGCAGAGCTGATGTTGAGGTGCACGGGGCCTAGGGCAGAGGCAAACGCGTGAACACCTCCCTGCCTCCCTCCTGCCCACGCGCTGGATGATGAATCCTGCTGCCTGACCTGGCCCAGGTTCCTCCTCCCCTCCTGCCCCTTCCTGTGGCCCGAGGACCATCACAGTTGGTCACCCCTGAAATGAATTCTCGTTTTGTGTAGAAACAAATTTCAAACACCACAACAGAGGGCTCCTTTGTGCTCACCGCCTCACAGAAGGAAAGGATGGACAGCAGCTCTTTCCTGTTGGAACCATTGAGTCGCACATGACTGCTTTTAATAAAAAACCCAAGCTCTCCAAGGGTCAGCTCTCAAGGCCACTGAAGCAATCAGAATTACAGAGACAACATTTGGGGACTGGGGGTTGGTGGGGGAGGCGGGTGNTCTTGTTGATATTTTTGAGAACAAGCATGCTTTTCTTGCAGGTGTAACTGCTGCTGAACGCAGATGGGCTTGAATTTAATTATTTGAAGTGTAGAACGATGGTTTTATTAAGTATTGATGTCCAAGATGTATGTGTAAAGATTGTTGGTTCTGGAGACCATATTCTTATCAACTCTATGCTGATGCAAACTTAAGACTTGATGTAGTTGAGCCTTGCTGTTTGTGGAGATGCTCTGACTTTTACTTACTGCTCGTTTTGAGCTTTACTACTACAATGACATTTTCCTTAGTACTGGGACTGGAATTTCTCCTCAGAGTGTAGAACAGGAAGCAGAAAGATGATGTGATTTACTCATACAAGAACTATGTAGTCAGTAGTTTGATTATAAAAGTTCTGTTGCTTTTAGTCTCTCTCCACTGTTTCTTCCCAACAGCAAGCAATGCGAAACGTGGATAAGGCACTCTGCTCATTCAGTGTAAACTAGTCTGCTTGCGTAACTGTTTACTTGCACTGTATAAAGATTTGCTCTGCATTCCAAAATATGCTCTGAAAGTCCTGAATCAATGGCAGGTCCAGAGAAATAATTCTGCACTTTGCTATTCTCAAAAAATCTTCTTATGCTCCAGTTAGACAGAAAGTCAAATTAACAGATGAAAGTTGACTTTGCTGTGCAAAAAGTGGTTTAGATGTATCTATTTATATTCGTTGAGGGTCCATATATGTAAAAGTCACTTTGACTGCTCAGCCAAGCAACTCAATGGATGCAATGCCATGTTCCTCCTAGGTGAAAATAGATCTTGCATCTTCCAGGAGATAGTTAAGGCTACCAAACTGTAGTAGCCTATGGTTAAGGCTGCTATACCTCCAGTTATTAATTTGTTTGACTGATGGGGCAGTAGATAAATTTTACAATACTCCTTAAATGTTTTTGTTGTTTAATTAAAGCATTTCTTTCCCCATTTTGTCATGGCTTCAGCTTTATATAAGTTGAATAGGACACAGATTGACATTTGGAGGTAACATATGTCCAGAGATCACAGGGTTCTAGGTTTCCTTTTAGAATGGAGGAACAACTTTGTGTCTAATTTGGACAATTGAGAGGTGTCTTAAAATATGGAAGATTCTAATACATATTTTTTTGCAATTTTTTTTTCTCTTTCCACATGTGGGGAGTTTGCTTGTGTAGTTTAGGATGTATTGTCAGAAATTAGAGTCCGGTTCAGGTCTGACTCAACTCCATTGACTTACTGGAATTTTCACTGTCACAAATGACCAAATGATTATGGTCAATATTCAAAACCAGCTCCCAACAACACACAATTTGGGGAAACAGTGGGATTTGGGACTTTCTTAAGGTGTTTGGTTTTTTTTTTTCTTGCAGAATGTTTGCTAGAAGAATCTGAATATCTAATGTAGGACTGAAAAAATATTTACTGAAAGGCTAACACTTCTTTGCTGATCAGTGAGATCCTGGAATGACTTATCAAAGCATAGAATTTAATTCCTTTGAAGAGATGTACTGAAGTTGGCATGATATTCATTCCTTCCCTAGCTGTTAGAAAAAAACTTTTCAGAGTATGACCAGTTTGGACTAAACACCATCTGAAGCTATTTTATTTTAATTTTTATATATTGAAAATATGTATCAGTATATTAAAATACTAGGATATAAAAAATATTTGAGTAAGGCTGTGACAGCCTGGAGAAGAAATGGTTTTGGGGGAACCTAACAGCACCTCCCCACCCCAGCAGCTGAGAAGGTGAAGCTGAAGCTGAGGAGCATGGTGTGAGAATAGGAGACAGTAGTCATAAAAACAAAGGGGTTGGGGGAGAGAGGGGGCAGTGTCCAGCCAAAACAAGAAAACAGTCTTTCCATTACGTTTTGGAACAGGTTGCCGAGAGAGGATCTTGAATCTTTTAAAAATATTTTTGGATCTAACTGGACAAAGCCCAGACAAATCTCTTCTGAATCAAGAGCTGAACCTATTCTGAAGAGGCAATATGACTAGATGACTTCCTGAGGTCCCTTCCAACCTGACTTATCGATGCTGTAATCTTGTGAATCTGCACTGAATACTCGGTTTAGGGGACAATTAAGATTGTTATGTCTTTTTAAAATTAGGCTGTTATGAAAACCCCTACCTGTAAAATGTTGTACTTGTCAAATAGAAAACCTGAATGAAAACAAATTGCAAGTTAAAATTACCATCATGTAGACATTGCCAACAAAGTAAAGGAATAGCCAGTGGCTACCATCTTCCATACCTGTGTGTAGCACTATATCCTCCAGTGAGAATGGTACCTGTTGGTTAAAAATAGAGAAAAAGTGCTGTTCTCTCATTTTTTTTTTCATAATACTTCCAAATTACTTTTTCAAAGTGATGTTATTTCACATTTCAGTGTAAATGCAAAAAGATTAATGTTCTGGGTGGTATCAGCTATAGCGTGAAATATAGTCCCCTTATATGAAATGTAATTCTCTGCCTTCTACACTGACATCTAGTAATTGATCCACCTATTTTAATGAAAAGCGATTTGACAGAAAATTTTAATTACATACTTGCCAATACAGTTCCTGCAGTAAGGAAAAATGTATCTTTCTGTCTGCAGAACAGGATTCTAAGCTCATAAATTAATGAGAGAAAGTGCCTGTTAGGTGACTATTGCTTTGACCACCTGTGCCTCATCTGTGCTTCATAGCTACAGTATGAAGCACAGATGAAATTTCACTAATACAATATGGGCAAATACTTTGAGACAGTACAGCCAGCAGAAACTTGAGATGAGGATTATCTTGTAGGTCTGGTTTTTCATCCTAGGTAGGGTGTGTTACCTTAATAAGTAAGCCAAATAATTACTTATTTACAGATTCAGCAAATGGTAAGGTCACACTGGCATTTCTGAGCAAAGAACCACACTAAACTGATCAGTTAAAGTGGCACAAATTTCTCTGAAGTAGTTAGAATACAAGCCAAGTCTATGGGATTAGGAAAGGAAAAAGGGTACTGAGTTTGAAGGGGATCTAGCATTCAGGGCATCCAAAGGCATGGTGGGGTACTACATAGGTATCCTGCCTGCAGCTCAGTTTATTGTTCAGGATTTCATTAAGAAATACTGAGTGACATTAAAATGACAAGAAAGCAAAGAAGCCATTTCAGAATATGTGCAAGGCTTCCAGTTGTTCTCGTAGGGGCTTTTTTCAATACAATAGGAAAATCATTTGTACAGTGTGTTTTGACAAACACCTTTTTATTTTTTTCATGAATCAGATAAAACTAGCACCAGGAAATCATTTCCCAGTCTTAGTCTTAAGGGGAGATTGACCATTTCTGTTCCTTCATGCTAGTAGTATATTTTTTAAAATGACCGGATACTGTTTCAGTCCTTAGCCTTTTAATGTGCATCTTTAAATACTTCTGAAGGAATCAGATTGCCAAAAAGTAAGGGAGTCAGTACATCCTGGAGATTGTTCTCTGTTGGCATTGCTCAAGGCAGACTGAGCTTTTTGTTTTGGTTTGGTTTAAATTTAATTTTGTTGCTGGTGTCCGAAGGAGGAAATAGAATGGAAACATCTGTATATAAACCTGTGTGCTCCAATCACTGGAGTCATGACCTGCCTTCTTAGTGCTGGATCATGTAATGTCCCTTTTTGTATTTACATAAGCCCTGTCTTTTAAATGCAAATGGGCCTGTGTCTGAACTGATTTACATGATTTGGGCAAATTCTACTAATTTAAATGGACTAACTGTACACTTATTTAGAATGGTGTCAGAGACTACTTCAGGTACAGTACTGCACGTGTAGGTGGCAATTATTTGGGCCATTGAAGAGTATCTAAATGGCCTTTCTTTAACTAAAAACTGCACATGGGTGAAAAGCTCCAGTGTCAGTACAACCAGCATTTGAGGAGCTGTGAGATATAAACCTGGGGTGTCAGGTATATGCAAAAAAACCCAAAACCCAGGGAGTGTCAAGCAGGGCTTCTGTTTGCAAAATCTGCCTACCTATATTGTCAGGTGAAGTGAATTCATTATTATTAATTTTTGGACATAAGCAGCTGTGCCCTATGGCTCTACATTGTTGAGCTCTCTCCTTGTTTCACTGAAGCAGCAGAGAAGCAGCAGCATCTGTACTGGTTGTAAAAGGAGCATTTGTGGTAGTTGTCAAGAAAAGTGAGATTACGGCTGACACTGGTTTAAATAAAAACCACTTGGGCATTTTATAAGTCTGCAATGCAAAGCATCTCCATTTCAGCTTTTTCTTCAAACTTTGATGATAAGCATCACATACTTGCTAAGGGAGTTTCTCTTTGCTGCACTTTTGTGAAACAGGGAAGCATGACCATTTCACTCATGGAAAACAGAGGCAGCAGGGGAGGGTCTGAATCAGTATATCTCTGTTAAATGTTCAAATGCCTATCTTGGTTTGGAAATACAGACCTAAGACTTTGATGTTTCAAGGGGTCAAGAGCTGAACCCATCTTTCTTGAAAACACTGGGAAACAGGGGAACATTGGGAAATCCTTCCCCTTCTCACATGCAGGTGTCCACTGTGGTTCCGGTTGTATTTGGTGGAGCAATAGGGAATTCATGGGCTTTGAGGACAGTGGACTTCTTTGAAGTAATTTCCAAAATTATGAACATGATGGTGAAAAAGCATTTACAAGTTGGTTTAGAAATGTCTTTTTCCCTACCATATGATAAAGAAATATTCATGACTAATAGAAAAATGCCTGAGGCCATGAGCATGCCACTGTGGTTAGGTAACTTTGCTCTGAGCAAGCTGCTTACATTGGAGCTGTGCTTAGCCAGCCACCACTGCAAGTCTTGGGCACAGAGACAGCGCTGACACAACAAGTGACTAGTTCTGCTTTCTGGGCTAGTTAGCCAGACTATGTGGCCACACCGGCACTCTGGGCCTGGTGTTAGCTCATTCCAAGGACGGTTGGTTTCTGTGCACATCCCTGTCCTGAACAGTCCAGACAAACGCAGAGTACCTTCATTCCTGTTTCCAAGCTGTGGAATGTCTGCTTGTATGTGTTGCTGTCTCTCAGTGTCTGAACAAATTCTGCTATTACCCTCTGAATATTTTCAGTGACTGTCCTATGGCTAGATTCAACCAATCGTTCCCAGATGTTTCAGCTGTTTGGTTTCTTACAGATCTGAGGGCAGGCACACATCCTCCCAGACCTGGAGAGAGGTGTGACAGGTACCTTTCCTCCCAGTGCTCTCGTGCTGAATGCTGTCCTCTGCCTAGGGTACACAGAGGAGGATGTTCTGTCCCTCCTGATGACCTTGCCCTCGCCACTGCAGAAGCTGGTTATGTAATTTTGCAAGGCTGAATTCCAGTATCTATAGTAACATTTAAACAGAAATAAAACAGTTACCAAAACAGGAAAAAGTTACTGAAAACTGTCCAGAAATGAGGTCTTGCCTCTCCTGGGCCAGGCAGCAAAGCGCAGGTTGTTGGATCTATGTAAACTAGATGAGGTCCTTATCCCTGTCGTCTCCTGTCGCAGTATGCAGGAGAGACTGAAGAGAGGAAGAGGTCTTCAGAGAGGAGACAATTGACCTACAGTGGGGGAGGACAGCCTTGTGGCTGCTGTCCAGAGATGCTTTCAGAAACTTGGTAAGAGTGTTTTACTAGAGATGGGAGTGGGAAGAGCCATGGGGATGTTAATAATGGCTGGACTTGAAAGTGTATTGGTGTTTGGAGAGCGCTGCTGCTCCCGTGCCAGCTGAAGAGTCTGCCTGGGATGTCTGAATTACATGGGACTGAGAAGACCCAAGTTTAGGAGAACATGAAGGTGGCTTTTCCATAAAGTTTATTCTCCATGCCTTAGTCTACACTAAAGCCATGCTCTGTTCAGGCTGCTTTGGATTCCTTATGAACAGCAAAGCATGGCAATCCCCTCTTAAAAAGAACTCCCTCAGCAAAACCTCTGGTGAACAGTTATTTAGAGATATTGTCATAAAAATCCATTGCAGCAGTTCTAAGTTTGATTTAAAGTACTTGTAAAGGCTCAGTATTCATTCCTGAGCACAAAAAGACGGTGTCCAGTCACATGTCTTCATGCTTTCAAGGGCACTTGTGCTGAATTTGTTTGTGCAGGCATTCAACCTGGTCTGTGTACTCCAAAGTCTTACTTTGGCTTGTATCCATTGTGTCTGTTGCTCTCTCTCTCTCTCTCTCCTTTATGAAGCCTTTACGGAAAGCATCAGGAGAGCACAGTATATTGTAAATACTTCTAATAAAAGTCCTGGACAAATTGCTACTGGTCACCCTCCATGAATATTCCATGAATAGTTGGAAATGTAGAGTACTGTGCTTGAGAAGCCTCCATTTTTGTACAGAAAATAATGTGTTTCTGTGGGATAAACTTAATGACTCTTTCTCCTAATGCAATTTTAAACATTTTTATTATTCTACCATATTTGAATGTTGGGAGGTTGGAATAGATGATCTTTCGAGGTTCCTTCCAACCCCTAACATTCTGTGATTCTGTGAATGGTTGACTTTTGAAAAAGAAATGTGGTCTAATTTTAAGATTATGTTCTGGTGCAAAACTACATATCTTTTTGGAGTGTGCTTATGGCATGTAAGAGGTATAAATTCAGAATACAGAAGTCTCAAATCAGATTTTTTGCTTGCTCTTTTCAGAGTGATAAAATGTGTCAGTTGAGATGTAAAATGAGAACAGATGCTAAAGAAGAGTAAATTTGTAAGGAAATATTATTCTAAAATTATGACAGCTAAAACCCCCAACATATTCAAAAGCAGTTGAATTTTATTGCTTTGGGGAAAATAATTATATCATTAAAAATACAATGATTGTTTCTCTCAAAAAAGACTATGTGCTTCCTGCAAAAATTGCCTCTATGTCTGAAGTCTTTAAACACTCAAATCTTCCCAAAGAAAATTGTTGCAAAGATAAACATCATACTTTTGGGGCTGGAAGTTCTCTGAAATAAGCACTTGACTAAGTTAGAGCTCCTCATACAGGCACCATCAAATCAGAGAAGTCCTCAGTGAAGCAGTTTTTCCACAGAACTCCAGAAACCAAGACTTACTCTGTTAACAAACTAGCTTTCAGTTACATGCGTAATTAATAAAAAAGGTCGCTGATCCATTTAAAATTTCTTCAAGTACTTATGATCAGGGCTGGGGAAGACTGTAAAGAGTGAATGGAAAAAGGATCAAATATGGAATATTTTGACCACAAAGGTCATAAGTCTGACTTCATGTGCACAAAACCCCAAAACTTGCAACTGTGCTTTTGGCAGGTATTAATGCAGAATTGGGAGGATCAGAAATTCTAGAGTGGAAAATCAACATACACACCCAGTAGACAGAGTTCATCCATGTGTAAACAGCCAGCAATAGCCCAGTTCCCGCAGAAATCCCATTTACATCCTTAAGTGAGAATAAATGTTTAGGGATAATTTCAAAGGCATTCTCAGGAAGGGAGAATTTCAGTCTTTGTGAATTAGTAAGTATCGCAGGTTCTGCAAAGACTTCTGTATTTTCCTAACCAAATGTACTGCAAATACTTCTGGTACAATAAGTAATAATGTGTAAATTTAAAATGCTTGCTGTAGAGGTTACATAGAATTGGGATCTAAGCAAAGAAATGTAATACATGAAGAATAAATTGTAAGATCTGTCATATGTGTCAACAGTAGCAGAGTAATTAGCATATGCATGGGGTTTTATAGATTATACATGTTGTATGGATAATGTTCTGTATCCAAATACAGCTCCCTTCACTGAGCTTTATGTGCAACAGAGTCACCTATGTTATTGTCACCTAGAGTTTAGAGATGAAATAGCATGGTGGGGTAGGAAATTAATATTTGCTTCTTTTTTACAAACAGTAAATATCTCAAGAAAGCGAAAACACCTTAAGGAACCAAGCAGGTCATTATTATGTAGCATAAAAAGCCAGGCATTAGTAAGGCTAAGGTGGTGTAGCTTTCTCACTTTAAAATTAATAGGGATTAAATAGGGATACATCATGCAGTCAGGGAGCCTAATGAAGAAGAAGACCTACAGATTTTCTTTAAAGATCCCATTCAAGGAAGCTCATGAGTGAGTAGCCAATAGGCTGTTGAGCCTCCAGCAACATGCATTATGCAAGGTGAATTTCTCTTGGGTGGTTGCCACTGTTAAAACATTTGCAGTAGACATTGCCTAAACGTTGCTGTGTAGCCAAGCAAGGATCATTTGCTTTAATAAGGTGCTACATTGGCTTTGTATTTTCATTGTGACATGTCCCCTCCCTAAATGGCGGACTGCTATTTAGGCAGTTTTGCAGGAATGGGGAGAATTCATGGTCTGAAAGCATTGCAAAGTCTGCTTGCCCATCAGTACCCAGACTCTTCAGGTTAAGCTGATTTCTTTCCAAATACCCCCTTCCCAGCATTTCTTTGTTGGTTTTGGATTTTTTTTTCCTTTATCTTAATCTTTCATTTATTGCTTGAACTTATATACATTTTACAAACTAGAGCTCCAGTTTCTGTATAGATAGATAAGAGTAACACACTAAACAAGGACTTCTTTTAATCTTGAAAATGGTTTGCATATCCTAGTAGATAGGGGAACACAAAGTGCCCAAAAGATGAGTGGAAGACATAAGGTGAAAATAATTTAAATACGAATGTTCTGTCTCCCTTGCTTTCAGCAAAATCTTCAATTCTTAATTCTCAAATAATTAGACACAAATCTTGAAAAAAAACCCGAAAAACAAACCCCATTGATTCAATAATACAGAGTAAATTCTATACTAACTTCAGCTGAGTTGCACGACAAAGTTATTTGCCCCACATGTTTCAGAGAAGATATTCTTGGGTGTGCCTAGTGATAACTGTACTTGGGAGAAAGCAAAGCAAAGCAGGACCCTTTTTCTACCAGCAGTTCGCACACTATGGAACCTTGAAAATTCTTGTTTCTCAGACAGGGTATCTGTGGAATTCCTGCCATCTATGTGCAACGAATTCAGACTGAGATCTTAAAATTGGCTTCCCTCAATCGAGTTTTGTTATGCACTTGGCATGCTTTCACACCCAAACCTCCCATCTGCAGCCTGCACCTGCGTTGCTCAATATTTAACTCAAAGATCTCTGAACTTCCTGGACCACTAAGGTGTCTTTTCCTTTGTGGCTTGCTGGCCAGGGCTGTTGCTCACTATGAGAAAGAGGTTTAGATGCAGTAAATAATGTAGATTTCCAGTTTCCTCAGTTTTGTTTCTGCTCAAAAAGGAGCTCCTTTCTGGCATGCTGCAGTTTTTCCATGGCATGAGGCACAGAGCGTGAAGAGCAGGGTATAGCATTTACAACCTGAAACTGAAATACTTATTGCTTTGCCTTCTTATGTTTTCTCTTGCTGCACAGTAGCAAAGTGAGCGCAGGATACACCGCTACCTTTACCACAAACATACATGCTATTTTCTGCTCTCAGTGACTGAACTGTTTGAAAAGAAAGCAAATCCTTCTCTTTGTCTTTTGTCTGTTTCTGTTAAGCTGGCAGTAAGAACTCAGGACTCCCATGCAGCCCCTTGTACGACACCGCTGAGCTGCTCCGCAGCATGCCCTCCCCAGCCAGCAGCTTGATGGAACAAAGACACAGTGGGTATTTGCCCAATGATTTTACAACTACATTGCACCATTAATTATTCACCCTAGTTTTATAGCCATACATCTCCCTTCCTGGTCTTGTGGGTCCCTTCAGTGCTCTGAAGTCTGGATCCAGTTTGATCAAGTGAAAAAAATCCTTAGGGGGTTCCCCTACAGGTGCATAAAAATTTCTGGTGAGCTTTATACATTATTAGTAATACCAAATATTTAAATATAAATAATTATTTCCTAAAAGTTATAAAATTGTGTTCATGCACATGCAAACACTCCTAGGTACACCCAAATATGCATATTTACATATATTAATACAAATACAGACACGGATACTTATTTATAGTATCTGTGAACTTGAAGGTTTACTGGCCTGACTTTTTTGGATAGGAGATGATACAGTGCCTGGGAAGGCTGGAGGTTTGTTCTGCACTACAAAATATGCTTGGAGCTGGCAAGCTCTCCACAGTTTTGATCGGAGGAGAGATTGCTTTTGCTCATATCTCTTCTTTCCCAGTGAAAAAACTCTTTTCTGATACAACTGTGTCACCACCGGAGTAGTGAATGATGACTTGGAACAGCTCTGTGTGCCACACTTGGCTGATTTCTTTAAGCTGTCTCAAAGGGGTTAGGTGTTACAGGCCATGAACTGGCCACCCAGTTCCAGAGAATCCTTTGTGTGTGACCACTTTTTATTGCTATTCAAAGGCAAGGCACTACGAGCGATTAATAACCCATGTAAAACTGAGATGTTTGCTGGCAACAAGTAGAAAGATGTTTGTTGAAAAAGGCATGGTTTAATGCTCTTAGCACAGGACTGTGATTGAGGATCTCCCATGTTCTTCCTGTGACTCTGACAGTGATTGCCAGTCTGTCTTTTGACAGGTCATAGATTCTCTCTGTGCTTCTATTTACCTTCTCTGAAATGGGGTAGAAAGTTTTACTTAGTTTTTAAGAGCCAGAAATAATTAGTTTCTGTTTACAAAATACTGTCAAGACATAAAACATATATCATCAGTCTCATCTGCCTTTAGTTTTCTGAGTATTAGATGTCCTAGACATGCTCTGCCTTCAGTGGAAAGAGACCTCTCCAGAGGGTGAGACCACCTCATTTGTCAGCATGAGGGAAGACTTCCTTCCGAAAGAAATTTTCCCTTTCCAGTCATTATAGAGGAAATCTAGATGATTGAGTGAGGCTGACTTTTAGATGGCTAAGGTGAGGTGAAATGAACCCCATCCTGGACGCTACATTTAACATTGTTTATATACTGTGTGAAGGAGAGTTTGCGCTTCACATCTCTAATCTCTGAAATGAAAAGATCTGTGTGAATGAGAGGGATGAGTGTTTCACAAAGGAATGTCTGGAAAAGAAAGGTTCTAACCCAAATTAGAAACAATTTAAGTAAAATCTTCCAGCAGAGTGGACTTGCTGCACTGAATTAAGATGATTTGGCTACAGGACTGCTTGGAGCTTTAGGAACAGAATGGGGACACAGGCTCACCAAGTATTTCAACAACTAGGATGGCTGGCTAGGGAAGAGAAGACACAAGGCAAGAAAAATAGTAATTATAGATACTATCATTGTTATGGAGCAAGGCCAGTGCAATAGCCCACTTAGTTGCAAGCACACTGCATCACTGGGAAGCCGATCGGAGGGAGAGTTTTAGGCCATCCGTCCGAGTGCACCAGTGGAGAGTCAGCGATCTCAACTGCAGGAGGCAACATGCCAGCCATATTACTAATGCTGTCTGCTCCGCCAGCTGATCTCTTTGGCTGCATTGGTGTCAGCAAAGCAAAACACGGCTTAATGAGATTGCAGGAGGAATGGCAGGTGATGGCTGTAGGTGGGCAAGGCTTCTTTTCAGTACACAGCAGCCACAGTTTTCCAGATCAAGTGCAGTCACAAGGTTGTGGATGGACCAGAAGGCAGCGCCTGGGTGGGACCACCCCATCCATCTGAAAAGACGGTCTTTGATGAAAACAGACTGAAGTCAAAGAGCTGGTGTTGGAACACTCCAGGATCCACAGCTCATGTTAACAAACTGTCCTCCTCCCGAGAGCCAGAATTTCCAAATCATGACTGCTTGAATGCAGCTAGTCCATCATGTAGTCCTCTGGGTTTACTGCACATAAACATTTTGTGCAGGGTTTCCAACTCTCTGAATGCTTGTACTCAACACGTGGCAGTTCACAGCAGGGATGTGTCACCAGGCAGTACTTGGCAGAAGACTCTGGGCAGGGATGAGAGAAAGACCCAACCCCATCCCCCCACCCCCAGCACCAGCTTGGAGAACCTGTGAACTTCAAGGTGTTTTTGGCAGTGACTACCACTGGCTGTGCATTGGTAGCTGTAGCAACCCAGAGTGTTTTCAGGAAAAAAAGTAAACATGAGTAGGCATTGCTTGAGAGCTCTCGATTTAAATTAAAAAGTGATTTTGAGGTGGTACCTCCTGTCATCTGATGCAACACTTGAAACCTTAGAGATGCCTGGTCTTCTTCTATGGGTGGCTGATCCCCAGAAAATTTGTGGGGTGTATCATCCCTGTAGGATGAATACCTATCAGGAAGACCGATAAAATTCAAAAGGACCTTTTGGTTCATCAATTCTATGTCTCTCCTGTTACAGACAGTTGTATCATTAAATGCTTTTCACAAGTTATTTGAGTTTCTCTGAAAGGCTGTTAGGTCTTCATTTGCACTTTTCCTATTGTCTGTTTCAGAACTCTAGTTATTTGCTGGTTAAAAGTCTAAATTATGGTAAAAAAATAATACAGATTTCCATCAAGTGTCAGCATTATCCATTAGCTGAAAAAAAAAGTTATTTTAGCTTTGTGTCATTTATGCTGTATCCCTACCTGACCTTCATTTCACTAGGCTAAACAAATGAGGCTATTGTGTTCTCATGTATGGTAGTCTATCCATTCTCTGGGTCATGCCAGTCACCTACACTGTCTTTGCATCCTGAATTCATCTCTCCTGAACAAACAATGGGAGATCAGAGTTGGACAGAAAATACTTCAGATGAAGGTGCTTTGTACATTGCTGTAAATATTATTCCATTTCTAATGGAAACATTTTGTCTGAAACATTCCAGGGCCACATAACTTAATTCAGAATTACATTTAGGTCTAATGGGCATCCTGTGATACCAATATCTTCAACCTTCTCTTCTGTGTTTCCAGTTGATAGCATCCACTGTGATGCAGGAATTCATATTACATTTCATTTGATTTTAACCTACAGTAACACTTTGCTCAGTGGTAAATTTGTAAAGTGTTTAATGAAACGTCAGTGTTGGACATCAATGGAGAGGTGTGATTAATTCATTGTCATTGTCTTTATTTCACAAAAAGCAAAGAAAAATTCTATGTTCTCAGAGTGTGTGTTGCCTAAATTATGAGAGCATTAGTGTTGGAGTGGGTTAAAAAAAAAGGATGTTAGCAATAATACTGAGTACTAAAGGAAGATCTTTAGATTTCTATGTCCTTGTTGCAACTGTGCACAACTGTACCAAATTGAATTGTGTTTCATGGATTGTGTCATTGCAGCAAGCAGAATGCATGTACGGCACTTTTCATTCCCAGCGCATTGAATAACTTTTCCACTATAAAAACCACACTTATTTTTTGTTCAAGGATAGCTCAGCAATAAGACAGTTTAACCAAAGTTACCTTACTTAATAGACCTTTGCAACTCAGTATGCCAAGATTGCAGAAAACTAGGTGAGCTGAAATTCTCTAGCCTATAGATCTGGAAAAGCCAAACATTACTTTCGGTAGCGGATATTATGCTGAGTCTTACAAAAGTGGGTTTATGTTGTTTGTGCTGTTGGAATCATCAATATTTCTCCTGTTAAGTTCTATAAGAAATCCTATATCTTATAATAAGTGCAGGAGGGTAAAGTTCAGGGAGACCATTTTATTTCCTGCCTTGGAAATGTTTGATTCCTCAGCTCTATAGTTGCATTAATAGATTTTTTTTCCTAGACATTTGTGTGCATATGTACTTTGTATACATAACATTCATCAAGAAGCAAAGATATTCTATTCATTGCAAGAAAGGCTTACCCATTGTCTTTTTACTACTGGCAGTTACTGGCAAAAAAATGGAAAACTGTTTACATTTTTTTCCTTTCTGTTTTTTTATTTTGGTGTGTTTTTGGTTTTTTTCCTCTTTATTTCAAGCCTGCAGAGATGGGGCCTTTGGGAACTATGACATTGTTTTTCCTACTTTGAGGAAAATGTAACTGTCATCCAGCAGTGCCTTATCTGCCACATTTTCTCTGCTTGAAGCAATGTTTTATAGAAGTACTTGATTATAACTGTGTATAGGACCTTTGGCTACCACATGCTCTCTGGTTTTAATAGTTATTCCTATGAATCTGACCGGTCATACTTTTTCAGAAATAAAAGATGTCAGGTCATTTTGGTGCTAACACTGTTTGAAAAGCATGATAAAAAGCCTTATAAAAAGAATTATTAACCAGACCAAAATAATGACATAGTCTCCAGAAGCATTTCATGTCCCAAGTGAGCTTGATGTGTGTAAGAGAAGGACAGGCCTGTGGGTAAACTGGGAAAATTTCTTTTTATTTCCAGCTTTCAGTGCAGCCGCTGACCGAAACCATGATCCTGACATCCCTGGTGTCAGACCATGTTTTTTCTCTGGCTCCAGTGGGCTTTGGGTGGGGTTTTTTTTTATCTTCTTGAGGTCTTTGGTATCTGTTGTATGCAAATACCACTTGTCTCTCATGGGCATTAGAAGGTTTGATTCATTAATCTCTTCAAAGAACATTAAAAGCCTAGTATAAGTGTTGCTATAAAAACGGTTAAATATTAATATTGGCTTGGATTTTCACAGTCAGGGAAAGGAGGTGGATTCCCAAAGGGAGTTAGGTCCATTAAAAGCCATAGGAAATGTAACTGTTAAAAATTGCGTTTTCTTCGGGCAGTCCTTGCCATGCAAGCAGAGTGTATATGTGAATTAAGATATATCACATATAGCATGCTAACAGTTAAAGCCATAAATGTCATCTGGTTCAGCTCTCAGGAGAATAAGGAAATTGTGGGCTAAATGTGGCTATGGCTTTTGATAAAAATTGAAATTGAACCAGTTTAAAAAGAAAGACTTATGAGTATGTATTGCTGAAGCCTATCTCCTTCCAGAGAATCTCACCATCTTCTCAAAGACAGCATATGGGTAAATAGAAACTGCATCTTTTGCCTCTGAGTCTCCTTCTTTGGTTAGGAAGTGTCTGATATGCCCTCCTGAAGAGGAGCACAGAGAGACTTTTAAAAGAGCAGCTGAGATCAGAGACAGAGAAAAAGCAGAGGCAGACATGCCAGATAATCCCTGCTGCTCTGAAAATGTGCATTTTTTGAGTTGAAACTGAGAAGTAGGTTCCTTACAGTGGAAATTTGTACTGTTGTTTGAAAAGAAATCATGAAGAATGGGATTTTCTTTCTGAATTTTTTTTTCTGTGTAGACACATCCAGTTTCTCCAACTTTGAGCTAACTTTTCCTGTTTTTGCAAGAAAACTTTGGGATCTGTAGCTGAAAAACATTACTCCACACTCTCTGATAAACTACAAGCCCCAATCCTGGGAGCTAATCTGTGGGGATGAACTCTGCTGTCCCTGTGGAGCCTCAAGGTCAGAGCCTAAGGGAAGAGGTAGTGACAGAAGTGCCTCCAGGACAAGGCCATGTTTTGCCAAAAGTAGGAAAAGAAACTATAATGTTAAAACTAAAAAAAAAATTTTGAATAGCAGACATTTTTATTGAGCAATTGTGCAGAGTTCAAAACAAAGTCATCTCTGCATTTACCCTCCCCTTTTTATGATTTTCTTTGAAGTTTATTTTCTGTTTAAACGAACTTGCTTACTTCCCAGAAATACATTCCTCTTTCTATAAGTAGATTCATGAAGCAGAAATTGTCTTCATATTACACAAACTCCACACCCTTTGTGTTTTATTGCATTGCCGGTAGTTTGGTCTCGTTCAGATGTTTGCTTACAAGGTGATATGGGGCTCTGATTATGATAGTAATTTATTACCTGTTTTATTATTGCTTTTTGTCCTATAATTTTAAAGGTAACCTGAAACGATTTCCCAAGAAAAGCCTATACTTGGACTTGCATCCCCACTCCTCTGGGAAGCTCAAGATCCTCAAACTCTTGTATATACCCAAGTGAGCACTGATTACATTTATCATACTGTTGGGTCTAAGACAAAAGCTGAAAGTCTCACAAAAATAAAAAGAAAGAATGCTTCACCTTAACTTCTTCCAGGCCTGTAAAGTTTTTGTTAATGTTTTAACTCAAAGATACTTCACAGCATTTGCTGCGTGGGTAATGTCGGTGTCTGTGCAGTTCACTAGTGGAGCAGTCACGCATAGATCCACAGATCGCCACGTCTGGGGCATGAAAGAAAAAATGCGCTATAGGTCCCAGCATAATGCCCGGGAGTCCAGCTTTCATTTCCTGGTCTATACCATCAATTCTAGGGAAAAGTGTTCAAAAATTTCAGTGTGTTTTGAGCACAGGCTTCAGCCTGCCCTTGTGCCCAAAGTCTCTATGTGCCCATGCTCATAGATACAAAGCCCAACTCAGATTTGACATTATAGCTCCTTGCTCTGTTGTAACAGTGCCACGTAGGTAGATCTGGGCATCCGAAAGATCCTAAAACGCATCCCATAATGGTTAATGAAGAATATGTTAAGGCAGCATTCAAGCTGTTGTCCAGGGAATATGGACAGCTGTACAGGCTACAGGCTGGTAACGGGTGCGTGGGGTGAGAGGCAGAAGTGTACCCCTCCTGGAGGCTGGTCTCAGGCTGAACCTCTCCCATCCCTACTCTCTTCTGCTTTCTGCTTCCATTTCTTTTTGCTCTGCCCCTTTTTGCCCCACAATAGAAACAAGCTTTTGTCCCTTCCACCTTAAATAAAATTCTCCACCTTTGATCTCAATTGCTTTTGTAGCTACTGCTCCAGCTTTCTCCTTTCCATGAAGTTTAAATACTCCGCTAGGATTTCCTCTCTGTTTTGTGAGAGACCCCATTCAGTCCAGCTTTCTGTTCACAGAATCCCCATTGCAAGTCATAGCTGAATTTCAGAACTAGCCTGCAATTTCCAGGCTCTTTACGCTACCAGGCACCTCTGGCAACTAGCCTGGGCTCCCTTTCTTTGCATGGCCACAATCTTACCCCAAGCATTCCCGCAGCAGAGCCATCGGTGCTGTCTGGGTCTCACTGGAATCTGTCCTTGGCCTGTGCGTGTCAAAGCTTTGCACAGATCTGTGTGCAAAACAGTACAGCAACAACCACGCCTGCAGCTGTAGTGCAGTTCTCACATGTGCACGTGATAAGTAGCTAAATGAAAATGTGGATGACACAAAAGGACAAAAATACAAAATCACATTGGGTTGGGCTCAATAATTGTGCAGAATTTCTGCAGCGTGACGTGACTGCCTTTGTAAAGGCAGTGGCAAGCTGCTTTCTGCACGTGTCTCTGAGCATCTCTTGTTTGAATAATAACCTTTACAGTTCTGTGTGGCACTTAGGGGAGTTGCTTTCAATGGTAAATATATGAGAGATGAGAGGGAGAGCAGTTAGAGCAGTTTTTGTTGATTGGACAGCCCATGTGGATCTCACTGATCAAGGAGACACTGTATGTAAGGAGGCCTATACCTTTGGCCTTGCTACGAACGAAACAGGGTTGTTTCAAGTTTATTTCTTACATTCATCTCAGGCAGTGAGTGCTTGCAAAGCAAGTGGTCACTTAGCTTTGCCACTTGTTTTTCCTTCTTTCTGTGGCACAGACCAAGCAAGGATTTGTGGTTTCCTTCTTTATTGAGAACAGCAAAGCTGAAATGGTAATATTCCACGTGTATGGAAATTCCTTTTTCAGGCCTGGCATAAGTATGTTACCCTTTTGGTTTAGAAGTGCCACATTTAAACCAAGAGTTTGGTTTTGATAGGAAGGTCTTTAAGAGCTGAAGAAATGTCACTGGTTACTTCTGCTTGGGCCTGTTATCTCAGACTCATGTCATGCCTACACCGTCATGTTAGTGTGCCAGCTATGTAAAATACTAGATACCTGCTCACAGGTGGAAGCAGACAGGTGCCATCACTTCTGAGAGCAGTACAAGTCAGCTCCAATCCTAGAGCTGCATCCCTGGTTAGGATGGGAATGTTCCCATTCCAGCAAGTCAACCTGAAAAGCAAGATTTATTGGAATAGGCACACTAAGTATATGTTAAAATAAATCTGAACGTTGTTTTGAAAAACTGACAAAGATGGAAAGATTAGAAACAGGTCTAAAGTCCTAATCCTAGATTTAGGTGCAGTTGTATCTGAGGTTCTATTTTCTCATAGCAGAGAAACAGGAAACTCAGATCTATAGTTTTGGTTGTGACCTATCCCACAGTTTTATTCTGTATGGAATGTTTCACACCTTGAATTTACATCCCTTTCCTAATACATATGAATAGTCCTTTACCTCTCTGTCCTTCTGCAAAGGTATCAGATCAGGTTTCAGCTTTTTAAACATTGATACTGGGTGTGCAGCCTTGTTCTGTAAGTCATTGTGCTTGTCACGCTCGCTGCCAGGAGTCATGGAATCGTGTACTCAAGTGTCCAGCTCCATAGTATTTTTCATATGCCACACTCCTGAACAATACATCCTTCTTGGCTGTACATACAGCCTTCCCTGTACACATATTTCAAATGGGTTTGGGTCTGATTTGATTCCCACCAAAGTCAAGGGAAAAAGTTCCTCTGGTTGATGTAGATTCAGAACTACCAGTATGAGAGTACTCTTAAAATTATGATCTCTCAGTAAATGGTCATCCAGTTCTAATAGGGAAGGAAATGCTAAACTGCTCTTTTTCTTCTTTTTTTTTCTTTTTTTTTCGTTTTTTTTTCTTTTTTTCCTTCTACAAATGAACAAGTTAGACTTTTGGGAAAATACAATGGAAACAAGGGCAGAAGAGTGAGAAGGGCTATTCATGTCAGCTATCTCTTTGGACGCAATGTTTAACAGGCAAATTCCTACAACAGAGCACACCTTTGGGTCTGCAGTGGGATGACCTTCCAGGTTAGAGGTCATGTGTATAAAACTCAGATGCTAAATTTTGGGAATTACACAGAAATATCTCTGGGGAGTTCAGACTGATGAAGAACATTGTAACTTTGCTGCATGCAGAGCAGCCTCTGCTGAAGCCTAAACCCTGAACCTCTTTAAACATTTTTATTTATTCACAATTGAAACTATACAGAGAATTAATTAACCTTTTTGCTGTCCAGAAAGCTACCTGGAATTTCGCCACATTGTTCTCATGTAACTTTTATCTACAGAAATGCAAGAATTATGAGACTGCTCTTTGTTTAAAAATGCCAGTTTGCCACGGCATGGTTTAATTTAACAACCAAGAAACTCCCTGACTAGAGACATGTTTTGTAAGGATTTCCTGATGTAAAAACTGACCACTTGACTCCATTTGAGCACTAGGGAATCAGGTTGTTCCTTAGCTGAGACTGAGAGAGTGACATTTCACCCTTGATTGAGTTTGGAAAGCCCAGGTATCAACAACTCTAGATAGTATTTATAGGAAAAAGTTAGCCAGCCAGCACAGCTTACTCAAAGGCTATCTGAAAATTCACAGCTACTACCATCCAAACAGGTATAAGAGAAACAATTTGGGATCCTGTTTGCATAACTGGAATTATGATTAACAAAACAAGAGATCACTTTTCCTTCCTTCTGTCCATGAAGCCCTCTCTCATCAGGGGTAATCATAGACTCACAGGATCACAGAGTGGTTCGGGCTGGAAGGGACTTTAAAGATCATCAAGTTCCCATCCCATAGGCAGGGACAGTGGGCACAGTCATCAGCGAATCCATCGGCTAAGGCATGGTACACAGGGTGTTCTGAGTGACAAGGCACTGCCAGAGATCACTGATTTTGGGAGAGGTGCTAAGGAGGTTTAGAATCAAGTGGGTAGGGAAAGTGGAGTTAAGAGCATAAAGGGGCAGTAGGAGAAGACTACAAAGTCATAATTTCATGTGCCATATAGCTAGAAAATATGTGATCATATTTCATCGTGAAAGGATGTCAGAATTTTCCTATCGGAAGTATTTCACTTCTCCTGGGTGTAGGGATCTTGTGCAGGATCTTCTCACAGAAGTGAGGCTTTCTGTTACAAGTGCCTTAGGTGCTCTAAGGCCAAAGCTGTCTATGGCTCTCAGGTGTTGTAAGCACAACATTTTGGAGAGGTCCTCCTCTGAAGCACACATAGTCTCTCTAAATGTCCTCCCCTGAGTTACTCATTGGCTGAACAAGTACGACATAGAGTCGTACTTGTTCAGCCAATGAGTAAAACACTAAGTGTCTGTATCTATTGCGTAGTTCATATAGTATAGTTGCCTATGCTCTGTTTTTTGACTATAGGAATCTGGAAAGAGAGTAGGAAAGGAGCCCCTGTGAGTTTTGTGCATGGGAATTACAAGAAGAATAAAAGCTTGAAAGTGCCATATCCAATGGGTTAGCACAGCACTGAAATTAGGTGGCTTGAAAGGCTGCATAGGTGGCAGTCTGTTCTGTCTCCTTTGCAGGAGCTGGAGGGATCCAGCTGCACAAATAGTTTGGCTGTTCAGAGAACAGGGATTTTCTTCCTCAGCTCTGCGACAGTTTTTGTATGTGTTCAGAACAAAGCAATTATATGAGGTTGTGGTGCTTGAAAGTGATGAATACACTATAGCCAGCCATGCCACTAGCAGTCCCTCTGCTATACCAGTGGGCCGTTCCAGTTTTGACATCTGATTTGTATATATATAGATATGAACTAAATGCCCATCTGTGTGTACATGCAGCCAAGACCTACATAAAAGACTGAGGTTCAGCAATTTCATGGAAATTCCTAGAAAATTTAGCCTTCTCATATGAATATGTTACTACACAGTAAGTTAGTATAAGCATTTTTTTTTCCTGCTGGCTTGTTCACCTAATAACAGCTATTTATATTCTTTGACAGATTTTTTTTTATAATTCATGAGAATATTAAAAAAAATGTATCCTATAACTGCACGGAATATGAAACTTTGACTGGAAATGCAGTAACATATGAGCTATTTGCTATCTAGTTGCCCCAGATCCAGAGGATGTGAACAGAATTAGAATACTTGCTGGAGAGTTACACCTGCTATTGAGAACAGTTTCAAGTATATAGAAATAGCAAATTGTACATTCACAATCTCATGGATGAGTGCTCAGGCATTCAGAGAAGGACACGAGAGTAAGTTAAGATATTTGATTCTGATAGTTGAGCCCGTACCGGTGACATGCAGTTAATTCTTCTTATGTGGTAAGGAAAAAAAAAAAAAAAAGAAAAAAGGGAGAATGTAAGCAACGCCTCTCAGTCTTGGAGGAAGTCTAGAGAACAAAAAAATCCTGCCAACTGCAGTTCCTGAAATCTCTTGAGGTTAAAGAAGATCCCAGTGAAGCAAATGAAGATTATCACAGAAAAACAAGAGAAGATCTGAAAGAGCAACTGGTGGCACAATACATACATCTGAAACTAAATCACCAGAATGGTCTTAGCTTGATGCTATGGGAATGAAGAAGAACCTTGAGGCAATTAACTTTGTGAGTTCAGAAGTGTGAATGAGTCAGGTTTCACTGGGAGAGGTAATATCTTTTGCTCTAACGGCACGTGATATCGCAAACCAGGGTTGGGACCGTGGAGGAAACAGGGGAAAGTAGGAATGAGAGCAGGGGGAAAGGGGGTGCCATGTCCACTGCAAGAGTAGGGTAGACAGGGTTGGGAAACAACAGCAAGCAGCAAATAGAGTCTTTTCTGAGAACCAGAGGGAGCCGAGGGCTGAGGATGCAGCGAGCTGGCAGCGAACCAACAGTTGAGGAAATGGTGGAAGAAGGAAGGGTTGAATTCGTGGAAAATTAGTTTTCTTTCTCTGGGAAAGAGGTTGTTTTGTTTTTGATGGTCTCATTTGAACAGAAAGAGGAATTTGCCATCTGTGGAGACGCCATTTCCAGAAAATCTTAACCTTTTCCTGACCAACCCTGGAGCAGCTGCTGTCAGACACACAAACTGTGCGGCAGCCCAGAGCTCTTATTTTTCACTGCCACTGCTTTGAAATGTTGAGGTTCTTGATAACTTTGTAATACAGATTTTTTTTCTTCCAACATGACCTTTAGTGGCATAATACCACTAGAAGTACAAACCTCCTTTTTTGGCCATAACTCACCTCCACAAATGTTATATGCTTACACCCAAGAATATAACTTGCAGTGTCACAGCTTTTAATACAGTGAGAACTGATTGCTAGGATAGCTGGGAAGCTAATCTTATTACTTCTCCTCTGCACTTCCAAGTCAGAAAGTTATATTATTTGTGTTCTTTCTGCTTGTCAATACTTGGAGTACCCAAACAGCCTAAGTGATGAGGGAGGTGAAGTACTTGAACAGAGAGAGAAATAGGCAAGTCTTATTTGTGCCATAGCGCCAGGTGTATGGTGCAACAAACTAATAGTTAAATTTGAATCACAGTAAATCATGTTAGGGCTGCACAGGAAAATAAAAGCCAGCAAGAAAGGCTAATTCTAAAAATAAAGCTGTTTGTTAGGGTGGTCCGGAAAGAAACAGGGCAGTAAAATTTGTCGATGTCTTTTTGTAAAACACTAGAGGAATGTGTAACAGGCATGATGGATTTGCTTCCTTATTGTAAGGAAAGAAAAATCCTGGCTCAGGAAAAATGAAGTTGTGTCAATCAAGAAATTCCATATTCCTCAAAGGTACCGGCTCCTGGAAGAATAGCTGAACTGATACAATGTTTTGTGATGGGAATTTCCCTTTGGAAACTGCTTCTCCATTGGATGCAAAATGTACTTCATAAAGTAGAATGCTGAAAACAACTGGGTTTTGAATGGGAAAATTTCAGAGAAGTTCAAAATTGAAATGGTAAACTCCATTTGGATATTCTTGGTTTATTTTGATTCTCCTGTGTCACTTTTCCTGAATTTTCAGTGTTGGCATTCTTGTTGCATTTAAGTTATGCACATGCATGTATGCAATGTATGTGTGTATGTATGTGCATTATGTAATAACGTTTCAACATTACTTACATTTTTTATTAATTGAAATAATTTGGAATTTTTTTTCTGTAAAATGTATCATCTTTATTTTTAATCTCAAATCTGGTTTCAGTCTCTGGCATGCTGGAAATTCCCCATGTGTAAATGAATTCCATTTCCTGAGGACCTGTGCTGCCAGCTGATAATGTGGTTGGGGAACACCTCACCAACTTCTACATTTCTGCTTTTTTCTGTAGATGATTGTTATTTTCTTGTCACTGAATTTTCTTTAATTCTTTATTGCTTCTTGTCCTAGTTACAGTGATGTGAAAATCCTTATAACCTGTTAGCTAGCACTCCCCAAGCTGAACCAGGGCAAGTGGCCATGAACTCACAGCATCACAGAATAATTGATGTTGGACCTCTGGAGATCATCTAGTCAGGTCACACACACACACACACACACACATACACACACACACACCACACACACACACACACACCCCACACACACACCCTGCTCAAAGCAGGTCACCTGGAACAGGTTGCTCAAGCCACGTCTTGTCAAGTGTTAAATATCTTCTAGGATGGAGACTCCAAAGACTCTCTGGGCAACTTGTGCCAGTGCTTGGTCTCCCTTATAGTGGAAGTATTCCTTGTATTTAATTGGAATTTCCCATGTTCCAGTGTGTGTCTCTCTTCCTGCCACTCTGCACCCTCCCATGACACGGTTACAGTGAGCACACACCAAATGGTTTAGGTGCATCTGGTTTTACTGGGCATCACAACTGGCTAGCAGCACCCAGACTGTATGTTTCTGCCTCGCAGCATGCACAGTAACTATGGTTCAGAGATGTGCGGACAGGCGTGGAGTGGCAACTTATAAAATACAATAATAGGATTGCAAACACTCATCAGATCATATCATCAGCTCTGCTGTTATCTCTTACAAGATAACCAAAGATAAACCTTTATCCATGGTTTAAATCCATTGATTTTTACTTAGTATGGATGAAGGATTTCAGGTGGTGCAAACGCAGATGTCTGCCCCTATTTGGGTAGTGCAGTGCTTTACTATTTGGAGTCACTGGGCTTTCCTAAAAAACTATGAACTTCAGTAAAAAATATGTTAAAACAAACGGCAGTTATTAATGTGATTCTTCATATATTTTATCTACGAAGGTGGTTGTGGTAATTCAAGAGCAGTGCACTTGACCGAATGCTCACCGGTTATTCCTGCCCTGGTGAAAAGGAGCATTATCACAGCTGGCTGATCTTCTGATGTGATGTTAGTTTATGAAATACTGGGATTAGAAAAGGAGCGCGACAATTTTGTGCTGACTCGCAAAAGGATTTGCTAGGCTGTCAGAGGCTCATGTGGAGCCCTGAAGAGGAGAGATGGTGTGATGGCAGCAGAGATAGGTGTGGGTGAACAACACCCTCGATGGCTGGCAGGAACAGCTGTCCCCAGAGTGCTGATACAACAGCCAGAAGCTAATTGTGCAAGAGGAATGGCACTTTTAAGGTGTTTACATTCTCTTATCGGACCAGTCAGTGTAAATAATACCTTTGTCAGCAGTATGCCTGTGACCAGAAAGCTCTGCAAATGCTCTGCAAAGTGCAAGGATTCTTTGGACCTCCTATAGCAAGGTAAATCATGCTGTTTGAACCCTTCCAAGTCCTTCAGAAAGGGACAGTTACGATTCTGCCGTAGTCAGAGTTGCTTCATCCCATTTCAACTAATTTAAACCAGCACGTCTCCATGAGATTCAGAGAACCTATGCTGATTTACGTCTAGTTCAAAGTACCTGAATGCTCTGTGATAAGAAGTGCTGTAGTTATGCAATACACCCTGGTATATAGGCTATATATAACTGGTTTCATTAAGTGAAAAAGCTTTCCTTACTGTATTACCATTAAAGTTATATATATATATATATATGTGTGTGTATATGTATATATATACATATTGCCTTAATGTAGTTCTTCAATATTCTGTTTCTAGCTAATAACAGTGACAGTCTGTCTTTTTAGCTTCTAGGAGCAAACAGAGAAATACCAGTTAGGTAAAAAAGGGGTAGGGAGGAGATGTGTGATTTAGTAGTGTTTTAATTTACAAGATGAGGAGTTTTCATTGCCACCCCATTCTCGCGTAGCAATCTCGAGAAGAAAAGGAAAAGACTGCAATTTTTTTTTTCAACCAGGGGTGTGTTATCAAACCAAATGTAGGCACCTAAGTCTCTGCTTACAGCCTCAAAAATATTTAGAATTATATGCCCCAATAAGGCAATTAGATTCCCCAAATCAGTAATTAGACTTGAGAAACTTAAGCTTGATTATCAAGTCCCAGAATCAGTGGGAGGTCCCTGAAGTTGCAAACAGACATATATTTACTTCTTTGTCATAATTTTACAACTTTCCAAAATGTAACTGAATTAGTGCTGAACACTAAATAGCTCATAGCAGTAAAACCACCCCACCCCAGTGTATAAATCCATGATACACCCCACACTGAATTTTGCACGCTGTTCTCAAAAAGGGTACAGTAACTTTATATAAGGTATGGAGAAGGTCAACAAATCCAATTGAAGATATGGAATTGCTTTCATATCAGGAATACTTAAACAGACCATGATCTCTGAGCCTAAGGAGAGATAAACTAGCAATCGATAAACAGGATGGAAGGGAGAGATGGGGGAGGGGGGACGGGATAACTGCTTATTGGTTCTTGCAGAGCAAGAATTAGGGGGCATCAAAAGAAATCATCAGGTGGGAAGTTATATAAATGGAGATGATACTTCATGAAACATATTGTTAAAACAACTAATTGGCATAGGGTTTTGTGGATGCTGGGGGCTTCTGTGGTTTCAAAAAGTAATTGAATTTAAGTAGGAAGAAAAGCATCAAGCACATTGAGTGCTCTGAAAGGAGCAATAAGCCAAAGCAATATTTAAGCAATTATATTTATTCAGTAGAGAACATTTTAACATCATTTTCAATAGCATATTTTTTTCTTTTTTCTTTTTTTTTCTTATCATTAACTGTGTCACCTTGAGTTTTTAAACTGAGTTATGCAGAGCAGGAACTATCCTGCACTTTTGTTCATCACTTTTCAGTATATACGTTCATTAAAGTGATGAGTATTTTTGTGGTGCTTTCTAAACAACAAGCAATACTGATTAGTCTCCCTAATTATGCCTATCTGTTTTTCAGGAGGAAAAGAAACAAAAATACCTTAGGTGGAGGTGAGAGCAGATCTAAAGGATCAGTCACATCACTGCTGTGCTCATCGTCTTTGCGTGTCCTGCCGACATCTGTGTGCACAGAGTGACAACTTAGGGTAAGAGATGTTACTTTGACTTGTACAGAGAAACTGTTTTGCTGAATGCAAATAACTATATTTTCAGAGTTTTGCTCTAATGAAAGCAAGAGGGTGGAGCTACAAACCTTGTCACGCAAATATAACTTTCAACAGAAAAGTATCAGTTTTACACAAATTAGATTTCCATCATGCCACAGAAACTTTCTCAAGTCTAGGTGCAGATTATTGCTGATGGGGTGACTGTGGTGGTTTGGTGGAAGTCACAGAGCATCTCTTGGATGACACTTGCACAAATGAGTAGCCTGAGAAGCTGTGCAAACCCGCTGCTGTGACAGCTGCTGGTCTGCCTCAGCCATCTTCAGGCTCCACTGTCAATGAGTGGCAGATGAGCTACACCTCCTCAGAAAGGCTTCTTGAAACAATCACAAAGAAGTAAAATGAATGTGAAGCGGATTTGCACACTGCCAGGCTGGCGAGCCTGGGGAAACAAGCTCCACAAAAGAAAATGCGAGCTTAATCACAATTTTGGTAGTTGTATGTAGGTCTTGTGGCTGTACTGATGAAAACGATGCTTAGATTTTTTTTTATTTTTTTTTTCCACCCTGAAATTACGTGCTTCTTTGCTCAAAAAGGTAGGGAAGTACTGTTTTAGTGTTAAGGGCCTCCAAGTCCCATAATCGCCATGAGCAAGCTGCGGTGCAGGGGTATGTCTGCCTGTTCTGCAGCAGACAAGGTCTCCTGCTGTGTTCAAAGTGTTCTGCCATGGCAGGAAAAATAATAGAGCTCAGGAACTAAAACCTGCCTATGTTAGTGTTACCTGAACATACTGATGCTGTACCTAGTTCTTGGAGAGGCCTGTTCATGCTTAAAAAGCCAACAGAAATCCTCCCCCAATGCAGGCAAGTACCCTCAACCCCTTCGTGTTTGATTTTTAATTGGTAGCAAATAACTAGTGATTGTCAATAAACAGAAGCATCACCGAGAGAAGGTATATCCCTTCCTTGAAGGTAAATAATTTACTGAAATCTTGGCTTTAGGCAGATAACTTTATAAACTGCTGTTGTTATTTACTCAGTGCAGTATATGCAGATCAACTGTGGTTTGTAATCTGGGATGGCGTTATTGTTTGCATTACCCACATAAATCTTCCAGCATCTGTGTGTTTCATAAGGGAACAAACATTTCTGTCTATTACATGAACACAACTATTGTAATAAACTGGAGTTATGACAGACTGTAATTACTGTAAGCAGTCTCCCCAAAGCCTACAGCCAGGGTGTTGCACTGAGACAAGAGTATTTCCAGCAGCCTAGAGAGGATTAGCAGATCGGGCTGCACAATAATGTGTGTTTTCTGTCGATCCTGCCTTGTGGTGGGAACTGGAGACCAACAGCCTGATACCCCAGGGCTAAGTATGCTGACTTTTGCCCACTGCCTGTGGAGAAGGTCAGGGAGGAGTTCTCGAGCCCCAGGGCCAGCGGTGGGATTGTTGCACAGGGTGGGGAGGGATGTGCAAAGCCCTTGGGTGGCTGTGGTGCACACACCCGGCCACGGCCGTCTCTGCCTGGTGTGGGCAGAAATAAGCTCCTACCAACCAAGGAGGACACGGAGCAGTAACTCTTGGAAGTTAAACATTGCAAAAATGGCTCCCCAGAGCATTACTGAAGTTGTCGAAGTGATGCTCTGAACCGCCAGTGCTGAAGCTCAGCACCCAGAGATGTCTTGGAGGGATCTGCAATGATTTTATCTCTGCTAGTGCTTAAAAACTGTAGCAAATTGAACAGGAAAACTGCTTCCATCTCAAGAAGCATTGTAGAGGGGGGTCTGTGGCCTGCAAATAGTGAGCACAAAGGAGAACTGCATAATTAATACTCGACCATGTAGTTTTATGGTAGCTAGATTTCAATTTGATACCAATTTCTCCCCACACCTCCATATTAGAAATTGGACTAACAGTACTCCTTCTGCTACCCGTTAGACTTCTGAAAAGCATTTGTCCCCATGACATTGATTGAAAAAGTGCCTGACAGTACAGCAGTACAATCCCACTGCATTAAGTGAATTAAAAATTGCTTAATTGATAGCTCTCAAAGAACAAGATTTTACAAGCTTTGTTATGTAAAGAAGCAATTTGCGATAATGGTTTCTTTTGCTTAAGGTTTCCATGAATGTCTGACTATTTCCTGACCCTGTAGCTTTCTCTCTGGAAACTTCTCAGGCTGTAAAATCCACGAGTTAATGCTGGATCCATGTATGGCTGGATCTCCCAGCAGTACATGTTTGGTTCAGATCAGCTGTGCCATATAATCACATTTCTTAGTCATCATGCAAAGCACATTTCTCTTGCCTCTGGTGCTGGACTGGCTGGTGAAAACCTTGGAGGGGGGGTGGGTGGGGGGTGTCAGGCAAGCATGGTAACGGGTCAGGCATAAAGCCTGCACGAACCCATCAACGACAACCCAGCAGGGATTTTTCATACAATCTGAATTGTCGGAGTGAGTTTACCCTAGGTCAGTGCTTTTCATAGGGGATTCTGGTGGCTTTGATCCCAATCAATACGCTTCAAATCCGGATTTACATAGCTTTTTCCATACCAGCAGCAGCAGCCTAAGTGCAGAAGCTCTATTTCCCAGCTCAAGGATTTCAGGATGAGGGCGGACACGTTGCCTGGTCCTACCATGGCAGTGCTGTACAAGAAGCAGCCACCCACCAGCCCAGCCATGTGTGGAAAATATGCCAGCAGCAACGCAACAGCCGGATGCTATGAGTGAAATATCACAAGGAATGTAGAAAGAAGAAATTTTCCTCTTTGCCCATTTTTTTTTAAATTCCATTTATATTGAGGCACTTTAAAATATTATTTTGTCAGTTCCTCCCACCCTACCACTCCCAGCACAACAAAGAAGGAAAATAAAACAACCTCCCCCCCGAGGCTGTTCATTCTCCGACAGAGGAAAAGTATCCCTGTATCTTATATCTGTTTCATGTAAATTATATTCTGCTGGTGTTCAGCCAAGGGGAGCACAAAAGACATGCCACCAACACAAGAATGGGAATGGGCCAAGCAGGGAAGAGGTGGAAGACGAAAGGAGGGTGATGGTTGCAAGTTAGCCTGTCCTAGTGAAAGCTGGGGACTGGAGTTTGTGCAATGGTTGGAGCAGAAGCGGTTTTCACCCCTTTGGACCTTGATTTCAAGCTCAACCTCTCTGTGGTGAAGTAGTACCTGTGATCCCAGACTGGTCCTTGAGAGGGGCTGGAGAGGAGGTCAGAAGCCTCCCGCACTCATCCACACCCACCGTATATGAGGCATCGCTGTGGCACGGAACTGGACTGAGATGAATCCACCCTCTTTTTCTAATAGCTATGTGTCCCTCTTCATTATCCTAATTTGCCACTTATTCCAATACTATGTGCAACACCGTCTCCTCCTTGCCTGTCATGCTCCAAGCTGCTTTTTAAGGTCTATCACCAAATTGTGATGAAAAAAATCAGTCCCACCAGAAGAGGAAACTTTATCAAAGCAGCTGGTTTGGAACCGAGCAAATAAAACATCTCTAAGATATTTCTAGGGAGCTAGAGCAGAGAAGCTATCTAAGCCAGGGTGACAGTGATGTTGCAGAGATACGCATCCTTGAGCAATAATTTATAGGAAACATGTATGAGATTTTATGAATATTATTACATGTGCAAGAAAATTAAGACTATCACAAGTTGTCTTCTTCTGAGAGGTGTTTGACAGGAGGGATCAGCCTCTACAAATACTTATTTTTTTTCTTTTGAGGTTGCCGTGGTTGTGCTGACTAAGGATTACTAAGAAGTTTTACTGTTGGTGTACGTAAGACATTTTGAATATTGACATGTATTTATGTGCCAAGACATTCATTATGCAGTTTCATTATGAAATTCAAATATTAATTATACAATTCATTACACAATTGTATGATGACATTTATTCAATATACATATATACATGCACACATATATATGAAAGAGACATTTTTATGTTGCCAAAATGAACATTTTCCACAAAAGAAATAATTTATTTTATGAGGACCTAAGTCAGACCCAGCCACAAACAGCGATACCAAAGAATGCTCTGCCTGTTTAAAGCTGCCTTTCTGAGGTCAACAGGGACATTAAAAAAATCCATAACTGAGATTCTCTTGCAGCTGAAATATAATGAAATCCACAACTGCCACTGGCGTCATATCTTCTAAACAAATTGGAAGACAGATCTGTGTTCTGTCATAGCACACCAAAGTGCAACTGTGAAGAGAACCAAATTTCTTCTGTTTTTGAAGGAAAAGCTGAGTCATGTTTGTGTTCACTCAGGAAGGGCACTGGCTGGGAAGAAGCCCAGGCAAATGCAAGCCAGAGAGGTTCCCTGCAGCTGAAAGACTTCTCACAGGCAGAGGGGAGATGTGCGTGTTGGGAAGCAAACTTGAGCTGGTGTGAATATAGATGAGCTTTTAGGTATTTGCTTTGCTGACCTGACTGATGGCACCATCAGCATATCACCTCCTAGCAGAGACTGTCCCTCGAGAAACTTGCACTTCAGATGCATGACAGCTTCAGATGTTGAAGTTCCTCGTGGGTAAAGCAGCTGTGGAGGAGGTGAGGGGCATTAGATGCACTGGTGGGTTGTGGTTGGTACCAGCTATAGACTCCTCTGAGGACAGGTGTGTGTGAGCTCTGCCTTGCTCCAAGCTGAGCAGCTTGTGGGGTGTCAGGGGTGTGAAGGTGGTAGGGATCCCTGATGTTTGGGGAAGACTGGGGTCACCAGCACCCCCAAATCACTGTCCTGCTGCACGGCTCCTTGCCAGCTCCCCAGGCAGGCATCTGCATTTCCCTGCAAATGCACACGGGCACACTAAGCCATGCTGCCAGCAGCGTGCCCTCAGCTTTACTGCAGTGCATGAAGTACACGGGGGTTTTACACACTATCCATAAAACCCTCTTTGTTAGCGAGCGAGCTCTCTGCAGTCACTGTGGGGGAAAGACTCACCAGCAGGCATGCTGGGAAAGACTTGTAGCAATGTGTTAAAGTAAAATTTCTGCCTCTCTGACAGGCTGGCTGTTTCAATATGTTTAAAGGAGCCAAAAGGTTCCTTTGCTATTCTGATAGAGACAGTCACAAAGATCTTAGCTGTAGTTTCAGATGAGACTTTTAAGTTTCCTTGTGGTTACTGCAGTATGTCTATATTGGACGCCGTACAGAAAGAGAAGTGTTTGGATCTGAATGAACAGTCCGGGTTGAAACGACACAAACTTGAACTGACATTTCGGTAATGAATTATTAAATATCTGTGCTTTTAACATTGGATTATTTTTAATGGGACTAAAATTCTGATGTTTTTGTATTGCTGTGAAACTTGATTGACAAATTGATAAAGCAAGTAATTGAGAAATACGAGGTTTCATAATGGGAACAAAGACTCCATGTCAAAGAAGAATGAGTTAGAAAAAAGGCTGTCCTCAGTACAATAAGACTTTGATTTACTGTGGTGTGATTTATTATCTGGATATATTTAACGCCTGATATTAAACTTACCTGTTTGCTGCTCTGTAAACACAGACACAAAACCCTCTTTATTTTGCTTCCTGTAAGCTGTCAGTTACATCTGGGTTGCCCACATTCATAAAACTTCTCAGGTCTGTACTTCAGCTGTGTGATCTGAGGGGCCTTCTCCCGGGCAGGAGTGGGGAGCTTTAACATGCAGGGACAGGAAAACACCACGGATGTGGCAGATGTGGGAAGACAAGATAAATGTCCAAGTGCATTTTCCCACAATACCCTCATCTATGTACACTATGCATTAGTAAAAAATCAGTGGATTCATTCAAATACAGTTCTCTTAATATCACCATGATTGTTAAAACAAGTAATGTAATGTTTGCAAATACTCAAATGTTTCTTTTTCCATTCCTTTCAAAGCTGAATTCTACACAAACATGAAACATCTTATGTTTCACAGTAAAACAGATTGTGAAAGTCACCAGTTAGCTATGTCACTAGTTATCCATACTATACATCTATGTTTTAAGTTTCGTGGATAAAATTAATATTTTACGTTTCTTAGCTATACTCAGAGAATTTTTTTTTCTCCCAAGAGGCATTACTGTCACCACCCTCTCTAGTGACTGTTACCACCCTCTCTAGTTTATCTTCCAGTCCCTTATAGCCTTAAGGAAAGGCTTAAAGACATGGTTGCAGCCTTTTTCTGCTGCTTGCTTCTTCCAGTCTTCCTTCTCTCTCCCACCCTCTGATTAATAGCAATTTTGTCAGCTCTGGGGGTTTCACCAGGAGCTTTGTTCTGTTTGGTGTAAACCACATACTCTGGAGATTAGTGACTAGGACAAAATCTCATCTTTATTTTTCTAATGGAGGAAAAGTTTTTATATGAAATCTATGGACTCAAAAAATCAGATGGCAAATAGAAAGAACAAAAATTTCATTTTCCTTTGAAATCTTGTGATTCTTTGGGGCCTGAGTCATGCACGACTTTGGTGTGCTGGGATTTAGCAATGTTCATGTCTTCTCTATTCTCTATACTGTGCTCCTCATGAATATTTCTAGGAAACAGCTTCTTTCCACTTTTTCTTTGTCAGATCAGCATTCCCGTCTCTTCTGAAATATCCTGTCTTTGGTGGCTATTGTGGCCCCCGTTGGGTAAGAGTGTATACATTACTGGTAAGGGGGATGATCACAGCTACTGCAAGCAGCGTGGAAGCAGAGGGACTCTGAGTACTCTACTCCTTACACCTGGGTTCCCACATGGCTTGGAGCAAAGGTCCTTCAGGAGCAAAGCATCTCACACTCACTCCAACTGGGAGATGGCCTGAGCTCAGGTAGCCCTCAAATTCCATCTGCACCAGTGGCAAGAGACATTTTCGTCTCACTCCAGGCATTCTTGTCCACCTGATAAAGGTAATAAGATATGTCTGCAAGGGCAAATTGGCTAGGCAAAGGCTTCACAGGGTCCTGGGACCTGTTTGCTCTGCATGAGAGTAAACATGCCCTTGAGTACATTTCAATGCAATGGATGCACATAAAGTTTATTCCCATGAGTACCAGCTAGGCTGCCCCAGAACCAGTCCTGAAGGTGGACAGGAGGTGAGTCTGACCTGGAGCCTTGTCTTTGTGATGCCGCCACACCACAACGAAGATGGACTCTGCAGATTAAGGGCTAGACTAACACTTAGGCTGGTGTCTGGCTAACCTGATGCTTGCACGTTACTGAGATCATCAGAATCCCCTGCACAGTCTGCTTAGCCTGGCATTTAATATCCTTTTGTGTGGAGGATGACAGAAGTTAAGGCCATAATGCACCTACATTTTTGCTGTGGGCATGCACAAAATCCCCCCTCCCCTCCCCAGTGCCTCTGAGCTACTTAATAATGGCTTCCTGTGGGCATTCACAGGTCCAAGTCTCTCTACCTCTCCTGAAACGTGCAATCTGAGAGAGCATGCCTTCTGCATTGCACCTGTCCAAAAGCATGAGAAGCAGAAGTCCCTGCTTCTGCATGCCTCCCGTGGTTGAACCCCAACAGGCAACTAAGCCCCATGCAGCTGCTTGCTCACCTGATCCTGGTAGGATGGAGGAGAAAATCAGAAGAGTAAAAGTGACAAAACTCAATGATTGAGATAAAGGCAGTTTAATAGGTAAAGCAAAAGCCGTTCACACAAGCAAAGCAAACCAAGGGATTCATTCACCACTTCCCATGGGTCTGTGGGCAGGCAGGTGTTCAGCCATCTCCAGGAGAGCAGGGCTCTCTCACATGTAACAGTGACTTGGGAAGACAAATGACAGCATGATGAATGTGTCCCCACCTTTCTTCTTTTTCCCCTAGATTTATATGCTGAGCATGATGTCATATGGTATGGAATAATCCCTTTGGTTGAACTAGATGATTTCCAGAGGCCCCTTATGAGCAATACCATTCTGTGATTAGGCCATTTGGGGTCATCTGTCCTGCCTGTGACCCTTCCCAACTTCTTGTGCACCCGCAGTCCATTCACTGGTGGGGTGGGGCGACCAGAAAAGGCCTTGGCTCTGTGTAAGCACTGCTCAAAAATAACGACAATGGCCCTGAGTTATCAACACTGTTTTCAGCACAAATCCAAAAGACAGACCCATGCTAGCTACTGTGAAGAAAATGAATTTGATTCCAGCATAAACCAGCACAATGTCACAAAGCCTAGAAAGAACCCCCAACCTAAAGCCCCCAAAACTTGCACAGACACAGCAGAAATTCAAGTTCCAATCCCTCTTTTGCTGTGTCTAAACCCAGTTCTCCCATAAAATGTCCAATTCAATAGATTAGTGTATAGTCTGTAGCGTGTCTCAGCTCTTCCAGTTTCTTTAAAGGATTTAAATATTCACTGGTTAAGGGTGGGAGTATTCACCCCAATCACTAATACGAGGGCATGAGACCTTTTTTTTTTTTTTTCATTCTGGGCAAAAAATTTTAAAACACTATGCAAAGTAGTGCAATTGACACTGAGAAGCCTAGGTGACAGATGGCTTGTATTCAGAGCACTTGTTTAGGAGATGGAAAACTTGAGATTAAATCCCTGCTCCAAGTCAGGCAGAAAAGAAGGCATCCAAACTTGAATCTCCCACTTCCTGGGAGTTCTCTTGCCCCTGGGCTACTGGGTGTCATCTCTGCCACCACATCTTCCTCCTCCTCTTTCCGTGTACACTCACTGACCTGGTTTAGCTTGCCCCTGATTGGAAGAAGGCATCTCCTTGCATCCTGGACTCAGGCACAGGTGCTTGAGGAGAAGCCTGACTTAGTACTCATCCCTCTCCTGGCATTTCCTAGATCACGTTCAACATCTTTGCACCTGTGCTGCATGAGCATCTCATTCTCCTCAGGCAGCAAATGAAAAGCTTGTGAAAGGCAGTAGGCACCTGGATGAGACTGAAACCTACATATTACATATGTACCCTCCAGTGATTTGCCTAAGCCACATGGGATGTCTCTGAAAGTGAACTGCCAGAAGTTCTCACAGGTCCCATGCTCGTGCCTGAACCAGGACTGTCTCTCCCTTTCTCTGGTGATCCATTTCTATCTTTGATGTTTTCCTGGACAGATGATATAAGCAGATTTCCAAGACAGGATTATGACTCTGTTTCAATCTGTGTTTGTAAGCCTTTGTGCAGGGTTTGTGTCTTTTTGTTCTGCATTTATGGCACTACAAAAGTAACCTGATTTCAACAGCACCTGATGGACTCTTCTGTGATATGCTGAAGTTCTTGAAAGATAGGGCCTTCCATAACAAATGCATGTGGACAATTACTCACTTGAAGATGGCTGATTTCCAGGCCCATCCTGTAATCTCATGATCGTCCCACATATTTATTTGTCAGAAGCTGAGCTACTGTTAACCTGTCAATACTGCTCTGCACAATGTCATAAATAAGAGATTTTTCACAAAACTTTGGCATTTCTGCTCCTGAAGACAGTTGTTCGGAAAAGAAAGGACTACATTTCAGTCTGAAGATTTCTACTGGGAGAGAGAAGCTGAATAAGATGGGAGATAAGGTGTATCGGGTAGGGCGTCTCACTGTCTCTTAGGGAAGGAAAGATTAACATCCCAGTGCCAAAAGCAATGATTTATTAAGTGAGCCATGGCTGCAGGGTCTGCAAATGGTGTGCATCCTATTTGTATTCATCATGCATTTTTAAGTACTGTCTGGGAAAGCCATCTCAGGCAAAAGGAAGTTAGTATTAAAGACACCTAACTTCTGGTGGTATGTGGAGCAGGGGAGAGAAGCTCTATGGCTTCCTCTTTGATATCTGCTGTGAACTTCACCAGTTCAGGGAAGACTAAGAGCTGTTTTGGAGGATGGCCCTGCACTCCAAATACTAACTAAAATTGGGGTGGAAAGATCAGTTGGTGTAGCTTTTCTTTTTCAGGAAGTGACAGATGATGACTGCCGATACGCAAAATCATTAGGGGTTGGGTGTGTGTGTGTGTGTGTGAGATAACTGGGACTTACACCAGTTGCCTGCAGACCACAGAACAGTTTGCCGCAGGAATGACCATAGGGTCAATGGTGAAAAATTACACCAGATTTTGGAACTGGTAGTGAGACATATCTAAAAGTTTTCTCACAAGCTTGAAATGGGTATGATGAACGTAATTTTTAAGGCCAGTTACCAAAATGCAATGCTGGATACTAAACTTTCTTTCTAAACTAACCAGCATTTTGATACGAAATAAAAAGGACAGAAAGAATTTATCTTCTTTTTGCTTCAGTGCTAAGTACAGAAATATCAGTAGTCAGTAGTCAGTGTGTTGGTTTGTGATATTTTGGGAATGTTAGTCCACTGCTTACACTGGCAGATGATGTAAGTCAAAAGAAGGGTGTTGGCGTTTGGCTCTGGATGTGCCACAGGTACTGTGAAATATGCAGTGTGTTGAAGTGTACGGAGACACTGACACAGTGAACAAATGTTGGTGTCCTGTTGACTCAAAACAAATGAGGCAGGCAAAGAAAATAAAAAAAAAAGGTGAGAATCTCCTGGAATGCTTCGGAATTGGATTGGCCAATACCAGAAGGAGCAATTTAGATTAAAATACCAGAAGAGGTAAAGTTTGGGCTATGCATGACAAATGGGACTTTTTGATATGTATCTCAGCAAGCAGTGGACTTTCTGAAGTGCATGCAATTAATTAACAAGGGTTTTTTTTTTTTAGTTATGGGAACAACAAGCCATATCCCAGTCATGCTATTCCCCCCCCTCCCCACTGAAGCTCTTCAGAAGAGGAAGCTAAAACGTGTTCGCTGCCCTACGTGGAGGAGCCGGCGCTACGCTGGGCCAAGGCTTGGCTGCTACAGCGGCCCTGGGGAGGCAGAGAGAAAGGGAGGAGCAGGGACACAAAGCCCCAGGGGAGGGCTGGCGAGCAGGGCCGGGGCTGTTCCCCAAGGAGGAGGAGGAGGGAGGGAAGGGCGCGGGCAGTGACTCCTGCGGGCGGCGGGGTGGGGTCCCCACCAGCCTGAGCCAGCAACCTCAATGCTGGGCTCCACCCTGGCCCTGCCCGCAGTGGCGGCAGAAGGCAGCGTTCAGGCTGGCTTCCCAGGCCCCCACCGCCGTGGGCAAGGCAGGCGGGAGGCCGCAGCTGCTGTGCCTCCTGGCCCGGGGCTGCCAGCTGGCCATGCCCAGAGTTGGCCCCGAACCCTGCCAGTGGCATAGAGGAGACGGTGGGGTTGAAAAAACATTGTATTTGGAAGGGTGTCAAGAGTGGCATTCCTGTCTATAGTTTGAGATGAAACAATTTCCATTTTGTCAGGAAATTGAGAAGTTAAACATTAAAAACAAAGCTTCTGGATAACTCGCGTCCAGGAGTTTTAGCAGAGTTAATTCTGAAGAGCGTCTAATTACTCACGGATGAGGTTCGGTGGCTCCTGATATTCTGGAAGATCTGGGAATCCAGAATAATTTACAGTAGAAACAGTAAGGCTTAGTATGAATCATAGGCAGAAGAATGAACAGCTGATTAGGACTAGAATAAAGAAAAATCAAAGGAGAAAAATATAATTAATGTTAGTTAACATTGCTGTATGTGAAGCTGGTGCTGTGAGTCTTACTTGCTGCCTTTTTTGATTACATTAATGTCTATAAATATGTAAAGGGTGAGTGTCAGGAGGACGGAGCCAGGCTCTTCTCAGTGATGGCCAGTGATAGGACAAGGGGCAATGGGTCCAAGCTGGAATATAAGAAGTTCCATATTATATAAGGAGAAACTTTTTCACCGTGAGGGTGACAGAGCATCAGAACAGGCTGCCCAGAGAGGTTGTGGAGTCTCCTCTGGAGACATTCAAGACTCATCTGGATGCGTTCCTGTGTGATTTAATCTAGGTGACCCTGCTCGGGCAGGGGGGTTGGACTAGGTGATCTTTCAAGGTCCCTTACAACTCCTGACATTCTGTGATTCTGTGAAGTTGCTCAGGGTCTTGTCCAGCTGAGTTTGGAATGTCTCCACAGGTAGAGATTACACAATCTCATATTTATTGTGGAAGTTCCTCTTCCTCAGGTTTGTTTTATCAAAGTTCTTTGGGAAATGGTTCTTCTACCTATGATGATCAGTACTCTTTCCAAATATAATGGAGAAAGCACAGAACTAGGGCAATTTAAGTTTGCAGAGGACATTAGTACTCTTCAGCAGATTTGAACTAGCAGATTTGGAACTAGCAAATGTCAAAGGGGTAGTGTCAGTATTATCATTCAGGTGACCTTGGATTGCTTGTTCTAACCTGTTGGAATATAAAGTGATCGGAGAGAGAACAAAAATGTTAGGTCATACAGATGGAATGGACAAATCCATGCTGGGGAAGAGCGATGTTCACAGGGACATGGTAAATAGGGTGAATAACTGTCTGAGCATGAGTTACTGGTGTGGATCAGTGAAAAACAAACTTCTGTGACCCTTCAAGTTACAAATATGAGGAAATGACTTGGAGAAGTTTAGAATATATATCTATACTAATCAGTAAAGTGGGCTACGTTCAGTTCTCCATCTGTGAGGGCAAGTGGGTTAGCATAGCTTGCCTCCACATACCTAGTCTCCCCCAAACACAGTGGCCTCATCCATACTGTGTCCAGTCTGGGTGTTCACAGAAGAATGCTATCAGTTTATCAAGGCTGCAAATAAAGTCCAGGAAATTGCAAAATGTGCCTCATATTTTACCGAGGAGAAGGCAAAGGCTGGACTTGATTGTAGTCTGTGAACAGTGCTTTGTAACTGTATTGTAATGTACTTCTCACTGTAGCAGGTAGGTAGGAGGCTCCAGTGGCCAGAAGTTGATTCAAAACAAGCTTTGACAAGAAGGAAGCTCTCAGTTTCATAGTTCTAGTATTACAAGCAGGTGTTTTCCTAGTAGACTTTCTGTAGTTTAAGATAGGATTGATTTAAGTCCTATGGTCTGTGCTATATAGGAGGGCAGGTTAGATGATCAAAACAGATCCGTAATATTTGAATATTTGGATTAATTAATGAGGTTTTGAATTATGAATAAAAGTTTGGCACTTGAATTCTATTGTTTTGCCAAACAGGGGGACTGATAGGACCTAAAGGCTTCACCTTTCATCATTACCTTATATGACTATATACCAACCGGGGTGATTCCCAGCACAGAATGCAAGGATTTAGTTAACACTTCTGCCTTTTGTATGCTGCTACTGATAATTTTACCAGTCTCATCTCATTGTATGCTATAGAAGCACTGTAGAATCTATTAATAGTAAAAGATTTTTTTCCTTCCTAACATACAAATTGTTTTTCTGTCATTGTGCTTGTATTTCTTTATCAGTCCCTATCCTCTGGTTGGTAATAATTATTATCAGCTTCCTTTTTTTTTCATAGGAGTTTATAAAATATCTGCCCTCACATTCTGTACCTAAGGGAAGGGTTGGTTGCCCTTGGCATTTTGGAACTGTAGCTTATTGAACATCTACTACAGTTTCTCAAGAATTTCCAGTTATTGTTCACACATTTTTCTTTAAATTCTTTATCTTATGTGATTTAGCCCACAACTATTCTCTACCTAGTGACATTTGTCCCTTTAAATCCTTTGCTATCTTGACATGTAACTCCCTTGTGCCAAAATACAGTTCTGTCATCAAGCTATCTTCAGTCAGGTTCTAGTATAGATTCACCTTGTGTCAGATGCAATTACTTTTAAAAATAGAAAATTATTACTTGTACTTTTGCATTTTTTAGTGGCAATAGAAGACATCCAGCATGCTTCAGTTAGATTGAAGATATGGGTGGTAATGCAGTTTTTTACTCTGGCACCACAGATAGCTGATTATGTATCTTTGTAATCACGCTAATTAATTTGACTTGATAGGCTGCAAAATAGACCACCTGCTCACTCATCTTGAACTTCATAAGTGACAATATTAATTCATAAGCTTTCAGGACAGCTTTCTTCCTTAGTGCTGGCAACTCAGATAATAGTTGTAAGAGGTACAACTTTAACATGTCTGCAAAGAGAGCAGCTTGTTTGCAAAGAGCCTGCGTTGCCTGGGCTCAACGCACAAACCAAACAGGCCGATCTTTGCCAATCTTTTTTAGCTGTGAGTGATTTCTGAGCTGCACACATGTAATGATGTACCTTACATGAAATGCAAGGCCGTCTCCCCTGTTCCCTGTGCCCACGCAGATCCTAGCAATTCGCTTTGACATACTACTCATCATGCTGGGCTCTGTAACACTGTCACGTTGCATGTAGTTGTGTAACTCCAGTCCCTCTCATATATTATCCAGCTCTTGGTGCTGATGATTAGGCAACTATATTTTTCTTCTTTTTGTGTCCTTTGGCTTCATGACTAGTTTTGTTCTCAATATCTTGATTTTGATGAGTGTTTGTTGAGTCTCCCCTTTCACTTGCTCCTTTTTTATTATTTTGACACCTTCCTAACTCATGCAGTAAACTTGTCTCCAAAAAAGTAAGTTTTTCTGTGGGTGTGGAAGCCAGACAAATGATCAGTCCCTCTCCCTCTATTCCACAGTTTCAAGCCCACATATTAGTTACCTCAATAATTAAAAAATTAGGGAACTGTTTTCCATCTATTCTCCTTTGGCTGTGAGACATCAAGGATTTCTGAAAATACAGCCTCCTCTGGTTTATCCATCTTTTGTACAGCCTCCTGAATTTACAGCAAGTCAGTCCCTTTAGGTTGGGATAATGAGAATTGCTGGTAATTACTGCTTGCAAGTATAAACAATCATGCCCATGTGCTGAAGGGACCTAACTAATGCTAGCCAATTAAAAGCAATGAGAGGGAGATCATAGTTCCTGGGCTGATGCAAAGGCTGGTAGCCAGTAAACACTGCCTGGCAGAACTGAGCTGACTAACTCTGCTTTTGCTAATGTTACATGACCTCTTCTGAGTGCTTTCAGGTGTTCAAAGGAGTCACAATCCACACTTTGAGACATTACTGGAGAATGATGAACTTTGTGGGAGACTTGTCATTAGTAGAAGAAACAAATCAAAGAGGTGTCTCAGTCCTTGTTAAGGAAATGGTATTTCTGAAATCCATCTGGATCATAAATCATCGAAGGATTCTCTGCAACAGACCCCCTTGCACACAGAAGGGTGCACACAGAAATTACAGTAATGTCCCATGTATGCTGATAGTGCTTTCTCCTTTCCTGGAAAGTTATTAAAAATCATCTCCACTGCATTCATTAATGAAGTGCCAGTCTGATCAACGGCAGCTTTTCTTTTAGGTTGAGGTGTGTGGCAGCTTATAATTTTTGGAAGGATTAGGAACCTGCAGAGGAAGATACTTTTTATAGGCTAAACTTCCTGCATGGAAAGCACATGCAAGTGCAGAAGGCTTTCCTTAGTTGTGCTGGAGAAAGAGACTTGGGGGAAACTCTTAGGCCAGCATACATTGCTGCTAGCACTGATAATTTTTGAGGATGGCACACTTAAAAGGGGAATTCTAGAGTGGAACTGCACAAGATGGTTCTCCACAAAGCTTTTCAGATGGGTCCCGCACCCATCAGAAATCAGTGGGACATTCACAGGACAGGATGGAGCTGTAGTGGTTTGTTGGCAGCAATTCTGTGTTGTCATTTTCTGGGGCTGCCTGAGGTCAGTGCTATAACTGAGGATAAAGATCAGCAAACTTCAACTACTTAAATAGAAAACTTAACTACATTTCACTTCAAAACTTTCTCTTCTTGCAAATTTTAGAGAAATTGTGCATGTAACTCTAAGTGATGATGTTTTTGCCCAACAAATTCATTCCTTGAACTGTTGCTAGGTGTGGTTTCAAAACAGTTCTAATTCTACCAATGTATCCTCTTAAATAACAACAAAACATGACTCTTCAAGGAATTAGAAATGTGTTTCAACAGTGCCCCTTCTGCTGGAATGGCTTTATTGGTTTGTTATGTTTTTCATTAGTACTGTACTTAGATACAAGGAGAATAACTCCTCCTCTGTAAAAATACTGTCTCGCATCAGACAAGTCATTTAATACAAATCATATCAAAACTCTCAATCACATACTGTCAATCTTCAGTGATTTAATAAAATATCCATCACCTACTATGTGCAAAATAACAAGTCACAGCCTGTACACATGTGCTTAATAGTAAGTTATTGCACTGAACTGGTGAGACTAATTGCTATTAAGAATTGAAAATCATCTGTGGACCCTCAGAGTCCTAAATTCTGCATTCTCACTAATTTACCAAAGCAGAGAAAAACTGCAGTATATGGCCTATATAGCGAATCTATAAAGGGACTTTTAGAAATTAATAGATTCCTTTTTTTAAAAAAAAAACAAAACAAAACAGAAACAGGGTGAATGAAATAGATTAGCATATTTTATAGAAAAATTACTAGGCAAATAATTCTGTATTTACTACCACATTAAACAATGCAAAGGGTATATTATCAATAGGATTAAAAAATTTAATTAGCAACAAATATTTGCTACCAGAAAGTCTCAATTTGGTCTAATTAATTAATTAATCTTAAGGATATGTGTAGATGTAGGTCTAAGAGCATTTTGGCACATATTATTCTATCCAATGATACCGATCACTATGCTCTTTCTGGATCACAGCTCCGTAATTTGAGGTTGTTAAGGAAAACAGCACAAGATAAAATCAGATCGAGGCTTTTCCTAAACCTGGAATACCAAAAATTAAGACAGTACTATTTAATAATAAACTCAGATTTGGCTTGCAGTGTGATAGTCAGCTCTCACATTTCCATGGAGCAGAAGGGATTCATATTCTCTCCCTGCAGGCAGGAAGGCAAGTCGCCTTCCTCCCTCCCCTTTTACCTGCCAATGCAACCCAGGGAGACAGGAGGGGCGAATATTTGGATGGATGAAGTAAAGAAGTCAGGGGTGGAACTGCACTGTTGTGTGGAGGGATAATGGATGATGTCTAGGACAGAAATGACCTAAGGGGATGGCCCCAGGTTATGATCAGGGTTGTTAAAATGGAACATGAAGAGTGGGCTGCGTCTGTTTATTTTTCTGGCAGCAATTGGAGGAGTTTCGACATGATCTTAATTTATCTCTGGGGTTGTTGATTTTGACCATATCTGAACAATTTAGCAGGTGTGCCCACCACTCCTGTGGATCATTTAAAACCTTTTTTTCTTAAACAATCAATTTGTTCCAAAAGAGTTTTTAAAAGTCTGGCATTTGTTTACTTGTGATTTCCCCAGTGTGGTGGAAGGTGTGTGTTTTGGGTGTTCTGCTTTGGATTCTTTGTGTACATTTGATGAATGCAAATCGAACACCCCCCACCCCCCTATTTTTTTTTATTCTTTGCACAGCTTAGCTTTGAAAAACTATGGCATGCTTAGGACATCTCAGGGACATTTTGAGGCATTTTGGATCTCATGCTGAATTCTTGAATGAGGAAAGGAACATGCCTCACAGGCTTCATCTGTGGCAATCTCCACAGAGGAGCTCTTCCCCTGTTATCTAGTTTTTCCTGTCTTGAGAGGGTTTCACAATGAACACTTAATGTGAACAGAAGTGATGTAATCAATCAGGCAAACTGGTCTGTACCAGGGCTGGGATTACAAGATTGTGGTGGCATGGTTACATGGCCAGCATGGAGCTGCTCAGTTACTCCCATTTCTTATTGGTGCTGGGACCATAGAGGTTGAGAAGAAGCGTTATGTGTTCAACCAGGTGCAGCAAAACAGCTGGAGATGTGAAGTGACATTTCCAGACCAGTGCCCCGGACGTTTTCTGAAAATTTCCTTATTCTGAATTTTTTTTTCTGGGTTCCACATTTCCCCTTCTGCCCTTGACAGCTGCAGCCCCAGCACTTCATTCCTTCATTCACTTCATTCGTGTCAGGAGGATGGATTTTGGGCACCGTTTCAGTTCAGCTGGTAGTATGGCATTGATATGACACAAAAGTGCTTTCAGCCAGCCCCATACTCCTGAGTGTGGTTCCCCAATAATATTTGACTGTGGTCATCAACTTAGTTTTGGTAATGAAAAGTGTGAGCAGGATGCTTTAAAATAGATTCCTCTTTTTTTTGATGTCAAAATATTTTAAACAGATTTACAGTATGTTTTTATACCTTGTCAACTGCTTGTAATCTGTTACATTCCTCTGAGGTTGGCTTCCTATTTTACTGTCTCTGTCTGGAGTTCCTTGTGGTTTTTACTACTCTCTGGGGATGGCAGCATCCTAGTGCCACAGGGAGAGGTGCTTTGAACAAAGTCAGAGTGACAGGCTGCAAGGCCTGAGTTAGGTAGCTATTCTGTGTGGTCATGGCCTACAAAGTCCCTTTGATTTAATGGCTATTGTGGGTGCTTAGAGTATCTTCTCTGGAGATGTGCCCCTTGTGTGGGACTCTTCAGCTTAACTTTTTACTTTTTTAGAGACAAATATTGAGCACATATTGCATCCAGCAGAGAAACGTGAATACAACTGAAAGAAGCATTCAATAAGAAAACGCGTTCAACAGTAAATTTGGTTAGAAATCATGTTAGCTAACTTGCTGTGAGTAGATTTGAACTTCAAGTAGGGGTGCTTCAACCCAGATGCTGCTTTTCCAGCTTATTGAATTTCTTTCTTGCATTTGTTCATAGCCATGCCCTGGAGTGTTTGCACAAATGATGTTTTAGACATGTAAATCTTACTAATAACACACCCACCCATGGCTGGCAACCAAGTTCCGCAGCCTGACACGGAGGCATGATCTAATCCCAGGAGGCATCTCTGGCCTGAAGGAAAGCAGGAAGGGAAGGGTGGCTTCTCAAGTGGGTGAGCCACACTCTGTCCCTTACTTGGGACTTGCTCATCCAGCGAAACACGGGGCGAAGTGTGTGCCTTTTGATAACCATGTCTGCTTGATGAAACGCCTCCTGTACCATGCCCGCCTGCAGCGCTAACATGCAGTGAATATGACTCTGCAATCTGACACTGCTCTTCCTGGATTTCCAGAGATCTCTTCCTTGTACATAAATTGATTCAGGCTTATGGATGTGCCATCTTAGAAGCTGACATTTTATCCTTCCCAAAGATGGCTTTTTCTTCTGCTAATTTGTTCACTGCTAAACAGGAAAGTCTGTCTGAAGGGGAACCGGGAATTTGCTCCTGCAGGCATCTGTGCCAATGTGGGAATTATCCTCAGCATCGCCAATTACTGCCAGCTGTGGCAGTGTGGTGTCAGTGGGAAGAAAACTGTGCCAAGAGGTGACCAACAACATTGTATGTGCAAGTGAGGAATATGTCCATTAAAGTAGAAAAGCTCAGGCCTCTGTTGAGTCACGTCACCCTCTCCATGCTCCCCACCCCCACCCTGAATCAGCATCTGAACTATTAGAGAAGAAAATTCTATTTCTTGCTTTCAGATATGACAAATATGAATGTGGAAAGCTGGGAGAATTTGAAAGAGCAGACTCACAAGAAAACCAGCCTCTTGGAAAAAATCTGTCCTAATCTCCATCAAAGGTGGGTTGTCTTGTGACATGAGGTGAGTGTACAACCTCCTGGTCTCTTAAGAAGGCTCTTATCTGATGCACTTCTGGATCCCTCACTGTTCACAACAGGTTCAAGTCCTTTTAAAAATCCCGCCAGGCTTTTGCCTTCATTGAACATCACAGGTGTGTAAGTTGCACTGGACTAGGTAGGCGAATACCACTGCCTGTTTATTTATTTGGTTGGGGATTGATGCTGTGGTATCATGTGTGATACCTCCTAGGAAATCGCATAGCTCTGGGAGCTTTACCTCCCTAGCTATTTCCCTCCTGGTTTTGGTTTTCCCTTCATGCACCTTTTTTTTGGCTTTATCTGGCAGGCACAGGCACTGGGCGGGAAGCTGGCCCCAGGGGCTTGGGAGGGGACGGCTTGGGTGCAGNTGGGGTTCGGTGGGGAGACGCCCCTGCTTCGCCCAGTTCCTGGTGGGTATGCTCGCCCTGAGGGCGTGTGGTGCCCCTGGCTCTGCTAACAAAACACCCCTTCCCCTTCAGCAGGCAACACCTACCTCCTCCGCAGTAATGCAGAGGAGAAAAGGTCTCCCTGGTTTGTTTGCTTCTCTTGTGTCCATAACATGGCTTGTGGGGTACCTCTGGTAGCATTGCATGGGCTTCTTATCTGTTTGTTGATGGGCTAGTACAAACAAGTGTCACCTTCCAAATAATGGCACGGGGCATGGGCTCTGTCTGACCAGAAAGCATTTGTGTGTTGGAGGCGGAGGGGGCAGAAGGAAGCCCTTATTGTTGCCATCATGGTTAACAAGAGTCCCCACACGTCTGAGTGCTCATGGGGATGCCCCATTTTCCTTGCAGACCTGCTGCATAGGCAGAGCCTCGGGGGTTTTACACTAGCCCAGTGTTTCTAGGCAGTGAGCAGCCCTGCTGAATGACTGTGTGGTAGATCCTTGCCTGAGTGCTATAAACCTGGAAATCTGAAATGCTTCTACAGTGCGTGCACGGATCGGTGGTGTGGTGTCACCATGAACAACAACACAGAGAAGCTCACTACCTCAACACACACGTGGACCTGGGGAAACTGGACTGTTTCCAGAGTTAAATATAACATGGGTGAATTCAAGGGTGTGTGTCATGTCATGCAACGCAGAGCATGAATCAGACCGTGTAGAGGTGGGAGGAAAAGGCCCTAGGGGTGCCCTCGAGCAGTAGCTCTGGGGGGACCTGGGTGTAGGCTAGGCAAGTGAAGAAATCAGGTTGCCCAGAGGCAAAGCGAGCAGTTCTGGGTCTTCCTGGGTGTTTTGGGCCAGGCAGAATGCTGTGCCTGTGTGCCTGTGCATGTGTACGTTGGTTCATAGGTGTACAGGAGCTGCAGAGATTTGGCAGGCACTGCGTGTGTGTGAAGTGGGCAGGGGTCAGCCTATGGTGGGTGTGGGAGCTGTGCAGCCAGAAACTCCTGGGTGCATCACAGGAAATCCTTGGAGAAAAGCAAGATTTCTCTTTACCAGAAACTATGAGGTCTTCTTCTGGAAAGACCCAGAGAGCAGGACCCACAGTGCAGGCAGGAAGAGGAGGTGGTGGTCAGAGGGGAGGTGGCACCTGTCAAATGGAGATGAGAGCTCGGCCTTGATTTGCGTTGTGTGTTTAGATTTCAGGCTTTGCAGGCAGGTGCTGTCCCTTATTGTTTGCACAGTCCTTGGCCTGGTAGGGCCTGATCTTTCCCAGGGCACCCAGGCACCTCTGCAGTACTAATGAGCACTAACAGCATTAGCTCTTGCCGTATTAACTCTTTCCATGCTCTCTGCACACCCCTCTCTGCAAGGGATGAATCTTCTAAATCCTCCGCTGCTACTCACAGGAATGGCGGTGGAAATTAGTTTCCTGGGGCAGCCGAATGAGGTTTGACCAGTGAGTAAAGCAAAGTATGGAGAAGTTTTTAAGACGGGAGAGGGGGACTCCACAAATTGGTTTCTAAGGGTCCGTGTTTATATCTGGAAGTGTCAGAGGGGATGGAGATTTGGCTGAGGAGTCAAAGTGGAAGTAAGGAGGTTTAGGACCCTGGTCACCCTGACACAGATAGGGTCACATCTCCTCCTCTGAGCCATGGTTCTGTAAAAATTGGTTTATGTTGTACCTCTGTGATACCAGGTCAATTAGATTCATGATATACTTGAAGGGAGCATGAACTCTTGGCAGAGGGAACTCCAAGACCTTACTTGCAGTGGCCCTTCAAGGGCAAGTAATTACACTTCGCTCAGTTTATGTGTCAATATTTCACAGAACTAATGAGATACCTCTCTACTGAGTGTATAGGTACTCTGCCCTTTAAGATTAGCTCAGGGGAGGACTGATTGCCTCTCCTCCCAAAAGTTCAAATTCCCCAATACTATCAAAGGGTCTTTATTTCTTTACCAGCTAAGCCAAAGTGGTAGGAATTCAGTGAATTACAATAAGCGAGACACTCCCTAGTGCTATTTTCAGTTGCTTTTCAGATTACATCAAGTTGCCCTTTCCCTTGAAATGAAAGTAATCCATTTTTATCTGTTTGTTGTGCTCTCTGTGTTACCAACATGAGAAAATCAATATCAGGGCAGTCAGTCATTTCAGCGTTGTGCTTATTATGGCTAATGCACTATATTTTCTCGTTGAGGGAGTTCAGAAATATGGATTCTTGAGATGTTGATGATAGAAGCCTCTTGGGATACAAGGTGAAAAGCAGAGCAGCAGGAAGAAGACAAAATAAGATGGTTAAAATCAGGTGCTGGAATTATTTTAAATATTTTCTAAAAGCAAATTTTTGATGAACTAGAACATTTGGCCCCTTGCTGATTGGATTCATTCTGTTCTGTCATTGTGTGTATGTATACATACACACATCCATCCAAACATCTTACATTTAATTTTGAGTCTATGTGCACATCCTTTTTGATCTGTTGCTGTGTTGAAGATACACTTATTGAAAAACCCTAAAAATCCACTTGACACTCCATGAAGGACAACTGATAACTTTGATCCACTGGATTCTCCATTCTGGCACCTGACAGGAAGCTTTTGGGATACTTTGTCTAAAAATTTAGAAGTTTGTTAGGTTACTAGTATTTTCATATAGTTTTTTCAACTAGATGCCAAATGTTTCCTATCTTGGCCCTTTTCCTTTTAATCTCATATCCTGGGTGTGGGACCTGAACCATTTTCAGTACCACAGCAGGAGAGCAGTAGATAGAGAGTGCCTGAAATGTTACCCTACACATGGTCTGAGCCCTGGCTCGACCCAGGGAGCCACCCATTTGTCCCCTTTTTTTTGAAAAGATATGTTCAAATTTCCCTATGTTATCTGGTCTTTGAAAACGACAACATTTTGCGGTGCCAGAAAATTGCATACAACAATGACTGTTTCAGTTAACATTGCTGTGTAATTGTATGTGAAAAAAAAGAAAAAGTAATCTGCCTAAATTCAGAGTTCCTTGGGTGGAAAAGCAGCCTGGAATTCAAGATCCTTGCTAAAGCAATAATGAAGCTACCATATGTTGCAGTGCTCCTTCTTTACATCCCTCCTATTAATCAGCTCTGCCTTTTCCTTATTCCTGTTCATACACCCATTGGGCAATTTGATGGTTTGCTCTTGTTATCTGATGCTCTTTGAATGGAAGGCACAGTTCAACTTTCAACTGAAGATGCCAGGTCCTATTTCTGCCTGGTTTTTTTATACACTTTAGTACTCTCTGGTAGTTTACATTAATATATTCTTGCTTGTCTCCTGCAGTATTTAGTTCCTTTTCATCCACCAAAGTGCTTGGATTTAGATACTTTAATGTAAATCACTTAATATAGACACATGAATAAGTAATGTTTATCAGAGGTTCAACTGAGAGAAGAAACTTCTGAAAATCATTTTTTTTTTTAAATTCACAATCATTCCTAATTTCTGGAAAAAAAAATGGAAAATACGGTTAGAACTTTTTGTTGTGGGCTTGCAACAAAGGAGACAGAAAGAAGAGGGAGATAAATCCCATTCTTTTCTTCACCCTTTCCTAAAAAATGAGTCAAAGAATATCCCAATGTTTGAACGTGAAAAGTTAAATTGACATTTAAAACCAATATATAGACTGCAGCTCAAGGCTTTTCTCTGAACTTATCTCAAAAGAAGAGCCTTTCTAGCACCTGGCAGTTGACTCATGTCCTTGACAGGAGGTGGATGAGGACACTTTTCTAGTACTACTCCTGGACACTTGGCTTATCTTTCTTATCTGTGGTCACAATTATGACAGGTCTTACAGTAAGAATCACTACTCATGCATAGAAATCATCACTGACTGTTGGGGAATGGAGCAGGGGATAAACTGCAGTCTGGTCCCTCCTGGCTCAGCTCTGCTCTTCAGTGTTTCCACTTCTCGAGCAATGATGGCTTGGACCACTGGATCAATATTATAAAATGGCAATCCAGTCCAAATGCCTCTGGCCTCTGACCTTCAGGGTGGAGGGTGTTGGGACACAACCGGGCAGCATCACAGACCAAAGGAGGCTGCATGAGCTCCATGGAAGAGCGAGGCAGGAGATGTGAAGGTGGCTGTGCCAATCCAATGGTGCCCTGTGCCCTTCTGTAAATCAGTATGCACTTGGCCTTATGCTGATGGCCAAAGCAAGGTCATATGCACCATTTGCTCAGCAGGCCTCTCCGTACCTCAGCCCTGTGCCTGAATGTCTGCTTGTGTCTATGCTCCATTATCCATATCCAGTGTGAGGATATTTACAAGTTTGAACGTGGGTTTGTGCTGCACATGTCCAATAAAGGTGGTGCTGGAGCACAGAGTTGAGCAGGCACGGAGCTCTCCCTTGCAGAAATCATGCTGAGGTGGTTGGAGGATCCTTTATTCTCCCTTGTTTGTACTCTACAGCTGTAAAAGCCATGAGATCAGAGGAGGTTAGGTGAGGAGAAGGCATTACAGGTGGTACAATTTTCACCTACCATTAGGTGTGAAGTGATGGGACATGATGAAGTAAGTGATGGGACATAAATGTGATTAGTGGTCCACCATGACAAAGTGGAGGAAGTAAGGAAAGGGATTACAGTAAGGTGGGGAAGTCTTACAGTTTGGTTGAGCTACTGTTGGCTCAGTTAAAAGTCTTTTTCAAAGCTGTAGTTACTGGTGATGTATTTTTGGGGTGGAAGAGCAGAACGTCCTGAAGGGTTCCGAGGGGAAAAAAAACATAGTAGTTGCTGTGATGTAGCCATAGCAGGGGGCTCTTCCAGGAGTAACAGGTGAAATGGAAAGGCAAAGACTGGCTCACCTCAACCTGTGACATATTCACAGGACAATTCGCTATTGCTCCTCACAGCTGCACAAGGTACTGAGGTACCAGAACACTGGTAACTTTATTTCTGGTTTGTGCAGAAAAAAGTGCCAAGGTATGATTCAGTTCCTGTCTCGGGTTAAAGCAAATGGCCCAGGTTTGAACTGATATATTGCTTAAAAAAAAAAAAAAAAGAAAAGAAAAAGAAAAAAAGTCATGCCCTTTGAAGAAGTTTGTTTCTTCTTTGGGAGGTTGGAAATTGGGTGTGAATTCTGGGGAAAGGGTTAAGTATCAGGAGGTTGTCAGCCATTGGTCTGACTTTAAAACAGGGTGCTGGAGGGCATATCTTAACTTGACATGTTGCATTGTTAATTTACAGTTTGGGTGTGGAGGGACCTGCCTACCCTTCTTTGTAATCTGTGCAGGTGTGCACAGGACTTCAAAGCTGGTTGCAGCAGAGCTGATGTCTGTGAGAAAGGCTGAGCAAAACTCTGCTGGCCCCCTTGTGCAACTGCCTGCAAGTCGGCTTGGGAACGGGGATTTCTGCTGGATGCCGTTCATGCAGAAGGGTCTTGTCCCTTCTCCGTAGGCCTCACACTGAAGGTATTAGGCCTTGTGCTACAGTGCTACAGTGAAATTTTAAATTTATTTTTAAGAGCTTCCTGTTTGAAATCATGAAAGTTAGTTGCTCCAATTTTTTTTCCCTGCTTCCAGATCAGTCATGAAATACTTAGGATTTCTAACAAACTTTTAATTAGCAGTATTTTAAGGGATCTCAGAGGAGAGAGTTTTAACCCCCAAAAAACAATCACAGACTTTTTACATTGAAAATCCCCTACTGTTTGTCATGCCAAACTGGGCAGTTAAAAGCTATTATACTGCTTTGGACTGGTCAGCTAAAGCTCTTTAAGCCTACAGTAAAACAGATATACAGAAACAGCATGTGGTGAAGCACAAATGCTCATCCTGTTATTTGTAGGAGGTGGAGCTGAAGTAGGTTCGACATGGCAGAGGCCACAGTTTTGCCTGCACAGACATTTACACCCAGGTACCTAACTAGCCATTAACATTTTGCAGTCAAGGCGAGCAGGACTCAGTCTATCCCATTTTCCCTCCTGCAAGCTGGAGGGATGAGAACTCAGCTCTGTATTCAGAATTACTAAGCTGCCTTTTTTTCTCTTTTTTTTTTTTTTTTTTTTCCCATCTTTGACATTAGTATAGAAAAGTTGCAAGGAAGTGTCAGTAAAATTGGACCTCACACATTTTGCTGATTATTCATTGGCTCAAGTGCTTCATTGTTGCTTATTATTGCGATCACAATTATGGAAGGAATAATAGTGATTGATTCCTTATGGCTCTACTTTGTTCGGTGGTTTCTTTAATAGCTTTCTCTGTCCATTTTATGTTTTCCCTTATCATTTTTTTTTGGACCTCCCTGGATGAAATTCAGCATTGCTATATAGGAGCAGGTAGTACAGACGCAGTTGGGAAGCAGAGAACATTATTCTTTGACAGTATTTTAAAGGTTTTTGACATTTGTCTGATGCAGAATGAGGTTTGCACCTTTCATACACCTTTGGGGAAATGCACTAGTGTTGCGGGCTGATGGCCAGGTAGGCTGGTACACTGTCACACTCTTGAGGACAACCAGTAAGGCACAGAGCATTGAAAAATGGCCTGTAAAATCCTTACTAGCTCCAGCTGCTGCTGACGCCCGACTGCAAACAGCTGGGAGCTGGCAGGAATTGCCAGTATTTTAAATTAAAATGTTTGTAGCTATAGCAGTAAAATTATGAATTTTTGTAAAACAATTGTTTTATATAACTTTATATTTAAATCCTCATTCTGCAGTCCCCCATATTCCTAACCACCAAAGACTAATGGAATACAGAACAGCCTGGGAAGTATTGCTTTGCTTGTTTTGCAGAGGTTGTGAAGCCCTCGTAAAAAAAGGCTACGCTCGTGATTGCATCCTCTTTTGGGAAGAAGAGGTCTAGGATGAACTTCTGGCTTTACCACGCACATGGATGGGCTTTTCCTTGTCCAGGGAAGGAACTGAAACCCATGATACACTTATCTCAGGTGAATATTCAAGCTATTAAGTCTTTCCCGTGGGAGCAGTTCCATTTTGAATTAAATATTCATTAGGCCAGAGAGAGGAGTTACTCGAGTTACTCTTTCGCCACCATTTGGCCATAAAATGTCCCCCAAGCCTCTGCTGTTAATATTCACACCATTACTTGTGAATGGAACCGATGATAAAAATATTCCTTGATCTACCCCGTATGCCTTATTCTTTTAAAAATGCTGTTCTCACTGTCGTTGACTCTTTGGGGATTTACAGGCATTGCATCATGATAAATAGATTTTTAAATGTGATTTCTGTCAGTTGGAACTTAAATCACTGACCAGCTTCTTGTGGAATTTTATGAAAGCCTTGAAGATAGTCGGAAACAAAGTTTTAAGTGGAAACTTGGGTTGGGAAACAGAGCCCATGCAGCTGAAATGACAGTCTTAAGAGGATGACTGACAAAAACTCATGGGTCCAATAAAAACACACTATGAATTAGGCTTCATGAGCTTTTGTGGGACTTAAATTTTTCACAAATGCCTGCTTTAAATGGTACAGATGTCTTAGGTGGGAGAGATCACAGCATGTGGCCAAGGATGGGTGTGCACAGCCCTCCAGGGAGGGGGTGTGTGTGTTCTTATCTGTTAGTGTCTGCTGCCAGTGCCAGATGAACACAAGTTGTCTCTTTTTAAAGGAGCCATCCAGTACAAACAACTGTGTGACCTTTACGAAGGAAAATACTTTGCAACCCTTTGATTTTTCTTTTAAGCGTCAGCAAAATTAATTTAGAACAAAAATATAAAGACAAGAAAGGGTTTTAAGAGGAAAATAGAGAAGGAAATAAATGTGGAGAGACAAACCAAGAGAGAAACGAACAAAAAGGAAATTAATTTTGGTAACTACAGGAGGTCATTGGCTCCTGAAATGTTACCCAGTTATGCCAGAGTTGTAAAGCTAATAGTTTTGTTTTTTTTTTTTCAAACAGGTTCAATATTCTTCTGTCCAGTTGCTAACTGGCTTTTAAAAGCAAGGTCTAGTCAGAATATTAAGCTAGAATTAAAAATAAAACTTTGAGCTTGCCAATTGTATCAGGGAATATCCCCACAACAAGCTGAAACTTTAACATATATTTTCTTGTGTCTGTAATTGAAATGAAGAAAAAGAATGTTTTGGGTTTTTTTTTTTTCTCTAATCCTGCAGCCAGAGAAAGGGTCCTAGCTGAGGCAGCAGAGAGTAGGCAGAGAGCAGGAAAAGAAAAAAAGTAAAGCCTAGGAGGAAAGGTAATGAAGAAACTTGTGGAGTGAGACAAACAAGAAGCCCTTTCTGAATGGGATCCTGGGCTGAAGAGAGAGGCAGTATGCAGCGACATGAACGTGGCAGCAGAACTTTTCCATGCCTGTGAAGAGGGGTATTCATATGCGTACCAGGGAACATGGATTTTTTGGGTTTAGGAAGGAAATTATGGTAGGAAAGTTGAGTGGAGATAAAGCTGCAGATGGAGAGTGCTGGCAGAAGTACAGCCAGCATGACAGAGTACAGGGAGTGGACTACAGGAGCGTGTGGATCAGTCTTGGTGGTGATCTGCTGTTTAGATCATTTCTACTCTATTTCAAGACATTCTGGGCAGTGTGACGGGTCTGACTGGCCTCAGCAGCTCCAGGGACACTGAGCACATGTGGTCATGGCTGACCTGGGTGTCTCAGAAGATAAGTGTCTTCCACAGTGTGCATTATTTATTCCTTCGCCTACTAGCAGTCACACATGGATCAAAGGCAGTGGAAGTCCATCTCCCCATGGAGAAGCCCCCATCTTTCTTTGCTGTTCTGAGGGATGAACTGCACTTTGGAGCTATCTACCTGCTTACTGCCCATGACCAGCAGCCCCTCCTGACTCCACCCAGCTACACCGCTGCTGAGAAACCCCACAGTGAGGATCAACCCAGGCATATCTCATATTTACAAATAATTTACAGTTATTCATGTCCCACAAAATTTTCTGAAAGGTTACACAGACATAAATTAGCAGTGGATGATGCCAACAAAGGTATAATACTAAAGCTATAAGCACAGTTTCCCCTGATATGCTTTTAAAACCCTTAATGACACTGTCTTCTCTGCCGTGACTAAACCCATCTGGCAAATGCGTTTTCACAAGGTGTGGAGCAATGTTAGTTGGGAAACTTATTTTAGTTCTCAATTTCCTCTGTGTGACCCCTTTGACCATTTGGGAATTTTCCACAGGTGAGGATTGAAAATGCAAAATGGAATGCATTAGGAGAGCAGACAAACTTGAGAAATCCTCTTCTCTAGGCTTCCCTTGTGGCTGTGGGTAATGCAGGACTGGGGGCACAGGAACTGCTGTGCTCAGCTTTGCTGTTTTTCATGGTGGGAGAATGTGGGATATTTTGGTTCCCAAGAAACATGCCTTGATGTAGGAACAAAATCTACCATCAGAAGCAACTAGGAAAGAATAATAGGATTGTTATGCAAAGCTAATTTTCCATGGGGAAAATACAGAACAGATATTATTTTATTTTTTTTTCTTAGCAATTTTGGGCACAATGAGTCAAAATTAACAGAACATTTAGATTTGTAATTTTCAGAAAATAGGCATAAATTAGAAGTAGTCTAAAATCAGAATTAACGACCTTACTGTTTTGTCTGATGTGGGTTTGTAAACATAAAACCATAAACAGACAATTGGAGAGAGTGTCCTGATTCTGAGCCAGAGAGACTTGTTCTCTTTATCTCTACTGGCTTCTCTGGTCTTTCTGGACCTCAAGCACCCCGTGAAAATGCTGTGGTAAAACTGAAGCAGTTTCAGAGGGCATAGAGCTGCCTTAACCACCATTGTCTTACCACAGCTCTTGTCCCCACTGTCTAATTGAGCTCAAGCTAATTCTAAGTCTTGTTCAGTAATAACCTTGAATTTACAGTATTTGATTCCCATGGGCCTGATATCTTCACTGGTTGGCATGCTGGAAGGTCCTCCCAGCATGCTGGCTGTTTTCACCCAGCTGTAGCTGGTAGCACACTTGCAGAGCTGGGAGACTTCATCTGGTGCACAGTTACTGGCTCTCCCTTCTGTGAACTGGTCCCTGACTTGGATTGAGGCCACAGCCCAGTACAAGTGGGAATGAAAAATAATAATAGATTTCTCTTAAGAAAATCTTAACAAAAATGCTTCCTTCTAACATAACAGGCTTTTTAACTCCATCTGTATCCAGAGCTTTATAATTTAGGAGGCGATTAGAACTTGTCATCTAGTCCCAGCTCTTGGGAGAATTTTAGTTTTAAGTTTTAGTTTAGTTTTAAATAATAATTTAGTTTAAATAGTAGTAACAATAATAATAACAACAACTTATAATTATAATATTTAGTTATTGTTATTATTTAGTTTTCCTTTCATGCATTTCATTCTGGTTATCTTAGAGATATGTTGTTAGTAACTGTGAAGTCATGGTTGCTTCAAAATGTATTTTTTTTTTATTTCCATTTGTACCATGTTGGAAAATTGTTTGAAAACCACCTTTTCTTACAGAAAGGAACTTATTGGGCTCCTGAGGTCTCTGCAAGGTGCCCCCTTTGCTGAGGTGTATGCAGGCATGCACTCACCTGAGGATGCTGGGCTGCAGCTTCCTCCCGTCAGGACTGTGCCGCCAAGGAGCTGATCATGGGTGTGTAGACTCTAGAGAAAGCCCAGGGAAAAAAATGGACTATGGCAGCCTAAGTACCTGTCTATCAGCTCTAAGTACCCACCACAACACAGCCAGACAAACCCTGCTTTCAGAAGTGTTTTTTTCTTATGGAATTCCACACCCTGAAGGCATGCAATAACAGCAACAAAAACCAAAACAAAACAAACAAAAAAAAATTACAGCAGCAACTCATAAACCATATTGAAATGAAATTAAAAATGAAGGCAATGGTGAATGATTATTTAAAAATGCAGCAAATAGAGAGGCATACATAACTTTTATTATCCAAATTCTTTATTAATTAAAGAAAAAAAAGCCTGCATGATAGTACTGCCTGGTTTTATTCCCCCACTATCAGGTCAGCACCTGTTGATCTCTGCAAGACTTTGATTAATAGTATTTTATGCTTTACAGGTGGAGATGCATCATACCATGCAGCGATCCAGACTCCAAAAAGTTAGAAGTCCCAGACATCCATATGTGCCACAGAGCAGTGCTGAGTGTCTGACTGTCTGGAAATCTCCTGAACTGTAAACTCTGAACGTCAAGGATTTTTTTGTTTGTCCAAATGTCACTAAATAAATAAATTTAAAAATAAAATCAAACTTTTTTTTTTCTTTTATTGTGGAAGTAAAATTTTAGTCAAAAAAGTGTTAAGGAAAAGCAAGTTGAGGAAAAAATGCAGCTGGGTTATATATAACAGTCTGTGATGTATCTTCACACTAGAAATAGACCCCGTGACAGCAATGTCACAGTTCCATTACCTGGCAGTGACAAACCCCATCAGCTGTGTTCCAGAAACAACAGGCTGGGAGAAAGGAAAGAGGCTCGAGATGCTTTACTTCAATATCTGGTTCCAGCGCTGCTACAGTTACCACTGAGGGAGGATGACTGATTGAACCTAGCCCTTGCAGCTTGTAGGGGTGGTTGCAAGGCTTTGGCAGTCTCAAGGGCAGCTTCCCAGAGTCCTAAAAAACTATTCAAGGGGAAAAAAAAAATGGCTTTGCCCTTTTGCGCCTGGAATCCGGATGTCTGGCAGAGGGGGCAAGGGCGGAAGGGAGTTGTAGCTCTGCATTGTCCTTCGCTGCTCGAATTGCTGACACACCCTGATATCCTTCTGCTGTGCAGATCCCTTTCAGCTGCCTGGTCTTAGCACCTTTGGCTATAGGAAGAGCTGGATGCTTTCCCACGTAGAGCCCCAGCAGTCCCCTCCCTACTGTTGCAACAGAAGAAATGTCATGTTTGCAGCCATTAAAGCACATGGGCTTAATATTAAACTTGATTTTTCGGGGTTTCCCTGGTTTAGACTTTTTCCTCTCTTTCCTTGGGTGCTCGCACCTTTGCACCTCCATGTTGCAGTGTCCTGAGTGGCTTTGAGAGCTGCTCACCCACCACCCACTCTTGCTTTCCCTCCATCCCCAGGAGCCAGGCCATGCCCTGCACAATCCTGACTGACCATGGCATCTGCTTCCCTTCACAGCTCTCCCCGTGCTGGCAGGTCCCTCGCTGGCATCACTCCAGCCCTGCTACAATTCCTGGTGTGAAATCAAGATGTTCACTTCAGTGTATTTTATTTCTGAACATTCAGAGTCTTCTGGGCAGGGGTTGCAAGTCAGGGAGGCCTTGAAGGACATTTTAGTTTTGTGTGCAGCTAAAGGAGAGCCCCCCTGCACCCAGGAGTGAGGTGTGCATGGGCAGCCAGGCTCAGGGCTCTGCACCTCTGGTGGCAGCATCTCGAAGCACATTTCTGAACACAAGTCATGGGAGCGTATGGCAATGCTGATTTAAATGAGCTGATGTAGGTTTAGTTTTAAGCCACATTTTGTTCAGGGTTTCTAAGGAGTGGTTGCTAATGTAATTCTTTGCCCTTGGCTGTGGAAGGGCTAATGAATTACACTAACCATTGCTTACAATCACATTTTTCCCTCTCTGAGCAAGAGTGTGGGGGGAGTTTCCTAAGGAGGCACCATCAAAGTGAAAACATCATCACTCATATTCAGTCAGAAGAAAAGCGCTGCTGCCCACAGCCACTCAAAGGCAGGCTGTGCTTCTGCAGCTGGCTGCTGCTGCTCGAGGTGGGGATTCCACCGCCGGCTGAGGTGGGCTTCCCACCACTATGGACTCCACACAGATGCACCAAATCCCCTATGCTGAGCAATGCTGAGCACTTCTTGATCCCATCTCATGCCCTCTGCCCCTGTTTGCTTGTGTTTGGGTTATGGTGACACAACTACCCTCCCACCCGGCCATCTGGGACCTGCTGGGGCATTTGGGATCTTGGGTCTGTTTAAGATGAGGTAGTTCTGCACAAGGCAGTGATGGGCACACAAGCAAGCATACTGTAATGCTTGATCAGGATGCATCTGGTTATTTAAAGGAGCCTCTTTGCTTGCCTGTTTTGCAGGTTGCTAGTTTTCCTTTTGGTTCTCTGTGTTACAGGCAAAACTTCGTGTTTCCCTTTAAGCAGGGAACAGTCTTGGCCTGTGGTTTTAAAGTCTCTGTGTGGTAACAGTTGTCAGTAAATGTAACTTTTTTTTTTTTCAGTCTATGATCTGTAGTGCCACAATGATATTTCTGTATGGAGCAGTTTCAATGGCCAACTCCCTTTATTAGTCATTATTTATAGAAGTCCTGCCATGAGTGACACTCTTTAACCCCTACTTTTTATATTTCCTTCCATATTTTTTTTGTTTAAATATGTTTTCAGGACATTCTTTTTCAGCAAACCAAACAGATATGGTACATAAATGAAAGGTGACCTTTATGCACAAGGAAAGAGTTCTCATGAATTACAGGAAGTAATAGACTATATGGGAAAAGCACCTTCTGCTCTTTAAAAAAAAAAAAATTTGGACAGCATTTTCCCCAAATTCCAGGACTGTATAACAGAACCTTAAGTGCCAGCTAGAAGCAGACTCCCGATTATTTCATATTATTAAGATTTACACAGTTCCTTGCCTTTGTCCATAGACAAAAGGCTGCAGTCTATTAAATACTTCTGCTCAATTTGAAATGAAGGCCATATTAAATAGACTTCATTGTGCATTTCTATAGATAGTAGATGCTTCAGGGGTTATCAGAATGCCTGCTGCAGCCACCTACTGCTATCTGCTATAAGTAAATGCCTATTTAACCAGACTTTGAAATGGAGTATAATTGACAAAGTAGTGTTACTCTTTCCATATCCCCATTCCCATTATTTCAACTATTCACTGTGTTTTTCTAATAAACTTAAAATCCAGACTACAGCTTCCAAAATATACCTCCCAGGCCTGCCCTTCTCCCTCACCATCTCCATTACCTTCCTAATTTCCTTTGCTGACACACTCCCACCTCCCAGTAACCTGGCCATTCCCTTTTGAGTGCTCTGCATCGCAGGCATTCATTTACTTCTAGCCGTGCTATTTTTCCTCATCCTGTGATTGTTGCCTTGGTGTCTGGCTAAACTGGCCCAGCTCCACCTGACAAAATGTTATGCCAACCATATCCTTTCCTTACAGATAAACTGGCAGAAGTGCTCCCCCCTTCCCCATCCAGCAGGAAGGGGCTCTCTCTATTCCTCCCTGCCAGCGGTGGCTACCAGGAATTGGCTGCTTAGTGCCTCTCCCTCCCTTTCTGCTGGCAAAATGTGCTTCGTCTCCTTTTCCACCCTCCTAAGAACCAAAAAATGTTTGAGGAAACCCTTATCTTTCCCTTTCTCTCATATCTGTGTTGCCATGGGTAGAGCTTGTTGAAGTACAGCCTTTGGGAAACTTAGTATTTTGTTATAGGTTGGGGTTTTTTTCTGACTTAGTCCTCCCGTTTGTTATTCCTGACGTGACCAGAGAGAGAGCGACAGAAGAACAGGCTTCACAGTAGGGGATTTTCACTGTACAGCCACTCGTGCAGCTTCTTTATTGTGTGGTGTTTATCTAAGGGTTAGGATGTTTGATCCTTGGTAAGATGCTGGGCTTTCTACTCAGAATTAATTATTCAGGTGAGAACCACATTCACAAAACCCCTCCAGGCCCAAAAATGGAATAGTGAAAAACAAGGAATAAATAATGTGCTTCTATATGAAATTTGAAGGTGTGCTTTTACTATCCAGCTGACACTCACTTAGATGCAAGCAACGGCAAGGACAGAAGCAGTCAGGCATATTTATGAAAATATCACAAGCAGCAGCTCTGACACCTTCCAGGGGAACTATACCATTATAATGTGCTATAAAAGTTCCAAATTTTTTTACTCCTTGACTCTTCCCAAGCGGCATCCTGACCCATGTACGCAAGTCAGGTCTGTGAGAACCACTCATGTAACTGATTTAAGTAAGTTCTCTTCACTCTTTGTGTCTACTTCCCTATTAACATGAGACAACTGAGAGAAAGTGGTACTTGGTGGTGGCATATCAGGTTTTCTATAATATTTTCAAATCATCTTCTCAATATGCTTGTATAATAACTGTGCTTTCCTGGGCTCATTTTTCAGGGGTGTATGCTCAAAATCTACCACTTCTAAATGCAAACTGCTCAGTGACATAAATGTCCAGTAACACAGTAGGTAACCAAAAACAGTGGGACAACAGAAAACTGAGATCACATTTCTTCCTGTCTTCATGAAACTCTCACTTAACTAAAAAATCCTACAAAACCTGAACCAAACCAAGGGTATATTAATCACATTTTTAAATAATCATATGATATGAAACTACTCGAAGATGACTTTGTTATTATGTGCTTATAAGATTGATCTGGGGAAACATTGCTGGAAAAATAGGAAGTTGGAACTGCATTTGGATGATTTCTTCTACTTTCTGCGAGTACTCCCATTAATTTATAATGCCACCTTCTTCAAGTGTGGTTCTTCCTGTACAATTTACTTGATGAAGATGTACAAAACCCCCAGTCATCCTGATTCAGTGAAGGGACTTGCTCCTGTAAGGCAAGAATTATTGGCGTGAAGCCCAGTCGATAGAATATTTTTTCATACTTTGTGCAAAAGCACACACCTGGTACATTTACCCTGGTACTCCTCAAATTATAATTTCTTTATTTAGGGCTTTTTTTTCCCCCTCCAGGTAAAGGGTAGTGTCTCCAGAGATTCTTTTGGGAGACAACAACATAGCTCAAAATGTTTTTTTTTCTTGATGTTTTATGGACATACTAATATTTGGGTTTCCTCTTGTTCATCTTGTAAACACTGTGTATGTAATTACTTTTCTCTGTGTGCTTTTTTTCTTCTGTGTTTATGGTCAAAGCAATTAGATATCAAACAGCATCTGCTAGAAAGAAAGGTTGTAGAAGTTACAAGAACAACTGCAATATTCCAGCTCCTGTACTTATTCTTTAATAAATCTTACTATGTTTAAAGTAAGATGACTATTTCCAGTATAATACTCCTGTCTGAATACAATTCTTAATGTGCATATTTGTTTATCCAAAGATGTAGGAATTGGTCCTCCTATTTACAGTAGCTTAACGCTAACATCTCCAGTGTTTTTCCTGATGCTGATTTACATTGTTATCTGTGAGATCAGAGTCAGGTCCATGGGGACTGATTCATCCCTTCAAGATGCTGCCAATTTCCATGATGGCTGTGAAAGACACCTTCAGTTTAAGAAAAGATTGACAGCATTATGAGCCACATACTTTCCAGCCCCAAATTCAGTGCTATGAGAACCACCTTGAGTTTTTCAATTCATTTCAGGCTAGAATAATAAGACAGGAGTTGCAGTGCTCAGCAAACTGCAAACAGAAAGCATCACTGAACTCCCCTGAACCAGAGCATGAATGGAGAGTGGTTCTCACACAAGTGTTTTCCCAGGGAGAAAAATGGAATGAGAGAGAGAAGACACAAGGTCATCCAAAACTACCTTGTCAGTCCTTCAAATGATTATATTCTCAAACTTTCCCGTTTCACTCTGTGTAGCTTCAACTGTATGTGGCTCAACAAGATGAAACCAAAGAAACAATCCCTGTTCAAATGGAGAAAGCTGCTGTAACAACCCAGAGACAGTTCACAAGGAAGCCTGTATCTAGTGGAGTCCCTCCGGGGGTGGTACTGGGATCAGTACTGTTCAAGATATTCATTGATGACCTGAATGAGGGAATAGAGTGCACAGTCAGCAATTTGCTGATGATACGAAGCTGGGAGGGGTGGCTGACACTCCAGAAGGTTGTGCTGCCATTCAACAAGATTTAGACAGGCTGGAGAGCTGGGCAGGGAGACATTGAATGAGAATTAATAAGGGCAAGTGTAGGGTATTGCATATGGGGAGGAACAACCCCAGGTACCAGTATAGGTTGGGGACTGGACTTTTGGAGAGCAGTGTAGGTGAGAGGGACCTGGGGATCCTGGTAGACAGTAGGATGACCATTAGCCAGCAATATGCTCTCATGGCCAGGAAGGCCAATGGCATCCTGGGGTGTATTAGAAGGGGGGTGGATAGTAGAGAGGTCCTTCTCCCCTTCTACTTTGCCTTGGTGAGACCTCACCTGGAATATTGTGTCCAGTTCTGGGCCCCTCAGTTCATAGAAGGACATAAAACTCCTTGAGAGAGTCCAGTGCAGGGCCACCAAGATGATTAAGGGAGTGGAACATCTTCCTTATGAGGACAGGCTGAGGGATCTGGGGCTCTTCAGCTTGGAGGAGACTGAGGCGTGTCCTCATTAATGTTTATAAATATGTAAAGTGTGAGTGTCAGGAGGATGGAGCCAGGCTCTTCTCAGTGATGGCCAGTGATAGGACAAGGGGCAGTGGGTCCAAGCTGGAACACGGGAAGTTTCATCTGAATATGAGAAAAACTTTCACTGTGAGGGTGACAGATCACTGGAACAGGCTGCCCAGAGAGTTTGTGGAGTCTCCTTCTCTGGAGACATTCAAGACTCATCTGGACGCGTTCCTGTGTGATTTAAACTAGATGATCCTGTGCAGGCAGAGGGGTTCCGACTCCTAATGTTCTGTGATTCTGTGAAGACATCCCAGACAGCAGGGACCAGAAACAGCCACTCTGGCAATGCTCCTGTCTCCCTCTCCACCACTCTGCTGCACCTCATTCTGTTATTGATGCATACCCATACCAAACCTTAGCATGAGAGCCATTACCTCTGCACACTTCTATGTGAGAAACTGAATTAATCATAAATTTAACATTTTATTCCAATCCCATAACAACTGGCTACATTTCCCTTATCTGTATCACATGGCCAGGATGCTTCTCATGTGCCTGTTCATCCTTCATCCTGGCCTCCCGCGTCCTCACTGAGGATGTCAGCACTGCAGCCACCAGGACGCATCAAGTGCATATGAATTTTGTAGCTGCAGATACAAAGTGAGACAAAATCAATAGGGAAGGTAGGGTGGCTCACCGCACCGTGCCACTAACGGCCTTGGGCGATAGCGCAGATGATCTTTCATGTGGTAAATGATCCAGGTCGGGCCACAGAGACATTTCAAAAGGCACAGAGTTCATGGCGCTCTGGGTTCCTTACCCTTAGAACCGATTGCATGCTGCAGTGCATCTCGGGGCGATTGGTAGATGTAAGGAAGAAGTGCAGACACACACAGAGCTCAGTTTCAGTCTGCACGTTGCAGGGCAGAGAGGTTCTCTTTTTTTTGGGGGGGGGGGGGACTGCCCAGCCATCAAGTGTTTCATTTCTTCACCAATGAAGAGGCACCACCCAATTAAACAGTAGAGCTGTGTACCTCTCTGGTTCAAGGTCTTTAAGAGCTTCCTGTGGATTTGTTGTAAAATATTGTCAAACAAAATTGGTACAACATGTGCAACTCCGGTCCTGTTCTTATCTTTGCTGTGGCTCTTGCTCTTCTGCCTACCTGAAATTTCCACTGTCCAAAGAACCTGACAGCCTCTGATTTGATGAATTGACCCTGGTGGGACAGGGACTGAAAGTATTTCTACTCATCTGTGTTTCCTCCATAAAAAATTATGTAAAATTATGGAAAGGACAAGGTCTCCAAAAAGGCAGGCTCACTGTTCATACTGACTCCTTTCCCTGGAGAAGAATGGGGTGCAGATCTCACCTTGGGTTTTTACATAATTGAGACTACTTGCGGACACCACACTCTTTGTCTTTGCTTTTTCCTCTTCTGTGACAGCTTTGGTGCAAATCTGTGTGTTCAGATAATGAGGAAAGCACGATAATGTAACTCCCAGACTTTCATAAGCATGTTGGCATCCTGCACTCCTTCCTCCTGTCTAAAAATCTGTCCAGGCTTGTGAGCTTGGGGACCAAGGGGTGCATGAGGACATAGCTGTCCAGAACTGATCATCTGAACAAGTGCAGAGCCATGTACATGAAGTGATTAATGAGGAACGGATCTCAGCATGCCAAAATGGTGTGGAAGCTCCCCTGATAGCTGCAATGCCTCGGGAAAAATCCACCCTCTTTTAATTTATTGTAGGTTTTATACTGATAAGTTGTGGTTCCTTTGCACAGAGTCCTCCCTCTTAAATTCCTATTTATCTTTTCTGATGAAAAATGTGACTGGAGTTTGACTTGATAAAGACCGGAAATTCTTCAGTAGAGTGAAATGTCCAGCATCACTTGGTACAAGATGGTAAGAAAGATGACACTTCTGCCAAAAATACTTAAACAAGTCCTTTAATCAGATGTTTGCATTCTGTGCAGAACACTCTTAATACATTGACATGAAATTAAATATGGTTGAACCAGATCCCTATGCATACCAAACCCCCCCAAATTAGCCAAATACATAATATTGGGTGGTGGTGGGAAGGTGTTCCTTTACACTTTTGACAGACCATTAAATCCGTACAATAGGAAGAAATACAGGCTTATGCCTTGCTTTGAGAACTGGCAATGTACTGCTCTGAAGCTCAGGTTGTTGGTTTTTTTTTTTGAAGAAAGTACAGCAAACCCCTCAGACAGCTGGATTCTGAGCTTTACAAATAAACTTCACAATACATTAATCACAAGAATGTTCACAAGTCTAATCTTCCTTTTCTTTTTCTCTGTGCTGTTTTGGGTGGTCTCAGAAATTATATTCTCGAGTTTTTCCACTCATAGCAGATGGAACAGTGTGTTGAATCTTTAAGAAACAATTGCTGGCCATTAAAGTGCTTGCTGAGTATTTGAGTCAAACAACTAATTCAAAGGCAAACCATAGTCAGTTGCAGTGATTAAAAATTTTCAGTAGATTCATTGTTACATCTTTGAGAAATAATCTGAAATCACTGATGATTGTGAGTTCAACTTGTGAAGTGGAAAGTAAATTAGGATACAGGTCTAGAAAAAGTGAAAAAGATGAAACCTTTCAGTCCTTCAATGTAAGAATGATAAAGGAGCATAAAACCTGAGGATATTCACAGAAGTGAAACTTCTGCTGTTTGAGCCCAATAGAAAAAATGATACATTTTTTTCAGATTAATGATTTATGTAGCACAACTAAATTACCATCCTGATTTGGCTAACAATATTGGGAAAGTTGTACGGAATTAAGTGAATAGCCTTAAGAAATATTTTAAAAATTGTTAAAATAAATGTCATTTTTCAAAATGAAGTATTCTGGACCTTTTCAAAGGAAGCCATTGATGGTTGCATTTAGTTACATTTATTTTTCAAACTATTAATGAAATGAAATAAAATAAAATATCGTGTACCCCTTCCCACATGATATTTTACTTTTTAGCCCCTCCTCTGATTTTTCTCTTATAGTATTGTTATATATTATTGTCAGCTACTGATCAGTCACATAACTCTGGCCACATCTGGAATTCTCTGCTACTTATTTAAAGAATAGAAAAAAATTTTCTTCTGGGATTGGGAAGATGCAGAAATGTAAGCTCCCTTCCTGAAACCAACAGTGTCATCTCAGATTTATTTTGGTACACAGTAAAGCAGGAATTATCCTGTGCTATTGTTTTATTCATATGAGAGGGGTATAAAAAAGAGGTTTTCTTGTGTACGCCAGTTGGAAAGGCAGTTTCAGTGTGACCCACAGGCATGCCACTGCTGCATTTAATAGTGCTGTGTAGGTGGTGTGATAAGACAGCTCCCCAGTGTCCCCAAGGGATCTGCTGGTCCCCCTGTAGCATCTCGCTGGCCCCCACATCCACTTGAGCTGGCACTCACCCTACATACATCCTTCCTGTGGTGGACACATACCCACGTGTCTTCTGCTGTTGTCTCAGGAACAGGCAAGGATGGAGGGTGATTTTAAACTTCTCTGCATGACTCCTGAAGTTAAGCCTTTCAATGTTTATTGGGTTAAAGCCAAAGAGCAAAAGGCAAAAATCCCCTCAAAGATTTGAAGATAGGATGACCGTTTGCCAGGTGAAAATCTGGACTGTAGCTACTTGAAAAAAGATGGTTAAACTTTTAGCTATTACTTAATAGGTTGAGCTCTGTCTGAGTTTTAGGACCTTAGCCAAATCAGTCCTTCTGTGAAGTGAAGGCAGGAGCTTTTCCTTGTCTCTGCTCACAGGAGGTGGTGAGGAAGTGTGCATTATGGATCACAAAACACTGGCATACCTGGGTGGTGACAGCTGTATGTGCATTGTGGGCAGAAGAAACATGCATGCTCAATGAAACAGAGGGTTCAGCTGAACTTGGGGCGGTGAGTGAAAGTAATTTTCTTTCTTTGCGCAAAAAGACCTTCCACAAATTACATGGGAAAACTTTATAAAACTTGGTATAAGCTGATGTCAAGTCATTGCCTTTCCATGATGTCCTTCCTGGATGTGAGTTCCTGAGCATTTTACCCTTGTTGTGGTTTAGCCCCTGACAGCAACTGAGCCCCACGCAGCTGCTCACTCACCCTCCTCCACTGGGATGAGGAGAGAATCAGAAGAGTGAAAGTGAAAAACCCATGGATTTAGATAAAGACAGTTTAATAGGCCACACACAAAAAAGGTAGATAATAATAACACCACCAATATATTCACAAAGCAAGTGACAAACAACACCATTTCTTTGCACCTGAAGTCAATGCTATGCAAGACTCCCAGCTGCTGTGCAAGACCCCCAAAATGCTCAGACTTTCAGTTCACAAGCACAAGCAAAGTAAAACAAGGAATTAATTCCTCATTTCCCATGGTCAGGCACGTATTCAGCCATCTCCAGGAGAGCAGGGCTCTGTCACGCATAACAGTTACTTGGGTAGATAGATGCCATCAACCTATCTAACCCTGCAGAAACCAGGACACACTTTTTTCTGATGGACACACCTTTTCTGATGCTGATGACCAGTGCATTGGGTAGACCTGACTGAGCATGGCCAGTCCAATGCTAAGAGCTCATTCTGTTTTCTTTTTGCTTCTGCAGAGTGGTTGGATAAGAAGACTTTTTTCTGCATTCAGAAGTCTGTGTTAACTAACCTGTAAACCAAGCTTAACATAATATCACTAGGTAAACCGGTAGATAGATTCACACATGCATATTCTTGCTATAGGAGGTACCTGTTAACTATGCAAAGAGAGACAGCTTAGGTAAGATCCATCTAGAGCAAGGCCATGCACTTTCTCTGGCACTCACAAATTTTTATTAAGAAGCAGAATAAAGAAAAATGGTAGTTCTGCACTATTTGGGAGATTGGGTCAAACTTGCCTCATCATGATGAAACTTCTGACCTACGTTGATTAAGGCCAGGAAATGCCTGACCTGATATAGGTGCTCAAGCAGGGAAGACAGCACAAAACCAGAATCATAGAACCATAGAATTGTCTTGGCTGGAAGGGACCCTTTAGATCAAGTCCAAACATCACCCTAACCTGCCATCCACTACTAAACCATGTCCCCCAGCATGACATCTAGCCATCTTCTAAATACCTCCGGGGATGGAGACTCCACCACCTCCCTGGGCAGCCTGTTCCAATGCCTAACAACCCTCTCTGTGAAGACGTTTTTCCTCATATCCAATCTAAACCTTCCCTGGTGTAACTTGATATCATTTCCAGCCCTTGCTGGTCAAACACAAGGTGACTCCCATGGCTGTTGGAGCACAAAGACTAGTAACCTCAGAAGGAGCACAAAAGGGGCAGTTGGAAAGGGATGGATCACTGTGTCTCCAAAAACAATCCAGTTTTGGTACTCTCTAGGAGTTTATCACATCTCCTTATGCCTACAGTAGGTCCATGCAGAGCTGCACAGTCCTGAGAAAGAGTCTCTATGTCATGATATACCATCAGTCTGCAGAACTTGGCAGAATCTGGGTAGGAAAGCTCTCACACGCTTTCCAGTCCTTCCTGCCTGTTGTTGGTTTTCCATTACTCTGCTTCTGGATAGCTTTGAAAAACCACAAGAACTTCCTTTCTTGTAGTGTTTCATCACTTTGGCCTCAAAATGAAACTAACCAAAATGAAAAACAGACGATTAAAAAGTAAATCTAGTAAACAAATAAACAAACAAACCCCAAACTTCAGAAACTCAGTTGATTTTAATTCTGTATCTGGTTTTGGCCAAACTTTGCATTCATTTTAGTTCTTTTCTTCCTTGTTGGTTCATACATTCTTCACAAGAAGATTAGCATTTGCTTTCAGTCCCCTTCCATCCTCTGATCTCTACTTTAGTTTCGCTGCTGTTCAGCAATTGCTACTGCTGATGTTGTGAGAGCACATTGCTGGTGATTTATGACTTAAAACTACAAGGTTTTGGTCTGCACTTCATAGAACATTATGACTTGTTTCTTTTCGTTTAGGATCTGGAATACTTTTGATGCTTAGGCTGATGCTAACATGAAGACATTTTCTTCTAAATCCATTGAAAAACAGTGTGGATGTACTGCCCCATTAAAAACAGTTTAAATTTTAAGGCAGGGAAAAGGTCAGTCCTAAAAACTCAAACTGAGTCAACTAAGGCCAATCAATAATTAACAGTGTTTACTTCCAATAAGTCCGAATTCCTGCATGCAGGACGCTTCTTGTGGCACGTCAGGCTTCCCAGCTTCATTTTCGATTTTACCTGCCAGGCAGCGACGCATTCTGTAGGATCTGTGTGTCCTGGGTTTCATTTGCTTGCACACAATGGGAAGTGACTCAGAGAATGCAGGAGTTGCAGAGCAGGACTGCTGGGAAGGGACTCCTAATACGGATTACTGAAAAATCAGCTGTTCTTTGCCAAAGGAAAGGTATTTGGGGGCATGAAAGAGGAGGCAAATGCTGGTGTGAGTGTAAAGGACAAGTGATGAGGCTCCGGGAACCAAAGTGGATTTATTCAAAGGAAAAGTACAGCCCAGCAAGGTTTTCCCACACCACTTCTCCTATTAATGCTGGCTTGATCTTAAAAAGCCACCATTTCAGGTCTCCTCAGTGCAGGGCCTCTCCTGAAGGGAGAGATGATACACGTCTGTGCCGAGCCTGTGCGCAGGGAGGCTCTGCGGGTGGATGCTGGCCAGGAGAGCTCCAGCCTGGCTCTGGCAGGACCTCAGGAGGGACTTTAACCCCGGCCCCACCATGAAGGGAGAGTGTGCTATCCTCCCGGCCGCACTGCTCTAATCTCTCACTGCTTTATGGTTTTAGCTTCTTTGTTTTCCTTGTCCTGCTGCCAGCGGGGCAGACAGTGCCGGCAGTCAAGGAGCAGCTGCCTGCTGGAGCTCTGAGGTTCACGTCACGCAGGCAGGACTGCAGGGGAGAGCCAGCCAGAGAGCGAGCGAGGGGGTGAGATTAGGTGAAACATTAGCCACGTCCTCTTGGCTTCCCTCCAGAGCCTTTCAATTATTTCTTTATGTGCTGGTGGTGCTGTGCTTGTTTGGCATTTAAAAGGTATGCTCTGAGAGGATTTCACAACGAGCTGCCATTTTACAGTTCAAAACAGATGCGAGCTTATCGCCCATGGAAATTTATGTCGCCATGAACCCCTTCCTCTCCCCTCCCTTGGGGCTTACAGCAAAGCCTCTCCAGGCAGATCAATCACGAGAACTGTGTAATAGGCTAAAAATAATGTGAGTTATAAGAGTCTTGAAGCTGTTGCTCATTTTGGGACTTGAAGATTCAAATGTCAGACAATACCAGTGACTCTAGTAGATGGACAATAGTAGATGGGGCCAAATAATCCTCTAAGATGATTAACATGACTTGCAATCCACTCACTTCAATGTCAGTTGCCAAACTGTGTCTTGTCAGTTTCCCAGGATCCAGGGAACAGGCAAATATTCATCTGATTCTTCAGGAGCAAAAAAATATATTGAGAAAAATAGGGTTGGAAGGCAAAATGAACTGTGCCTATATTGCTCCTGACAGGTGCTTGTCTAACCCGTTCTTAAAATTGTACTGAGACTCCACCAGTGCCCCAGGCCACCTGTTCCAGTCCTTCCTTATCCTTCCCATTGGAAAGCTTCTCTTTATCCATCCAGATGGATGGGTTGGTTCCTTGTCTACCTGTCCAGCCACATAAAGGCAGAGCAGCGTGTTGCAACACTACTGGTGACTTGCAGAGCATCCTAAAGACAGTACTTCCTCCGAGTCAGGGTGGGGATGGTGAAAGCAATACTTTGACAAAGCCTGGAGTGCAAATTCAGATGGCTCAAATACAGCTTCGGCCCAGGATGAACAGCAGAGTGGTCAGAGACGCAAATGCAGGCATGAGCTTTCACAGCTTTAGTAAGCATCATAGGATTGTATCTTAATCATAGAATCATAGAATCATAGAACTTTAAGGCTGGAAATGACCCCTAAGATCATCCAGTCCAACCATTAACCTACCGCCACCAAGTCTACCCTTAGACCATGTCCTCAAGCACTGCATCTACCTGTCTTTTAAACACCTCAAGAGATGGGGACTCAACCACCTCCCTGGGTAGACTGTTCCAGTGCTTGATGACTCTCTCAATAAAGAAGTTCTTCCTAATATCTAACCTAAATTTTCCCTGGTGCAACTTGAGGCCATTTCCTCTAGTTCTGTCGCCTGTTACTGGGGAGAAGAGACCAACCCCCACCTCACTGCAACCTCCTTTCAGGTAGTTGTAGAGAGCAATAAGGTCTCCCCTCAGTCTCCTCTTTTCCAAACTAAACAACCCCAGCTCCCTCAGCCGCTCCTCGTAGGGCCTGTTCTCCAGACCCTTCACCATCCTCATTGCCCTTCTCTGGACACGCTCCGGAACCTCAACGTCCTTCTTGAAGTGAGGGGCCCAAAACTGAACACAGAATTTTGTGCTGGGATTTGTAAGATCACTGTCAAGGGACTCTAATGCACTGAAGATTATTTTAATGAACTTCTATTCCTTAACGGAACAGGAGATTCAAGTGCTCAGGGATCAGATATTTTATGTTTAGTCTGGACTGGCTCTTTGACAGATTTTGTTGGCTGAAGTGTTATGGTAGGTTGTGTTAACACTATAAAAATGGGCAGAGTTTTCAAATTTTTTAAAAAAATTATTTATTTATTTGTAAGGGATAGGCAATATTCTGACTAACTTCAGACAATTAGGACTGTTTTGGAGCTGGTTTCTCTTCTGAGTCTCCTGGCAGACATAATGAAAGAGTAGCTTGAGAAGGAAGACATGCCTGAGATTTGACACATGCAGAGCTTACCAAGAGAGGTCACTGCAGCATCCTCGCTGGATGCATTCACAAAGGCATGAGACAACACACTCGCAAGGGTAGTCTGAGGGGGCCACTGCCTACCTCGAAGGGTTTGGATCTTGCACAAGACTTTTAAGCTCAGATGTGAAGAAAACTCATCACTCCCTTAATAATGGGAATGACCTTAATAGCATTAGGTATTTCAAAAAAGGCTATGGTTTGTGGGTTTTTTAAAGTTTTATTTTATATTCTTGTGCATGTTAATAAAAAGGCAGATGGTGAGTGTTGCCAGTTCTTTTAGAAGGGCAGAGGCTGATACCCTCTTCTGTAAGCCCTATCCCTGGCCTCCTCAAAGTTGGAAGTTTCCAGCTGACCTTCAGACTCTTAATTTCTAATGAATTCATTCTAGATCCCACCAGCCCACATCTGCTCTCTACTCTTGCTCAATGATTAGTTACGCAACCTGAGGAAAAAATGCTATTAATTACTGAATTTCAAAGCTCAGTTCAGCCCTGAAGAGTTCTTGTCTCTCTCTCCTCTTCCCACAGTTCCTGGATTCTCTGTCCCAGGGTATAGGAAAGCAACACTGGAGATGCTTCACTTCGCTCCCCCTGCTCACAGACCTGGTTCTGAGGGATGAAGCGTGAAGGGGAACAGAGTGCAGGATGAGCCACTTTTCATTGACTGATATCCAGAATGAGCCATCTTGCAAGGCCTTCTGTATAACATGGACTAAAGGGCTTCCCTGCATTCTTTCCTGTTTGAACTATTCCTTTTCTTTGATTAAACCAGCCAAGTTTAATTAAACTGTGCCCAGTGACAAAGAACCTATACTCTGCTCTGTGCAAATTGTTCCAGCAGTTAATTTCTTCTCTGCTGAAACATCATGCCCGTTTCTGAGGTGGGTTGTCTAGACAGATGTGTGTGTGAGCCCACTTCCAAATTTTTGCCCCAAATACAGGTACTCCTACATTACACCTGTATGAGCCCTTCCCTTTGCTCTAATCTAAAGCTTCGGCTGGGAGTCCTGTTTTCCAGTCCTCAGTCTTTTGGAAACCTCTTAAACTATTAGTATTCTCCTTGAACTGTACATGTGAGGCTGGGAAACTTTTACACTGACACTGGTTATAGACTGTGTCTGTAGCATCCAGAGTGCCCAGGTTCACACACACAAGGACTCCTCTGCCCTTTTTTTTCTAACCTATTTTCTCTAGCAAACATGTCCTCCTTTTGGGCTATCTGTCTTGGTCCCACTGCAGTCACTACCCACCAAGGGCTCTGTTAACCTGTGAGGGTGCCCTGCGAGATTTGTCCTCTGATCTTCTCTGAACTTTTGGCTGTGCTGAAGTTCACATAAAAAATTGATTGTCTCTGTACAGCTTGCCAAGTATGTCACATTGCTCCTTATCAGGGATCTGATTTCTTCATTATTGACCACTCTATCATTTCATGTGACTTCGGGTCTGTCCCTGCCCACAGGTCAATCCATGCATTTCACATCAGATAAAGAACATAAGAGGAGTAGAAACAAAGACCCTCTGTCCCACCTGAGCTCCTGAACCACAAGGCTCAATCACATTTCTTAGACTTTCATTTTGGCTGCCTAGTAGAAAAACAGGGCTGTGGAGGAGGACCTCTTGCTCACGTCTCCTAGTTAGTGAGCGTGTTAAATTTGCTCAGCCACACCAGTGGCCTGTAGGCTAATGTCAGCCCAGGTGACATCATTATCTGTCTCACCACTCCTGGAGGAGATGGGGAGTATTACTAGTGCCGTTCCTGTAGCGATTTTTTCTAAATTACCACATGAAACCTCCTCATTGTGCCATAACCCAGATTACAGAGTAACCTCTATCTCCCCAGACCCCCACCACAGCAGTGTAGAAACTTTGTTTAGGGGCTGATGATGGATGCGGGTAGAGACAGCTGTTTGCTTAGGGGATGCTCCCTGCTCCTGTGGGCTGTGCCAGCAGCATTGGGTCCCAAAGCTGATAAAAGTGTACTGGTGATTATTTTAGAAAATACTGGGCTTCTCCACAAGGCACAGGACCTGGTCTTCATGGAACTCACTGCTGAGGTGTATTCAGATTTCACCCATGAGAGACTGAGCCCTTTAGGAGACCTTGGTGCTGTGATGCCTAATCCAGGATGCCACACAGCTGTGGGCATGAGGTAAGTAGTAAGAGCTCAATATGTGGGAGATGGTGAGTCTGGGCTTTGAAGAATCCCAGGAACACTGAGGTCTAAGAGAGAGGTACCACGCGAGTTTCAGAAATGGCAGGATGGGTTGCAGGCATCTCAAAGCTTGAGCACTCTCTTCCCTCCCCGCCCTCTACTTATATCCTTTACTGGTTCCTTTACATTGTGATTTTGACTGCAGACCCCATGCATTGTTTCCATCTCTGTGCTCTATTATTATTATTAGTTCTGACACTGTCCATTCCTCTTAAGCCACTTTCCATCACTGCAAACTTTTCCCTCTGAGAGGTCCTATAATTTGAGATATTTGCCAAAGTTTAACTGGTCATAAACACAATGAGCCAGGGTCTTACTTATATCTGCCACACTAATAGAGTTCCTCTGGATTTGTACTGATGCACATGAGAACAGATCATCTCCCATTTAATTTGCCCTCCCGTGTATTTGCTAAGTGCTAACTGCTTAGTTGGCTCAGTACAGAAGGCAGAGGACAAAAAGGCTGATGCATTATAGAGAGCTGTTACCTCCCCATGCAGCTGCCTGGGCTGTTTGCACAGAGTAGCTGCAGTGGTTCATCCCACAGTGGTCTTACACCAGCTCTGAAATTACTGAGATCTTTTTTTTTATTTTTTTCTCTTTAAACGCACTGCTAACCTCTAGGTGTCTTGCATGCAGTCAGGTTTAAATGTCAACGCAACGTTAATATTTAGCAATTATCACTGGGAGGTTCTCACACCTCTTCCTTAGAAGACACAAAAAAGCCCAGTACTTACCTGTTCCTGAAGGCCTATCATCAGTTTGAAGCAGATTAAGGTGATATGTCATTAAGGTGATATGGACCTTTATCAGTTATTATCACCTGCAGTAGCCCCTGGCACAGGATTGCTCTAAAATATGCTTTACCTTGGGCACCTTCCAGACTTCTCCAGTTGCCATCTTCTCACAAGCAAAACAAGAAATAGAAAAAACAAAAACTGAGAGGATAAAAAAAATAGCCTGAATGATTTAATTTATGTTTTAATTCCAAAAATACATGAGGCCCCTGACATTTCCCACACACAAACTCCATTCGCTGCAGCACAAAGAGGATATATTTTAAACGGTCCTGTTAATGGAATTATATGTTGCTGCTGGATAATGGTCTGCTGCAGAGAGATAATTGTTGAGGCAAAGCTGAGGTATTTATTGAAGATAAACACTGAGGCAAAGCCAAGATGTTTATTTTCTAAGCACCAGACTGTAATGCAGGCAAAACATAATATCATTAGCATTATTACTAACGCATTGGAAGCCCAAACATGCCCCATCACAAACTCTTATTAACTTGGCAGTGATAGAACTGGCCCCTGAATGAGAAATGCTCCCACACTGACCCAAACACCAGTGCCATAGGGCAGTTCTGTTGACTGCATCATGAGCATGGTCGTCTCTCGTCTCGTGTCTGACCTTCTGTAGCTCAGGGAGGTGTCAGAGTGCTACCTGTAGACCTGGCCGCTTGCATCAGGAACGTGCACATCTCTGAGCTTTGGAGAAGTACAGGTTCATACAAGCACATGGGCAGCTTCAAGCAGAATCAGGGCCTAGTACCTTGTGTTAATGGAGGACAGGCTCTGTGCTATACCTGGGAGGTGTGTGCAGCTGCTCCTGCATGCTTGGGTGCGGTGAGACTCCTCTGGGAACATGTGAGTACAGGTTTTCTTTTGTCCATGTCCTGTGGATGCTGAGAGTCCTGGCTGTGTTGAACAGGAGGGAATTTCAGCTGGTGGTGGATGCCCTCTCATCCTGGCAGTATCCTCCCTGCATCTCACAGTGGTGCTGAGCAGGGTCCCAGCTTTGCTGTTCACAGCAGTCGCTGGTTTTGGCATTGCCCTTGATAGATGTAGAAAGCTGAGTTGTCTCTTTTCTACCATTCTGCTCAGGGATGAGCGCAGGTTCTAAGTGTGTGAAGATATTTAAACACTTGTCTCCTATTGATTACAATGGTCATCAGGCACCTAAATACACCCATGGGCCTGGGCAGAACTCCCTAAACCTATTCAAACAGGACAGCAACATCCTAGAGTATTGTACGCATCTGAACACACTGGTTTCAGATTAGCTGCAAAGTGAATTACAGACTCAAAGAAGGGTAGAGCTTGGAAGGGACCTCTGGAGACCATCTAGTCAAGCCCCACTGCTAAAGCAGGATCACCTAGAGTAGGTTGCACCAATCCAGCCTTTCCATACTTTCCATACATAATACTTTGTATTAAAACACCCCAAACACCCCAAAAAGTATGATGGATGCCTCTGTTGTATCTCTGTCACTAGCACTTTCCTTCGTCAACCCAAAGCATAGCATTGTCCTTAGAATCACCGTTTTGGTTAATCCTGCTTCTGAGGGATTAACTGCTGTGTAGCCATGTGTAGTTCACTATGCACTAGCTGTGCTCCTTGGTGACCTGTTGCATCTCCTTTTTTAACTGTCTTGTGAGTTCCTACCAGTAAACTGGGTGCCAAGGGAGACAGTGACCACCAGGGTTTGGTCTAGCACATTATCAGGATGCAGCCAAGTATCTCCACGGGATGGACATGAGGGGTTTGTCATGGTGCAACCTGCCGCTGTGGGGTATGGCCAATCTTACTAGGAGCTATGAATTCAACCTCATTGTTTCCAAGGCTCTTCACAAGGTTTGCATATAAAAAGTTGGCAACTGTGGAAATGCCAAGGGAACATAATGTGATTCATGCTTGTACAACAAGTGCTATGAGGTAAGTTGACCTGATTACGGAATAGTGTATTTCTAGCTTTTCCTTCAATTTTGGCAAACTCCCATAAGAGTTATAATTTTGATTGCAGTTCTTCACTAAAGAGGTCATATCTGACACGTAGATATTGATTATTATTACTTGTATTTTTATAGCATTAAAAGTCTCCAATAAGATCAACAACAGTCACCATATACTCATATACATACATGTTTGTCCCAGACTAGCCACAGTTGTCAAAGAAATCTGTGTGGATGGATATGGTGTGCAAACAGAAAATACATTGACAGTTTACAAGTGTCAGGTTACTCTCGTGATTTTGTCATTAAACTATTTCTATAACTGCTCATATATTGAAAGAATAAATTCACAAGAAATATAGGATAAAATGTAAAAGTTGCATGGGAATTTCTCATAGTTACCTGAGTTCCAAACCTTATGACTATTTGTACCACGTTATCTCCTGAATTATCTATACCTGTCGCGTATTTGACAATACATGTTTTGTCAAGTCAAACAGGCTTCCTTAGAAAGGAAGCGATGATATTACTATTGCCCAAGTAGGATTCTGTGTGTTTTATGCCAAGATAGTCAAAACTCTTTCAGGATCATAGAAAATACAATTCACATTGTGTTTTCCATAAATCAGCATTAACTTCTTTATATGAGTAAGTGCGTTTGCAAATAAAGACATAAAGGCAAGTGGGGTTGCTTTTGAGAAATCTCAGCACTGTTTCAATGCCAACTGCGTTGATGAACAGTATATTTGAAAAGGAACACTGTAAATACTGGATTACTTGTTGTTTTAATATTCAATATTATGACAACAAGGGATGAATTAAACATGGTATTGGCTTCAGGAACCCCTGTCTTCTAGATTCAACTTCACAGAGCTTTAACTGGGTATTTAGTAGGAGGCAGCTGGATTCATATTAGGGCACATATATATGTAAGTACTCTGACAACGTTTTATCTAATCCTTTCTGCTTCCATGCCTCCAAAAAGTAGATGTGAGTTTTACCAAACTGCATAGATAGAAAAAATAAGAGTAAAACCAGTTGTCATTCTGGTGTGATCAGTGCACTATGACATGAATTGTTCTACTCTGTCAGTATTAGAGCATAAAACTCTGCTTCAAGCAGGACAAATATGGGGATAACTTTTCAGTCATTCCTGAGACAAAATTGATTTCCCTGATAGATAGCTGGAGATGGCAAACAGCAGAGATGGCATGCTAGCTGGAAGTCTCTAGCAGGGCAGCACTGTGCTTTTCTCTTTCAAAGCTTTATCAGTTTGAAGGGTATTTGCATACCTTTCCCTGCGGAGTATTTGCTGTTTGCACATGCACCCTGACCTTCCCACAATTGGAATGGGCAGTGCATTCTGCTCTACACAGCCTTCAAAGTCGTGAGTGGGATAACTTGGCTTTGCAGTGGTGGTGGGCACGCATGCCATGATGTGCTACCATCATGGGTAGGCCTTCTGCAGCAGTCTCTTCTGGTGGGATACCAGTTAACACATTTCTTTTTTATAATTGTTAGAAAGACAAGGCTAAATACAGTTGGAGCAGGAAGTTCTGTGGTTTGTGGTGGCCTGTAGCTCCTTGGGAAGTTAATTCTGCAGATTCAGAACTACAAAAAAAAAAAAAAAAAAAGTTCTAATTTCTGCCCAAAAGATTTTTTTTCTTACCACCAGAACTTCTGTACTTGTGAGGATTGTGGTTGAGAGTGCTGAGGCTGATCACAGTTTCACCCTGCAACTCTTAGGGGCCTTTTGTAGTGGCCATGAAGGAGTCAAAGACGAAGAGCCTGAACTATGCTTGAAATCCCATGAATGGCCAGGGTAGTGAGCAGCAGACAGGTCAGATTAATTCACAGTGGCTCGTGTTCGTCTATAATCTTCTGTAATATCAGGAGTTGAATATCGTGACATGTGGGGTAAGGAAGATCACCTTTACCTTCCCAGGCCCTGTGAAGGAGGGTGTCAGTTGGAGTCTTTACACCAGAGAGGGAGCCTGGCAAATTCTCCCTCCAGAAGGTGCTCTGTGTGTGCATTGTCAGTCAGGAGCTCAGAGCTACTACCCAGTTGCAGGCTGACTTAACCAATAGTGGCTACAAACTCTTCAGAAAATGTTTACCTCTATTTATCAGAACCTTCTACTGCAAGCAACTTCAGACATCTCATACACACGGAGACTGCTGATCACAGCTGAGGTCAACAGGCATTTTGATGCTGATTTTCATAAGTGTATGTTTGAGTACCCATTGCATATGCTATTGTGCCTTGTCTTCACAAAGGCATGAATACAATGCCTACTGGTTTTGGAAAAAAGTGTATTAATTATGTGAAACGCTGAGCCCAGCCCAAACATCAAAAGGAGTTGTAGGTTCTCACCTCCTCACTGGAGGTTTTTTTGATGAATCCGGGTGTAATCTGTGCTATACTATGCATGTCCATATTATTTGTCCTTAACTTCTGCTGGTTTGCATATATGTAATAGATCTGAAATCATTATGATTCCCATAATTCTTGAACACATTCCTAATTGTAAAATCCATGCATCAATGAAAGAAACCCTCAGTTCATACTGGAGAAGTTTCCACTGTTTTGTATTTTGCCCTGGTGATCACAGAATGAGGAATATCTTGTACATGCACGGCGAGGGAATGGAAAGAAGGATGGATGAGAGTTGGCAAGAGGTGAAGGAAAAGAAAGGAATTTTATGTCTTTTTCTTCAGGCAGAAGAATAAGCATTAATATTTAGTGGAAGAATTCATAACAGATTTAAAATGAACTTGGGCAATCTTGACAGTAGCAGTATTTAGCAAGTGGAGAGGCAGTCCCCATTTCTACCAAATATAAGTCTGCTGACAGTAGTAGCTTCTTTTCTTATTTGCCTGCTGTGAGAATTTTGGGAACAGAACCTTTTGTTCTGTCCCCAAGGGTTTTCAAAAATCACCAAATTAAATAATTAACAAAAGTGACCAGAAAAGTGATTCTGAGGTGTAATGATTCTCATGTGTAAGAACTCCTGTCCTGTCCTCCTGATTTGCTGCTCCAGCTTGGAAGGAAATAGGAGACTGAAGTGAAGGGAATATCTTTCTTTAGAAAATGGAACTTGTTGAAATTACTGCTCTACATTGTTGACACTGTTTTAAGCACTAACAGGGGCAACAATTTGAATCCATTTGTCTCCAAATGAAATTATTGGTAGGACTGTGCCAGCATTAGCTGGGGATTCTTCAAATCAACATCAGTTGGTGGCAATGACAACATTCCAGAAAGCTTATTTAAAATATAGTGTATTGTGTAATTCTTTTTATTTGTCCGTTGCACAATCTATTTGCTGATACTTGTTTCTCTCCCTCCCTTTCTCTCCCCTAGGCTATCAAACAAAGCTGCCCAACCTTACACTCATCCATCAACCTTGAGTTATTAAGAGAATAACTGCAGAAGTTTACAAGTGGATGGGATGGAGTGCTGGCTGCTTTTCAAGAACAGAGTCAGTGCTACCACAGCTTTGCAAGATGGCAGTTTTTCTCTCATGCTTCCTGTTTCTTGTTCTGCTAGAACCTGCTAGAAGGAATGGTTTCTTGAATTTAGGGTAGCAACTCTAGGCTGATACCAAAACTAAAATCTAGTATCAGATCATAATTTTGTATGAGTTAAATAATTTTTTTGTTCTTGCTTGAGGGTTTTTTTGGTAACTATTTCTCACAAAGGCGTTGGGATATATTGTATGGGAGGAAGGCATCAGGATAAGTGCAGACATCTGAGGACTTGTGTTATGTGACATTCTCAAGGATAGCCTTAAAAAAATCAATGCATTAAAGCAGAGGTTAAGAGACTATAAATGTCTCATACCAAAAGTGTAACAAAAGGAAGATAAAATGGATCATACTAAAGGACTTTTTCTCACTGATCAAAAGAGAGAGGTTGTGATAGAGTGGATTTGACGTGTAATAATCTGAGAATCTGATCAGCATCTTAGGGTGTGCACAAAGACATCTGAGCTGGTGTGGTACAATATACTCCTACAGCTTGAAGAGCTGGGAAACAGAGTGCAGAGGCTCCATGCAAGACAGCACCAAAACAGAAGCAGTATAGCCCTGAGTGCTGTGCCAGCTGAACACGGTTATTCTGCCTCTCGGTCCCACCTGGCACATCTGCACGGTAGTTTGCTGTGCTGTGTGGACTTGCCAGAGCAGCTCAGTGATCCCTTGAGGATCTCTGCATCGTGTTCTGGGCAATGTATGTGTGCCCTTGGAAATGAAGCGAAGCTGTTTGACTTATAGAGGGCTAGGAGAACGCTTCCTGGCTGGCCTGTATTGCTTTAATTAAGTGGAACAGTGGGAAGACAGACGTGATGTCTACTTTGCTGGTTTAGATGCCTGCAAATCCAGAGATCAGCAAACACTTAAGAAGTTGTTCCCAAGAGGGAGCAGTCAGCTGCCAGGAGCTGCCACTGGGCACAGGATGATGCAGGGAGAGGCTCTGGAGTCCAGTGAAGCAGCCAGCACAGACAGCCCTAGCACAGATAGCTCTTTTGTGGGTCCATTTTCTCTGTCTTGCCTTTGTTCAAAGTGGATCAGGCTCTGCTTTAGCAAGGCTGTTTGGTGATGGCACAGTGCAGTGGAGGCAGAAGAACTGAAGATGAATCAGGAGCATGAGGTCATCCTGGCTTACCACAGGGAGCCAGAGCCTGGGATAGTCATGGGGCTCCATGGCAGGACACATGGCAGCCAGGGGCCTGGCACCAGGAGAAGGGGCATCTGATGAGATCAGGAATGTAATTTACACAATTATAGTTACAAAAGTTATGAACTTGAATTTATAAATGAGTCTTTTCTGTGTCAGTTCAGGAATTGGTAACACCATTCTGTTTACAGTCATATGCCAGTAAACCTGGCATGTCAGAAGGCATCTAATATCAAGAAAAGTAACATAGTACACTACTGAAATATGACAAATTTTCAGCAGCTCTCACACGTTGTCCACTCCATACAACAGTGCCTGGTGACTCCACCCTGCATGAATGGCAATTTGATGGATTTTACCTGTGTGCTTCATGTTGTGAAGATCCTCAGCACCAGCACAGAGTAATGTTACAGAGCAATTGCCAGTGTTGTTGTTGGTGAAGAAATATTACAATTTGAGCCGCAAATCCATGAAACGTGGAGAGTAAATTCCTGTGATAGCGTCTACCACAGGAGGCAAGATGAACAAAAACTGGTAGCTCCTCTCCCTCTAGCTGCCCTCTTCTCCTTCCTTTGTCAGTTCATGTCATGTCCTCCCTCTGACTTCTTCCTACTGCATGTTGGGGTGATGTCCATCACACCTGATACCACCCAGCCTTAGCACTCACTGCCTTGCCTTCTGCCTCTCCTCCCACTCTCACTCTCAGTGCCTTGTATTTTCATTCTGAGACCTATGTCATTTACTTAGTCTTCCCTCTGCCTCTCCTCCCTCCTGATGTGGCCTTCAACTGTGGTTTAATGCTTTTACAAAAATCCTTCATTATCAACCTGATACTAATCAAGCACATTTCCCTTCCTCTTGTTAACTCCCCTTCAGTACTGTCCTTACCCTTTGCTTTGTTCTTTGGTATTGCCATTACTCGCAGGCCGTGAATTGCCTCAAAGCCATCTTTGCTCTTGATCTACCATGTCAATGCTTTTCTTTGAGCTTCTGTTTTGCACTGACACCCTCTATATGCTCTCCATAATCCTGGCTGTGTTCTGGGGAAGAGTGTTGCCACATGAAGCAGCACTGAATGTTCCTAGAGGTTGACCCTGATTTTAGGGACAAACTCCAGGCCCCTGCTGGCACTTCTGGTTCAAAGAAAAAGTCAAGTACCAGTTCTTTACTTTAAAATCTTTTGTCTATATGTTATTTCAGGTCTGTCCCTAAGCAAAATATCCCTGCCCTTCTCTCTGCAGTACAAAGTAAGCACACCTGTTATATCGATTCTTGTGCTCACTCTGACTCCTAGAGCAAGCGATCTGTCCAAGTAGCCACAGAGAAATCCACCTCCACCTCTCACATAACCCTCTTAGGTTAGCACTGACTCGGACCAGCTTCTTAGACCTCACGTCTTTGTGCTCTTCCCTTGTTGTTTTTTTTTGTCAACCAGCTCCATGCTATCAAGTCCCATGCTGCAACCAGTTGCTAGCTCCCTGTTCAAATTTATATAACTGCTCTCTACAGATTAGTCCTTGTGCTTTCCTCTTTGTTGCTGCTGCATCAAAAGCAGTCCCACATACCAGTGCCTGGTAGGCAGAGAGGCTTAGTCTTTTCAGGACAAGCTGCGCCAGGCCAGAAGATACATGTTGTTTTGTCCTTTGAAATTCTTAGTATAGTAAAAGGATATAACTGATGTTATTTTCTGTTTATTTTTATTTCTGCTCTCCCCATTGTTTTCCTCATCTTCTTCCTTATGAGGTCCATGGGCATCATTGTTGCATGTAGCCAGACTATGCCAATAGCTGAGAGGTGTGGTGGAGTCTAATCTGAGTCACACAACTTTCAGTTCTAGGCCATCCAGTCCTGAGTTATTTCAGGTAATGAGTTAAAGATAAATCTCCAAGCCATTAAGAAGACAGTATCAGTTCCTGCTGTGTTGTTCTCTCTGTGAACAAAGTTCCTAGGAGTGTAGATTTCCAGGCTGATATGACTGCATATTGTGGGGTTTTTTCATTGTCTCATAGACCAGAGCGGTCACTTTCCATGCTAAACCAGGAGCGTTTGTGAAGGACCACTCACATAAAATGAATCTGTAAGAAACAGAGTAGATCATTTTTGAAAGCAAAATCTCTCAGCTGACATCTTGGCTGGAATTAAAAATCCTGTTGTGTGATGCTGAAAACTTCAACAACCTTCTGCTGAAAATTGTTTAGGAGAAAACAAAGCTTTATTTCTCTTCCTCATTCCCTCATTTTTAATGTGAATGTAACTGTATTAGAGGGAGAAAAGCAGAGAGGTTAATGAGAGAATGATCTGGTGATTCTCTGAGATTGCAAAACCCGCCTTGCTGTCTGTCACTGGTCGGCACAATCCACCCTCAAACAGCTGGTTTCTATAGGTCATCATCAGAGCTATAAACTCACACTGGCTGCCATCACTATAAGCTACGTACATTAGTGTATTTTGACATCAATTTGTTTGTAAAGTAAGTGGTAGCACAACAGAGACTTAACAGTATGGTAGGACTGGAATTCAGGTGCATGCTCTTCCAATAGATTTTGCTAAGCATGTTACAGTAAAAAGATATTTTTTCCATTTTAGCCTGACTTTTGACATCTGTTCTAAGAAGGTACAAGTATTTTAGTGGCTCTTTTATCGGACTACCTCTCTTCTGTGGGATTCTCCATGCCTGGCTCCTGCTTTGTGTGCAGTTTAAGGACCAATAGGCTGTATCAGAAGAGGAACTAGACAAGTGTGCTTTGAGAAGAGCATTGTAGTTCCTCCAAATTCCCATGTTGCTCAGGCTGCTTGAGTGAAATTGTTTTGAGGCAGAACGGTGCTTTGCCGCATGGCACAATTAAGACAGACCAAGCTTGTCAGGGGTGTTTGTTGACTTATGCCCACAGTACAGATTGGGTTGCCAGAAGGTTTGCAGGCACCTGTGGTCTCAGGGGCGCTTTGCACAGCTCAGCCCTGTGGCCTGACACTGGAGGGATGGGGAGATCACACTGTCTGTGCTGAAAGAGGCCAGGTCTTTTGTGGAGCCCAGAGACAAGCCCACCCCGCTAATCCACCAGTGATCAAGGCCAGGTACAGGTACCAACCCACACATTACACCTGTATGTCTGTGTGCTGTCTGACAGCCAGAGGAAGTCCAATGAGTGGAGACAAACATCTATCATAAGCAGAAAATCAACTTCTGGGTTTATAGGAAGACATTTAAATCTGGGTGGTTTTTTTAGGCTTTAAAAAAGTATGCCATGGTTAGCTGACCATGACATTACTAGATGCTTCTACTACCCACTGTGCACACAAATTACCAGGCCAGGTAACATTCAAGTGCTGCTGGTGCTTTGTTGGACTGTTCTGCTGTGTGGCAGAGCTGCCCCCCCGGGGACCAGCCACACTCAGTGGTTTGGGGCGAATGTCACCCAGGCGCAGCTCAGCCACTTGCAGAGCCAGCTCCGGTCTGGTCACCGCAGGTGAGTCGGAATATGAAATTATGCAGCACAGCTAAACCGAGCTCACTGACTTCAGATGGGGCAGGCCCACTCCTCCCTCCTTCCTGCCCCCTTCCTCTCCCATTTCACCCCTCCTGCCCCCTTCGTTTTCACCCTGATAATAATAAAGCCATTACCTCAAAGGAGCTGTGCTGGGCTCTAGCTGACTACACGCAGACCCACCTCAGGGCCCCTCAGTTGCCTTCCTGGTGCCAGGACTGCAGAGCAGGCACACTCATGGCTGGCATCGCTGGCATTAAGCCCCAGATGGTAAATCCGGATGATCGCTGAACGCTGAGAGAAGAGTATGCTTCAGAAGGACTTGACTTGCTGTGTAGTGGAATAAGTAGGTTTGTTATCTCTGGCCACGTGCCAGTGTTGTGAGTGCTGTGTTGTCCCTGGGTAACTCTATCTTGATGTCCCCATGTCACCCACTCCGGTACATGTATTATATGGTTTCTGCAATTGTCTGGGGTGTTCCAGCCTTCCTGTTTCACCTGAAATTTCTTTGAATTGTGCCACTTCCACTTAATGTATACTGTGACACTTCAAAGGAAGACAAATCAGTTTTACTCTGTCCTTGTGAACTCTAGGAGTCTCACAGGTTAGGGTACAGCAGATTGTCATCTCCTGGCCTTCAATAAAGTCTTCAATTGGACTTGATGATCTTAACGGTCTTTTCCAACCTAGTGATTCTGTGATTCTATGATTCTTTTTTGTACCATGAAGCCTTCATCACCAAGAAAGAACAGGAGAAGCATGTGGAGATTCAGGGTAGTTTTAAAAGCGGGACACCGAAAGAGGAAACTGTAAAAAAAGAGTCTGGGTGTCAGAAAAAGTACAGATGATTTTCATTTAAATGAACTTTTTCTGAAATCAGATTTTTTTAAAGTAAAAAAAATTTCCAAAGCCATGTCAGTTTTGTCAAGAAGAGTGTCAGAAGAAGTAATTCAAGAAGTAGGTACACGACATGTTCTGTGATGAGGTCACTAGGTGATATCCTAGACTAAGATCCTGACTCATTCCCTACTTTGCTGTACTCCAAGTGTTCAAGGATGGAAGAATTTGTGAGGAGCACAAAAGAAACTTGTATAGGGAATATTGAAAGACCAATGCTTTGCTCCCAACCAATGTGTGTCTTCCACAGTGGAAAAGCAAGAGGCTTAGGCTGAAAATAGATATCTTCCTACTTTTGACAGTAATTTGAAAGACATTATTTTCATCTCTAAGGAACAAAAGTAAATATCAAATTTCAGTACTTCTACATGGTCATAAGCAAGTCCAGAGACAGCAAAAAAGAGGTGGTAGTGGTGTGTATGGCAGAAGGCAAAGGCTAAGCTGGTGGAGAAAGCAGGTGATCAGAAGCTGGTGGAGTTAGAGGAGGTTATGTTTTTACTCAGCCTAGACCTCAGGCTATTTCTGTCTGAGGGATCTATCAGCTCCTCAGGACCCCTACAAAGCAGTATGTGAATCTCAATGGCTACTTTAGCAACTGGGGTGCCAGGACTGACTCTGGTCACACATACATGCCCATCAGCTCTGCTGGGGAGCATGTATGGAGAGACACGTCCTGCTGAAGAAAGGCTATGGGCAGCTTGGTCAGAAGGGGACTGTGGTGGGATAGAAAGGACAGGAGGAGTGAGGGTTCTGCAGGAGAGAGAAGAAATGGGGTACAGAGAGTTTGAGATTGTGGCATGATGCCCAAAATACCTTTCAAGCAGAGCACTGCATGTGAGCATAAAAGCCCAAAGCAGCTGTAGGTGTATTAACTGTCTGGGTCACAGGGCTTGAGGTTCAGAAAGTCACGTTGGGTGGGCACCAATCTCAGAAGCAGCAATCCGAGAAGTCTCTGTGGAGCTGCTCCCAAAGCTCAGGGCTGCCTGTGCTCACAAGGGAGGTCCTGCTGTGCCCTGGGCACAGCCAGCTCTGCTTTGCTGCTCGGCCAGAAGTGCGGCAGCCCACATAGCTCTGTGCCTGGGTGCTGGGAAGGGCGGGATTCGGGAAGCTGGCAGCTCCTGGTCCCCCTCCCTCAGGGCCCATCCCACTGCCTGTTCCCAGAGCACACCTAACGCCCACGGATAGTGTTCTGCTGTCTGCAGAGCTCAGTGGGGGCCAAGTTCTTTGAAAACATGCCTTGGTTATAATGGAGGAGGTAATGGTGATGGCACTACCATGCGTGTGGGTTTTTTTAGTTAATTGTGCAGTGGTTAGAGTGCCTGCCCAGGGAAACCTCAATTAGGTCTTCCTCAGCCTGGAGAAGCTCAAGCATATGTTTCCCAAGAGAGCGGCCTAATAAGCAGGCCAGCTGGGGGAGGGGAAGGAACTGGGAGCTTGCTGTTGAAGCTGGGTCTTGGCAACATAAATTATACAAGACTCAAAGGGGAAGGAAGGGAGCAACCAAGGGCAGCGTGACTGCAGCCCAGGGGCTGCAGCAGAGCTGGGAAGGGAATAACGCATGGCCTATCCCCCACGCCATGGCTGTTTCTCCATCTGAGCCATGCAAGAGATGGTGCGGCACCAGATGTGGAGGTTGCCTTTCTTAGAAGAAGACATTAACCTTTCACCACAGGGCTGGGCTCCTCCATGTCCCTCAGCCTTTTTTCAGAATCATTATTTCTTGGTGGCTGCAATACACGTGTTTGAACCTACATAGGTTAAGGATGGCACTAAGGAGAGCTATTTCTTGGGCAAGTGCTTTATCCAGCAGGATATCATATGGGACTTGGGTACTGTCATCACCGTTATCCTGAGTTTTAAAAGAAACTGCAATCCTTGCTTTTTCTTTTGAGGGAATGGTTATGGGACTTGTCTTTGGGAAAGGCTTCTAGGAGATGGATTCCAAATAAATGAACATTCCTAACTGCATTTCTCTGTGAGCATTCCTGACTCTGGAGAGGGGTTCAGAAACACAGGAAGAGACTTCTGGGTGCCGTTCAATCCAACCTCTTCCTCAAAATATGGTCAAATAGAACAGGTTGCTCAGTGCCAGGTCAATCTAAGCTTTGAATATCTGCAAGAATTGAGATTCCACAACCTCTCTGGGCAATCTCTTCTGCTGTTTGATTAGCCTCACTGTTGACATTTTCATTCTTGTATCTAGTCAGAATTTCCTTTACTGCAACTCATGATAACTGTCATTGCCCTTCCACCACACGCCTCCAAGGAAAGCCTGGCACTGCCCTTCCTCAGGTAATGGCAGGAATTAGGTGCCCCATTGCCAGGTTTTATGCTGGCATAGCTCCTGCCTCAGTGTTGCCATTCAGAGGTCCCTAACTCTCCCCACACACTGTGCTTCGGCAGCTGGCACAGCATCCTGCTCTTGGTCCAGGATGGACAATCTTGTAAGTCTGTGCTGGATTTGGCACTGTAGTACGCTGATTACATCATATCCCACTGCATTTCCATCTATGGTCTGGGCTCCCTTAAGTTTCCCCAATTCCTGTTTAAATCTGCAACTTTGCCTGAGTAAAGAATCGTGGAGAGTGGCCAGCTACTATTCTTTATTGAAAAAAAATGGATGCTTTAAAGCAGATAGTGTTGAACATTATAAAGCATCCTCAACACCATAAATGTTTCCAAATATAAGCAGATAGTCAAGAATGAATGTATGGAAAAGGAGAATCTGTTTATTATGTCATCATTCTATACAGCTAAACCATTTGCTGTTTTGTTTGCACCGAGATATGGGTCCTTTGTAGGCAGCAGTTGTACACCAGCTGTGTGTGTGTCATTCCTCCTATAAAGATTATTGGGCACACATGGGCTGCAATGTGTAAAAGGAGGTTCTCACACTGAATAAAGATGCAAAAGATGTGCTGGGCAACATCTCCTGTTTATTTGGTAATTGGACCGTGGTTTCAGGAGTGTCTGAGCTGGCTGGAGCAGGTCCAGAAAAGTCTTGACTGAGCCTGAGCTAATGAGCTTCAGCAAACTCATGTCTGCTCACAGTGGACACAAAAGTGGGTTATGTAGGGCCAGCTTAGGTCTGTCAAGAGCTGACTGCTCCACCCAGGACCAACCATGTAAGGGTGCCTCAGCCTTGTGCTTCTGGGTTGGGGAGACCTGCAGCAGTCCAGCCGCTACTGAATCTGTCACCACAGGAGTTTACACACTTGTACACTTGAGCTGAAAATATCTTTCCATTAAATTAATTTAGTTGTTTTCCATGAAACTTCCCTTTTAAAGTAATTCATGATTGTACATTCCCGTGACCAGAATAGTGGAAAGTTGCTTGCATGGGCTTTTCCTTGCTATCTCCTAAGTCTTATCTCTTAAAAGAAACTGGAAGCAGAAGAATGTGCCAATGGGAACATGCCTCTCTTAAATGGAGGGCTGGCATTTGGCGTAAGCAGCAGCAAATCCATGCCTTAAAGGTAGTTGAGCTGCTCATGAGAAGAATTTGAGAGTGGGACCCTAGCAAGATAGTGGACTTTGTCACTTCTACCACACACTTCTACCAAACAGAAGCTGGCGTATCTCACGTCTCTGATGCTGTGGAGTTTATGTCTGTCCTGTGTCTCAGCAGCACCTCATCTGGTGCAGAGTGCTCAACTAGATCCTCTCCTCCACTTTGCTGCAAGGTTAAAAGCCAGTATCTCTGCCAGGTGAGCCTGCCAATGCTCGCTCCCAAATGATTTTTATCACCAGTTTCTGATACTTTGATGGATAAGACATATTTGGTATGATATCAAAACCAAAGTGAAAATCACAATGGACCAGAGATTACCAGGAATGTAAAAATGATGGGGCCAAACCCCCTTGTAAATGCATGGCTGAGAGTTACAAACTGGTGGTGAAAGCAAGACAATACAGTCTCCATGACAGCAAATCCATCAATAGCATAAAGTACTTCTGCCTGTTTGTGTCTTCCTCTCTCTTACAGGGGTTAACTTGCTAATGTTTGCTTTAATTGTTTTCTGTAGGATTTATCAACAGTGGATTATAGGCAAGATTACAGGGCATGCAGTGGTGGTTTGTTGCGTCTTGTGGTATCCAGTGGCTGCTCTATACTTAAGGTGTTTGCAAGACCAGGTCAAACTAACAATACATACAAGCACTCAACAGCAATCTTTCCTTCAGACTCCCTGTCGGCGATGATTCAGCAACGAAAGATGCAGTCTCTAATACTGCATTTTTCTTCATGAGCCAGAACTCCTCAAAGAAACCCAACCCAGTATTAATACAACACACAACTACACATGGTCTTACCTGACATACTGTGCTGAATGCATTTGTAATGTTATATTTGGCTTTGTGGCATGCTGTGCTGTTGCTTGGAATTCTGTGGTTCCTTGGAGATATTGGCCCTGCTCTCAGAGACAGCGATGCCTGGGTACGAGATCTGAGAACAGAAACTCTTATCCTCTTTGCCCTCATTCCTCTCCATCCCCAACTGCTTAAAGTCTTGCTGAGGTACCAGAAGCCCCTTGGCAACCACTCTTAGGAGCCTCGCAAGATTAGCTAGGCACACTCGCTTGCCGACCTGGAGAACCTCCTAGGAAGGCTATCTCGAGCAAATGAGAATGAAATACAGAATAGGCAAATACCTTTTTGGCAATAATAGCAAAGCTGCTCCTGCTTTGTTTCAGAGAATTATTTTTCAGTGCGGTATTTGCATGGGCTCTTCTGCTATTCTTTTCTAAGTTAAACCGTCACCTGCTGTACAGCTTCCTGTACACACAGTCTTCTCAGGAAAAATGTCGAGTGCTGAGTACAATTCAATTATTAGTTTGAGAAAACAAAGACTCTTAATAAAGGAACTGTATGTACAAAGATATGTGTTGTCAGGCCACATTCCTTCTAAGAGTAGCATGTAGACTGTTGATGACACATCGGGTTAGAAAAATAATCAGCCACATCTCCAAAGAATGTTCCCTTCTCCGTTTGTTTAATACTTTTGGGCCTACATGTAAATACAGGATTGAAATCTTTAAATCTAGAAGACCCACTCAGCAATCTTATACCTTTCACTTCAGTTTTTAACCCACAAAGACAGAGGACCATGGCTGTCTTTTATTCTTTGCTACAGGACAAGGCGAACTTCTGTGGGAACGATCTTTAAGACATAAAGTTTTGAAGGTTTGAAGTCACTTGGGTTGAAAATTTTGGTGAAACATCCCTAAATGCTTTCTCTGTGTACTGGCCCCTGCCACTTCAAAAATAGTATATCTTGAGCCAAAGGGCAGGGGTGCCTGTTAAGACAGTAATGTGTGCTCTTTTACCTGGACTTTATTAAAAGCAGTGTCAAATTCTGAGCATATTGTCAAGGGCTAATTTTGTATCTCCCTGAAGCCTCCTTCTAAGCAACTTTTTTCAGATCCAAATAATAATCTGACTACTCTTAATGGCTCTACAGCCCCTTCTCTCCTTCCTTCCCCATATTTAGATTGCTGCCAAGCTCTATTTTGTTTTCATTTGAGTTCATTACTCCTCAGACTTCCTTAATTCGACATGTGGCATGTGCTAATGTACCTAGCCCTTGATTTCAGCCAGGAAATTTCTGCCCTGCTCTTCTCTCAGAGGCTCTTGTCTCCACTCTGAGCCGCTGTGGCTGCTCATGGGCAGGTGCTGAGCTTCCATAAATTACAGGCAGGTGTATTAAGGGAAATTGAAATGGATTCTGGCTTCCTCCAAGCTTGAGTGGTGGAGGAGCTTTTTGTGCTGCTGAGTTATCCCTGGAGCAAGAGGAAGAACAGCTAGGAGAAATCTAGGACAGAAAGCTGAAGGTGGGAACCACTAATGCTGTCTCATGCTAAGCCAACATCACTAATGAGTCATGTGTGTTTAATGATGCTCATTTAAGAAAAAAAAAACAAAACAAAAAACCAAAACCAACACAAAACCAACTTAGAAACTGGGTGTTCAGAGGCAATAAGGATGAAAATTGAAAAAAAAGCTATGCAGAAGTTTGGGAAGAGTTACTTTATTGTTTGTGTAGAAGCTGGAACCACAACTCCAGTTAGAAATGGATGAAAGGTATTTTTAAAGGCATTTTGCAAGACCCAAACAGAAACTATTTAGCGTATTTATCTTCTTTTTCAACTTGAGAAAAATTCTGCACCCTCAATTTTTTTATTTTTTTTTTTTTCTGGTAAGTACAAGAAGGTAATTGCAGGCAGGTTAAGCCTTTTCTCCACTCTCACAAGAAGGAAATACCTATAGTTTTCTTTTGTTATTCTGTAACTTTTCTAAACTTTCTCAGGTTTGTAGAAATGTAAGTGGCAGAAAGGAAAATGAAATTAACAGACCTTACTCTGCCATTACTCAGAACTCCTCTTGTTCTCATAGTAATGTTTCCAAAGTTTTGAGAGGTTGCAGAATGACAAAGCAGGGTGGAAAGAGAAAGAAGATGGGTAAACAAATACACCATGAAGAAAAAGCTTCTTTTGATGCTATTTTTCCTTCTCCCATAGTCTAATGGACAAAGGAAAGAACAGTCTCATAACATTTGGAAAATCTGAAATAGAAATGTTTCATCTGATTTTTAAAAGTTTTTACAAAACTGTGAGGTTTTAAAGGGCAATTTTATTAAAATTTCTATGAGCCCAATCGACTATTGTCTGAATAATAAATATGGATTGGAACCATTCCTGTTCTGCTTATACCTATCCAAGTCTTTTAGAGTTCTGTTAGGAACTTATATAGTTGTGCTCGAAGGTAACAGTGTATCTCTAAGATATTTTCTGGGTGCCATTAACAATGATGGGCAGTGCACTGGGACCCAAAAATGCTGTTCATATTTTATTTGGTTCTGGCTGATATGTACTGATATATATATATATACACACACACTTATATATGCGTACACTTATCTATAAACATATATTTGTATATTTATTTGTATGTTAGTGTATGCATATGTTTAAGGGAGTTATGAACTCTAGAATTTAGAAATTAATGGAAAAATTACCTAGTGAAAGGAAAGCAAGTGTCAATCTCTTTCTGCCTTTCAGCTTCTTGCTCTGTTGTTCTAGGATATAAGTCTAGAACTACAGAAATTTGAGAAGCTGAGGTGTTTGGTTTTTTTGGGGGTGGGGGAAGTGGGTGGGTGGTGTTTTTTGGTTTGTTTTTTCTTTCTTCCAGAGTTTTGAAACACAGTTCTGTGTCTATTTATTGAGATATTTATGGGGAAACTGTGAATTCTAAATGACATCTGGGATGGCCATATGCTGCAATAACAAAGTACAGTGTGAAGTAACTACATTGTATGAAATTGTGTTTGGAACATCTCATGCACTACTGTCATCGAGACCCATTCGAGAACCAGCTGCATATTTGCAGTCAGTGTAATTCCTTCCCATTGCTTTTAGAAAGCCTTAAATAGCTTAAAATATTCACTTTACTATGTAATTTGTATGCAACTGAAAACAAGGAAGGGAGGGGAAAAGCCCCCAAAACAGAGACAAATCCCAGTTGCAATTAAATGCCTATTTTCCTTCTCACCTTTCCTCTTTGTTCTCGCCTTGGCTGGCATAGAAACAGCCTTGGCAATGATGTAAAGTTTTGTTTCTGACTTCTGAAGCTGGTCTGATGTCCTCAGTTCTTACAAGATAGCATCCTCACTCTCTTATTTATTTGTACTTCCTGAGAAGTTCGTGGATTTGAATATGAGGGGGTTAAGAGCCTGAGAGAGTCTGGGATGTTAGCAAGCCTTTCACAGTATTTCCAGTCTAACCTGAAACGGATAGTACCAGAAATCCCCGAGGAAAGCCTACTCCTAAGGTATTTCTAGGGAGAGTTTGCAAATGGTGGAGTTTAATTCATAGAAGACTGCAGAAGGTCCGTTTTGTTTTGTTTGTTTGTTATGTACTGTATGCTAGAAACCATTTAAATATGCATGTTACCATTTCAGAACTTCCTGCTGCCGTTCATTTTGACCTCCTTGTACTTCTGCAGTCCAAAGCAATCACTCACCTCTTGCAGAAGGTACTAGAGACTTTTCTGCCCTGTCCTTGCTGCCCCATCTGGCAGCAGAGCTTTGCACTGGCCTGAGGAAGAGGTACAACTGCTCCTTACCAAGCAGCCCTGGCCTAGCAGGACCTGGAATGCCAGGGAGCTGTGATGGGATTAGCACCAGCATTTCCGAAACCCTTGAATATCAGTTGAGCAGCTTTTGCTTAAACAGCCCTGGTGTTCCGGAGATCTTCACATTCAGACATTTATGAGTGGGCTCTGTATTGCCTGAAGCCAGGAATGTAGTACCTGCACCTGTGTGAGCCACTCCAGACCTCCTTGTGATGGGATAACGTTGATGTCTGGTACTGTTTATTCAGCCCTCTTAAGAAGTTGAATTTTATATATACCCGGTCTAATTGCCACTTGTCTGTTGGGAGGAACTCCTCTGAGAAGAAAGAAGGGCAGTTAAAAAGATAGGAGTGAATTGCAATCATCTATGGCAAGGAAGCTCTCATTTGGTTCTGTATGGGGGGTGGGGTGGGGTGTGGATCTGTACCTGTTTTTCAAATGAGGAGCGATGTCTCTAGAGATGAATATGGGCCTCAGGCAAAGTCCATTTTTCTTTGTCTAACAAACACCTTTGACTAGAACTGACCTGAGGTGAAGTGTCAAGGAAGGTGTCAGTGGCTGAATAGTTACAATAGACCACTGGAAGCCTGGGGATGGTGGCTGGAGCTAAAATCTAATGGAGAGTCTGCATAAGAAAAGGCACCGACATTCTTATCAACCCATATCTGCCAACAGCTGGGCTGGTGCATTGCATCAGCTGGCATTTCTTCATTGTGAGGTGCAATGTACTGGGAAGTGGGATGGATGCTATGGTTAAGTCTATGTGGGGATTTTTAACTCACTAATAGAAAAAGCTTATTTTCTTGCAGGTGGTGTCTGAGTTCCCAGCAAAGGAAAGCTGGGAAGATGCATGCTGTTTCAATGCCTCAAAGGCTGCAGTGCTGTGTAAAGTCACCTCTTAGTCATGGAGTCATAGTGCTTCTATGGTGACTTTTCTAGAAGGAATATATAAGACAGGAGAAGCAAGATTGGCCCATTAAAATCCTGTCCTCAGTAAAGACAGCCTCATTGCTATACATAGTTGGCTCTCTATGTGAATTAGGTTTGAATCTTTTCTACTGAAACGTGTCAGATGCAAAATTGTTTTAGTAGGAGAAAAATTTATCCTATTCTATGGATGTTTATTGGACTGTGTAAAGAAAAACCTGAGGGCAGAGCTGGTATAAAATGGTGAAAGTCAGTGATGACAAATCTGTTTTGCCATTCAGTGTTTTTAAGAAGTATTTATAAGAGCAGATGGTGGGCAGTGGCAGAACATGTTCAGTTTTATCAAGACATTTGGCTAACAAGCACAGACTGAAATGCATTTCTTTCCTTCTCAACTTAATAATTTTAATTAGAGGCAAAAGGTGTGGTAGTCTCATTGTCTGGAGGCGTATGTGCAATATTGTCTTGGTTGGGCAGGACTGGGTGGGAGAGAATATCACTGCCTCTAATGAAGGGCGGTGCATATCTGTGCAATCTCTATTTTTTTGTATTGTCTGGTAATCTGAAAAATGCAAATTCCAAGTATGCTATTGCACAACATAGATAGAGATACACTGAGGCTATGCTTTCAGTCAGAGAACAAAAATATGACTACAAAATGCGTGCAAGTAATACCAAGCCACTGGAGAAGAAAGGCTTTTTAACAAATAGTGGGACATACATTTGTTATCTGGAGGGGGAATTTTCAAAGCTGCCTGTGTAACTTAGCGGTCTCTGGAACTCCTTCACTATTTAAATGCTTTTGAAAATCTCAGTTATTAACTAGTCATTTTCAATTTCATATACTCTCTCCCTAAGGACATCAAAGTGTTCTGGAAATAGTAATTAAGGATCATATGCTCTAACCAGGTCTAATGGTATTCTCTTGGCTTACCCTATTTATCTCTGGTCATATTCTAGCTTTTTTGCAGAGCTGCTTGCGCAGGTGGTGATGTGCCTTTTGTCCTTTACCAGCTTGCCAAGCCCCAACCCACAGCTGCTTGTTCTGCTCTTGCATGCCACAATGGGAGGTGGGGAATGTACCAGTGTTGGGCTGGTCCCAGAAGGAAGCATTGAAATGAGATATATATCCTGAGCAGCCCTGGCACGATGTTCTTACTGCGTGTTCCTTCCCTCTCTCGTGTACAGGTTATGAAAATATTCAAAACGCTTCATCTGACAAACATGCATTTGTTGAAAGTTGAGTGCTTCTAAGATTTTCTTTGAGAAGCTGAGCTGTCTTCATGCCTTGTCATCATAGTCCTCGTGAAGGTGACTCTCTGATATATTCACCACAAAGAAAGGTCACACTATCTGTGTAAAGACCTAATTAGAAATCTGCCACTGAGGTCAGGTTTGCTTTTTTTGTTTGTTTGTTTGTTTGTTTCGAATGATCGTAACACTTTAAACCAATAAAAGAATTTATTTTGTAAGTGATAGGCCAAGGGGTAGTGGTTCCAAGCTGGAACATAGAAAGTTCCATCTGAATGTAAGGAACAACTTTTTGACTGTGAGGGTTATATAGCACTGGAACAGGCTCCCCAGAGAGGTTGTGGAGTCTCCTTCTCTGGAGACATTCAAGGTCAATCTGGACACATTCCTGTGTGATTTAATCTAGGGGATCCTGCTCAGGCAGAGGGGTTGGACTAGATGGTCTCCAAATGTCTCTTCCAACTCCTGACATTCTGTGATTCTGTGATCTTATTGATGGTTTACTGACTGAAGCTCACTTCTTGAGAACTGTTCTTACGTAAGGACTGTCATGAGCCTCTTGGCTGTAAAAAGCCAGCACAGGTCTGTCATTCTTTACTGCCTTTTAGTCACTACTGTGTATGGGGTTTGCACAAGGTTTTGGAAGTGGGGAGGTGTCATGTTTTATCCTGGCCAGCAGCTAAACCAACCACACAGCCACTTGCTTGCTCCCATTCCCCAGTGGGAGAGGGGAGAGAATCAAAAAGACAAAGGTAAAACTTGTGGGGTGAGATAAAAAATTTATAAGGACAAAAAAAGGGAAGATGATAATGGCAATGATAAAGGTAACAAAAAGAGAATATGCAGAACAATTGCTCACTACTCAAAACTGTTGCTCAGCCTCCTGGCCAGGACCCCAGTTCTATATGCAGCGTGTCATCATATAGCACAGCAAGCCCCTTTGGCCACTTTGGGTCAGCTGTCCTGGCTGTGTCCACTCCCGGCTTCTTGGGCACCACCCACCTTCTCCCTGTCAGGCAGTGTGAGAAGCTGAGATGTCCCTGACAGCTTGGCAACAACTAAAATACCAGCATGTTATCAACAGTACTCTCATCCTAAATCCAAACCTTGGGGGCTACAGGGGTAGTTTCTGTGAGAAAATGCCAGAGGCTTCCCCCATGTCTGACAGAGTCAATACCAGCCAGCTCCAAGATGAACCCACCACTGGCCAAGGCTGAGCCCATCAGCAACGGTGGCAGTGCCTCTGGAGTAACAGAGTTAAGAAGCGGGGGGAGGAGCAACTGCAGCCAGATAGGGGAAAGAGAGTGGGCAAGAGGAACAATTCTGCAGCCACCAAGGTCAGTGAAAAAGGAGGGGCAGGAGGTGCTCCAGGCATTAGAGCAAAGATTCCCCTGCAGCCAATGGGGAAGACTATGGTGAAACAGGCTGTTCCCCTGCAGCCCGTGGAGGATGATGGGGGAGCAGAGATTCCACCTGCAGCCCACACAGGACCTCACACTGGAGCAGGTGGATGCCCAAAAGAGGCTGTGACCCTTTGAGAAGCTTGGTCTAGAGCAGGGTCCTGTCTGGATCTGTGCAGAGAGGAGCCCACACTAGAGCAGTTTTCCTGGCAGGACTTGTGGCACAATGGGGGACCCANCCTGCAGCCCGTGGAGGATGATGGTGGAGCAGACATTCCACCTGCAGCCCACACAGGACCTCACACTGGAGCAGGTGGATGCCCAAAAGAGGCTGTGACCCTTTGAGAAGCTTGGTCTAGAGCAGGGTCCTGTCTGGATCTGTGCAGAGAGGAGCCCACACTAGAGCAGTTTTCCTGGCAGGACTTGTGGCACAATGGGGGACCCACATTGGAGCTCTCTGGTCCTGAAGGTCTGCACCCTGTGAAAGAGACTCACACAGGAGCAGTTTGTGAAGAGCTGCAGCCCATGGGAAGAACTCACGTTGGAGAAGTTCATAGAGGACTGTTTCCTGTGGGAGGGATGGCATGCTGAAGCAGGAGTAGAATGTAAGGAGACCTTCTCCTGAGAAGGAAGCAGATAATCAACTGACCACAACCCCTGTTCCCCATCCCTCTGTGCAGCTGGGGAGGAGGAAAAGTCGAGCTCAGGAAGAAGGGAGTCTGGTGAGAAAGGTGTTTTAAGATTTTATTTTTTTTATTCTTTCATTATCCTACTCTGATTTGATTGGTAATAAATTAAACTAATTTTCCTGAGTTGAGTCTGTTGTGCCTGTGATGGTAACTGGTAAGTGATCTCTCCCTGTCCTTACCTCAACCCATGGGCATTTCTTTATATTTTCTCTCCCCTGTGCAGCTGAGGAGGGGAGTGGTAGAGTAGCTTTGGTGGGAACTCAGCCAGGGCCAACCCACCATGTTGGTTCACCATGTAATGAAAGTTTGGTTCACCATGAAAGTTCGGTTCACCACGTATTACTACAGGTATTATTTCTCTTTTTTACTAGAAACTTGCTTTTCCATCCCTGTGAGAATAAATCTTGTGAGATTTGTAAGAAGTGGCAGGCTGAACTGCACCACTGCCTGGCAGGGGCAGAGCCTCAGCAGGGAGGTACAGGTAGGAAGGTCCGTGCTGCCCTGACCCCTCTTCTCAAGGCAGAAGGTTTTCTGTGCACAGCTTAAGTGGGAGAACTGAGGTCTTGTGTCCATGCACAGCCATCAGCCTCGCACAACTGCTCAGCAGGATTTGTGTTCTAGTCCTCATGGTCTGCCAGGTAAATGATATACACCTGTGGGTGTGTGCCAAATAAACCATGGGGATTTGTTACATAGCAAATGCTTTCAAGTTTCCACTACATAGTTCAGTTTTGGCAAGGGGGACTGATAAAAAAGCCTGATGACCAGATGTATCAGGGTAGTGAAAACAAAGTAATCCTCTTCCCCTTTCCATCACCGACCTTTCCAAATATCAGATGCTGCACCTGGAGGAAGAGGCAGCCACGTTTTCTTGCGATTACAGAGCTTTGGGAAGTGCCAGCCCTTGATGGCCCAGAGTTAGCCAGGGCCAGCAAAGAAATTAAGGCTGGCCTTGTGTCTAAAAAAGACACAATATACCAAGCAGTCTGCATTTACCAAACTGTCACAATACTGTGTTGCTTACCTGAGCTGTTTACCAGAGTTGTTAAAAAGACCAGTGATATCAGAAAGCAAACTAGAGACAGATCAGAACGTTTAATAGCCAATCCTGAGGATTTCAGCCGTGTTTTACTTCGCGATGCTCTTTAAACAATGTCTGTGCATGAAGATGTGTGTGGGCACATGTGCCTGTCTCTGTTCACAAGTTTTGGACAATAAGCACAATGCCATCAAGATCCTTAGTCAATGCATGCTACATTGTGATGCTAGATCAGCAAACCTTGGTGGCTTATAGCAGAGCAGTATCTTGTCCTCTGAGGAATTCTGGAAAGGCTGGATTGATAGGCAGAGGCCAACCTTCTGTGGTTCAACAAGGCCAAGTGCTGAGTCACTTTGGTCACAATAACCCCATCTCGAGTCCTGTGTGCAGTTTAGTGCCCCCGCTACAAGAAGAATGTTGAGATGCTGGAACGTGTCCAGAAAGGGTGACAAAGCTGGTGAAGGGTCTGGAGCACAAGTCCTACGAGGAGTGGCTGAGGGAGCTGGGGCTTTGTAGTCTTGAGGAAAGGAGGCTGAGGGGAGACTATTGCTCTCTACAAGTACCTGCAAGGAGGGTGGAGAGAGAGGGTGTTGGTCTCTTCTCTCAGATAACAAGCAATGGGATGAGAGGAAATGGTTACAGACTGTACTAGGGGAGATTTAGGTTGGGCATCAGGATGAATTTCTTTACTAAAAGAGTTGTCAGGCACTGGCATGGGCTGCCCAGGGAAGTAGTGGAGTCCCTGGAGGTATTTAAAAGGGAATAGATGATGTGCTGAGGGACATGATCTAGAGGTAGATTCTGTGGTTCTATGAATTGTGGGTTGCTGGATGCAACTCCTGCATTAACCTAGGTACAGAGTTGGAACCGAACTCTTCCCCAATGTGTTGTCCCATGGGCCAGGTCCCTTCTGGGAGACAGAGTGCCATTCCCCTCAGAAAAATTATTTTACCTCTGGAGAAGTAATACCAGGCTTACTTCTCCCTTCCTCTGGATCTGTACTCAAGGAATGAAGATCTGAGGAGTCTCTGATACAGAGAGCCACTGTTCTGGGAACCCCCTACTTATTACAAGTAGAAAGGACATCTCTTTTGAACTATGTGTCTGCTGGTTATATCTGATTGGAAGGACACATTAAAGTGCTAAACCAATTTACATTTCAATAAAATAGTATAATTTCATGTTTTTAGAACTTTAGACTGCCTACAAGGCACATCCCCTTATTGGAGGGGATGTGGTTTTGCAGACAAGATATTTTATGTTTCATGGCTCTTCTATTTGTACTTGCATGTAACACATTGTAATACATAAAGTATTAATTGCAGATATTAGTGTAGATATCTGAATTCTAGATAAGCAAACCCAGGTTCAAATACAGTGCACTGCACTTAAGTGAGGAAGCGTTGATGATGTTTTCTGGCCTTTGTTAAGCAAGAGGAGTGAGTAAAGGTTGTTCTTGGTGTAAAGACCCTTGGATTCATGATTCCTGACAAGGACAAAGTTTTTGCACAACGTTTTCTACACATGATTTGAAAACCTACTTCTGTAAGCAGATAACTACAGATTGCTCCTGCAGGCAGACTGACACATGTATGGAGGTTTGTAGATCTGATCTGAAATGGCACAGCTGGCACTGCTCTACTGCCTTGAGAAGAGCTACTTTGTTTTACATGTGGTGAGATGCTGGCTCTGAGCATCCAGTGTGGTTCACGCTATTGGTTTGAGATGAGAACGTAGATTTTGCTGGCTTACAAGGGTAGGAAGGGTGTATCTCCTATAGGGTGTGGCTGATCAGTTATGTTTCATAGATGTTGTGTACTGTTTTTGAAAAGAGAGATAAATGGTTTACTAGTAACAAATCTGTCTCACCCCATCTAATCACATAGAGTAAAAGCTGTTGAAAACAAATTTACTTGTTCCTGTGTGGCAGTGTCAACATCAAACCTTAACCTTTCCTGAGACTGCAGCAGTCTTGCAATCACTTGTTCTCATTGCTTCTCTTACTGATTGTGGCCAAATATCGGTAATTGAATATCTAATAAATATCTTCCTGACCATAAGCTGATTTGTAGGTAAACGAGTCAGACTTTGCATGGCCTCCTTCCCTGCTCTTCTGCCCTTCAGTTGAGTAATACACCACTCTGCAAACAGATCCACTGATTTCATACTGCTCTTATGGATGTGTTAGATCAGCGTCAGATGCCTACCTAATTCACGTGCTGCTATAAAAAAGATGAGGCATTATTTCTAAGTTTATTTTATCTAATTAATATAAATCAGTTGACTTTGTTTTAGGTGATAGATAAATAATGCAAGAATGAGAAAAAAGAAGCCAAGCATTAAGTTTTGCCCATTTGTTTGCAGAGATGTTGTGATGACCTAGAATGTTTAGCACAATGGATATTCACGTTTGGATGTGATATAAATTCTGGCCTTTCTGCTTTTGCCTGGGGCTGACTGGTGACAGAGGTGATGGATTTATCACAGCCATGTCACGGTGGCTGCCTAGAATGGGCTGTGGAGCATGTCCTGCAGGTTGCTAGCTGTACCCCGGGTACTGTGTGGTGGGGTTCACTGGGAGCTTTGCCCCTTCCCTGCTGCTAAGGAAATATGAAGGCTGTCAAGTATGTTTTCTTCAGCCCCCTGCCTTCCTCAGACCTTGGCTCTTGGAATTCCTCTGCAGGAGTCCAGAACTCCAGATGAGGATTTCCTTCCAGAGAGCTTCCCATCCCAGCCCTGAGAGCAACATCTTGAAATCGTTCTTGTTGTCTCCTTTCCACCCCCTTCATTCCTTCCAGACAGGCTGAAAGGAGGACCAAGTCAGCAGAGGATGGTGCCGAGTAGGCAGTTTTGGAGGTAAAGATTTCCCGTCTGACTGCATGTTGACAAGTATCAGTTAAAGTAATTGTCTGTGACAGTGAACACCACATAATGCAGGGAAGGAGGACTTCTGGCATGGGAAACGTTTTGCACTCACTGAACATTGCCTTGGAAAGTGTTCAGGAGATGGATAACAATAGGGCATTGTTCCTTTAGGGAAAAGAAAAAGGAAAATGGGGAGCATCACAAGAAGCCATCAGGGTAGAAACCTAACAAGAGCTACCCAGACACACTGGCTGGGGATAGCAAAATGTTGCATTTCTCTTTTCATTACAGCTGACAGAATGACAGGGAAGAGTCAGGTTGATGCATGGGTGCAGCCGATGAGCTGTGGCTCTTTGAAGAACTGGGCTAGTATGTTCAGACTGCGAGAGGCTCTGTCTTGCTCACACTCTTTCCCTCTCACACACCCAGAACTGTCAGAAATTTCTATTCACTGCTCAGCCTCTCTGGTTTCTCTTTTTTTTTTTTTTTCTTCTTTTCCTTGTACAATTACTGGATTTGCTTCTAGTGAGCTGTAAGTATTAGGTCAGAGAACAAGCTGTTGGTTGTATATGTGGTAGAGATGCTGAACCAAGAGACATTACAGTTTCAGTAAGTTCCACATACTTGATCACACCCATGCAACACAGTCTGCATGTGCCACTTCCACAGCACTGCAGAAAGGCTTTTGCCTCCTCCTATTATGTCTGACATGCAGTTTTGCTTCTGGCATCATCTCATGATATTGTGACTTGGAAAGAGAGTGTGCATAGGGTAGGAGAGCACACTGGGAACTGAGAGAGGAAAACTCTATAAAATTGGATTAAACTGGCTCTGAAAGATGAACAGTGGAAAGCTGGCTGTTAATATTTGGTGATTAGCATAGCACACACCTACACAGAACCTATGTGTGCATGTTACCAAAGAGATTCAATAGGCAAAAGCTGAGGTCATACACAAAGCACAGAGCAGACTTTCCACATACAATTCATTTCATTCCATTAACTGATTTCATGGTTGCTTTGTCAAAGGGAAGTCTATTTACTAAAGCGACCTAGGTAAATATGATTGATTACCCTTGTTGGCGGCTTCTGTGATTTCATTTTTTAATGTTGTAATTTCAGATATCAGAAAGGATAGAAGGAATTTAGGAGGGAAGTGACCATTAAGATTAACATTAGATATACAGCAAGTAAAAAATTTAAGAGTCTCCTTTGGGACTTAAGAGACTAAGGAAACACTTGTTATATAAAGGAAATCCTTCTGCAATGTAAATTCCTAAATGCCAACTGTTATTTAGCATCCTTATTATTAGGTGATATATGAATGACAAGGTGAAGTCATATAGGGAGTGTTTCCTGGGTTTATACACTCAACTGTATAATGTGTATATGCATTCTGTGTGTCCAAAATATTAATTAAATTATATTACATAGACTATATTTTGGGAGGGAGAATTTAACTTGAGTAAAGTATAATATCCATTAAGTGCATTTGCTATAATTTAGAAAATGCTCATGTTATAAAACTCTGCTGCTAGTACCCAAAAAAGGATGTGTAAATTGCATTATAGGGAGTTGGTTGCAAAAGCCCCAAGCAGTCTATATTTCCCCCCCAAAAGAAGAGCAAGTGCAGGGCTCCTCCAGTAAAACAACAGGAACAAATAGCTAAGTTTTGAAACAGATCTTAAAGGCTGTAAATGTGCAGGTTATTCAATGAAAAGAAGATAGCCAGTGTTTATCATCATGTTAATTTTCTGTCTGCTTATCTATCCCCTTGTTCAGCAGATCTCTACTCATGTTCCAAGCAGTCAGTCTGTTTAACTGAAGGAAATAAAGGACATGGATTAAATGTTCTACAAGGAAAATCTGGTATCTTCAAAAGCATCAAGATGATTTTGAAGTGATGTGAGTCTGTATACAACAGAGTCCATGTGAGAGGCTTTTAGAAAAGTGACTAAACAATCTCCGAGCTGAAAACTGGGGTGAAACCATGGGAGTGGGATATCTGATTCTTTCTAGAAATGAGGCTAATGTTATATCCATCTTTGAGCAAGGCAGGAAGGAGGACCTGGGAGGAGGAACGGTAGACAAGAGAGCCTCACCTCAGTTGCTGGAAAGATCATGGAGCATGTCCTCATGGAAATAATTTCCTATCACTTATAGACAAAAGGTAAACAAACAGCAATTCCTCTTTGACAAGCCTGGCTGAAGTCTGTGATGAAATGACTGCCTATACTAGCGGGAGGAGAGTGCTGGACAGAGTATATGTATTGACTTCAGCAAGGGTTTTGACAAGTCAGAAAAAGGTGAGAAAAACCAAACACATTTCGGGAGGGAAGATGATACAGCGTGTGGCTATAGGCACAATCTGGAGGTTCAGCCTGGGCATTACAAAAATGTTTTCACTAGGCAGGTAGTGCAGATCTGGAAGAAGTTGCCTGGGGAGTTCTGTGGAGTCCCAGTCCTTGGATGTTTCCAGGACTTGAACAAAATAGCAGCTGACCTGATCAACCAGTGTTCATGGCAGGCCTGCTTCCAGGGAGAGGTTGGAGTCAATGACCTTCACAGGCCTCTTTTGACCAATGTTTCTGTGAATATGTATTTGCCACAGCCCTTCAGCAAAGGGAGAAGATACCTTCATTCCTCAATGTGACATAGTGCAGCCGCACATCATGATTCTTGTTCAGACTTAAGCCCTGCTAATGCAATTGTGTCATTCCTGGCTCGACTTCAGTAGCTCTGTGTGGGGTGTGGGTGTAAGAACTGCTGAAGATCCCTGCGTTGGACTGCAACAGGAATCCATATGCCAGGTAAGCCAGGAGGTCAAAGCTCTCTGCCCTAGCAATTTATTATCTGCAGCACAGAAGAGAAACTGGGCTTCATCGAGTCATTTGCACATCGAGTCAGCATCATCTTCCATTGGGCAGGAGAGGGCAGGGCCGGGTGAAGTATCCATCCCTTCCTGGGCCCTTCCACTCCCCTCCTCAGTCATAGTGCCTGCACCAGCATGCAGCACACCAACTGGGCTTCATCGAGTCATTTGCACATCGAGTCAGCATCATCTTCCATTGGGCAGGAGAGGGCAGGGCCGGGTGAAGTATCCATCCCTTCCTGGGCCCTTCCACTCCCCTCCTCAGTCATAGTGCCTGCACCAGCATGCAGCACACCAACTGGGCTTCATCGAGTCATTTGCACATCGAGTCAGCATCATCTTCCATTGGGCAGGAGAGGGCAGGGCCGGGTGAAGTATCCATCCCTTCCTGGGCCCTTCCACTCCCCTCCTCAGTCATAGTGCCTGCACCAGCATGCAGCACACCACACACGCCGTTGCGTACAGCCCTCCTCGGCCAAGAGGGATCTGGGGGTGTAAATGAAACTCAGCTCCCAGATGTGGTTTGTAGGTTGTTTTGGGCAACATCATTCCCATTCCCAGGGGAAAGCTCTGGTGTGACAACGCAGCAAAGAGGAAAATGTTTCACTGGTTTTCTGCACACATCTCAGGCCATATTTATACTACAAATACAACAAATACAATTTTGCCCTAGAAAGTGCTTATAAAATTAAAAACAAAGAAACTCCATCTGGAGTTTTAACCTTTGAAGAGATACAAATGTCTATTTTAGATTGCCCAGAGACTGCCCGCATTGAGTTGTTTACTGCAACAGTGTCTTACTCTTCACTGAGTAACTTGCCTTACAGAGCCTGCCAAGCACAAATTAGGTCAACCTAAGCAGCAGTATGAAATGTAATTAGCCAAAAACTTTCTTAATTAGTGCTGTTATTCAGGGTGGGGAGAGCTTAGCTCACATTGTGTTGGGGTAGGGCACATTGGTAGAGAGACTCTTCCTAAAGGAAGGTGGATCTAACGCTGGAGACCTGCCCGGTACCTTTTGAAATTTCAGTTGCAATGTTTTATGGCCACAACGAGAACTGTAATTTGTGCCTGTAGGGTGCTTTGCATTGCACTAATAGATTGCAATAAAACAACAAACAACAAACTAATCATTCTTATGGACAACACCTTCTTGCAACTGCAATCATTGATTCTAGGTCTTCAGGCCCTCCACATCAGTCACAAAAACGTTGGTAAGGAGCTGTTTGACAGATTTGATTGGGATGTTCTAGATGGAATTTACAGCTGCTATTGGTGTTTAGCTATTAATTGGCAGGCTCCTATGCTTGCCGTGGGGTTTTCTTGTCTTACTGTAGAGTCTAGTGCTCATTAATGGCTGCTAATGACATCATGCTCAGCATATGCTGGGGGAAGAAGAAGAAAGAGGGGGATATTTGGAGTGATGTTGCTTCTTTTCCCAAGTCACTGTTACACATGATAGAGCCCTGCTTTCCTGGAGATGACAACACCTACCTGGCCGTTGGAAGTGGGGGAATTAATTCCTTGGTTTGATTTGCTTGTGTGTGTGTGTCTTTTGCTTTACTTATTAAACTGTCTTTATCATGAATTTTCTCTTTTACTCTTCTGATTCCCTTCCCGATCCCATCAGACAGGGAGTGAGTGAGAAGCAGGGTGGTTGCTGGCTGGGACAAACCCAAGGCAATAGTCAGTGAATGAGAAACTTGTGCCAGTGCCAGCCCTTACCTGAACAGTATTTGGATGAGAAGGGATTTCCACTTTCTGTCATCAAACAACTTTCACATTATCTCACTTCTCCAGTCAGTATACACCACTGACCAATTTCGTTTAAATAAAAGCAGAAAAACTAGCCCAGCTTTTCATTTCTGATTCTCTGCTCACTTTTTACTACGCTTATAATCAATCTCCCACCTGGAGTGAATAAAACAATTAGCTTTTTTCCATTTATAAATGCTGGTCTGTACTGATGCAAGACAAGTAACTGATTAATAATTCTGATTAGTAGATAATATATTGATGAGAATCTCCTGGGTTAAAGAGCTAAATATAGCATTAGTAGGCATAGACTGTAATAAAACTATGCAAGGGCCAATATGGGAAGTCATGCATGAGGACAACCCACAAGGCTCCAAAATGCAATGATTTTTTAACTAGCTGTGCATGAACCAACTCATGTCAGAAGGCAGCCTAGCTACATTCATGTAATATGGCACTCCAGCTGCTAGAGCCTGGAGATAGGCGTGATGTCAGGACAGTCTGTGCAAAGTAACATTCCCACTGGGTGAAATCATTGGAGTGCAAAGCAGAACCCTGATTGCACATAAGTCCTTCACTAAGTTTTAAAATACAGTCCAAGTGTGGTATGAACTTTTTGCTATCAACCACACAGGGTATACTGTTATCATCATGAGAATTGCATTTTACCAGGAGCACTCACATCACTTTCAGGACAAAGAAGACCCATTTAAGTGCCTGATATTGAAACCTCATTATCTGGACAGTACAGCAAGTCTCGGGCTTGCCGTAGCTCTTATCTAGCTCTGTTTTACTGAGAAGAAGTGTTATAATGTCCTAGGAGTTGGGCTGTATTCATCATCACATTCTTTCAAAAGCTGAGGTGACTATTTTAACACATGGTGTGCAAGTGGAAAGCAAATCTGATTATTTAATGGTTACATCGATGAAGCAGTGGAAATGTTATTCAAGCTCATTACCTAGATAAAAACTTATTCAGATCTATTTTAGCTTTGTATAATGCCTGCAGCCGTGGCCACTAGAAGCCTGTCACAGAGTGTAAAGGTGTGTGCACATCCTTTATCTATCATCATTTGAATTTATCAGTGGCTTCTGTGCATCCATGTAGCAAGAATGATTGTCTGCAACTTGGAATTAAATATCTGAGTCCATATATACAAAGGTCAGATGATTAACTCTATCCTAGCTGAAACCAGGTGATGGTCCTACAGTATTGATGTATAAGGGTATTGCAAGTGATATCATCTCGCTGGACTTGTGCAAATTATTTGATGCTGTGTCACATGACAGCATCTGAGCTTCCTGGTACAAAGCTGGATCTCCTGGAGAGAGTCCAGCGGAGACGACAAAGCTGGAGCATCTCCCCTCATAGGGGAGATGCTCCAGCAATCAGCTGGAGCATCTCCCCTCATAGGGGAGATGCTCCAGCTGATTGAGCTGGGGCTGTTCAGCCTTGAGAAGACTGAGAGGGGATCTCATCAATGCTTATAAATATTTGAAGTGTGGGAGATAAAGGGAGATGGCCAACCTCTTTTCAGTGGCCTGTGGGGACAAGACAAGGGGCAATGGCCACAGGTTGGACCACAGGAAGTTCCACACTGATATGTGAAAGAACTTCATGGTGAGGGTGATGGAGCACTGGAACAGGCTGTCCAGGGGAGTTATGGAGTCTCCTCTCGAGACATTCAAGACTAATCTGGACACCTACCTGTGTGACCTGCTCTAGGGAGCCTGCTTTGGCAGGGGGGTTGGATGCGATGATCTCTGGAGGTCCCTTCTAACTCCTACAATTCTGTGATGCTATGATGACGTCCTTGTCTCTAAATTGAACAGACCACTTGGTGGATAATGAATGGACTGGATGGTCGCAGTTAAGAGCTGTGGTCAATGACTCAATATCCAAGCGGAGACCAGTTATGAGTGATGTTCCTCAGGGGTTGGTATTGGGACTGGCACTGTTTAGCATCTTACACCATCAGAGGTTTTCCAATGACACCAATCTGTGTGTTATGGTTGACACACTGAAGGGAAGGGATGACATCCAGAGGGACCTTGACAAGCTTGAGACATGGGCCATGTGAACCGCAATGCACATTTGCCACCAAGAAATCCAACCATGTCCTGCGCTGCATCAAAAACATGACAAACAGGTTGAGGGAGGGAGTTCTCCCCCTCTACTCTGCTCTCATGAGACCCCACCGAGAGTCCAGCTGTGGGGTTCCCAGTACAAGAAAGGCATGGAACTGTTGGAGTGAGTCCAGAGAAGAACACCAAGTTGATCAGAAGACTGGAGCACCTTTCCTATGAAGACAGTCTGAGAGAGTTGGGCTTGACCAGCACAGGAGAAGACAAGGCTCCAGGGAGAACTTACAGCCCTGCTTCCAGTACCTAAAGAGTGCCCACAGGAAAGCTGGAGAGGGACTGTTTACAAGGGCATGGAGTGGTAGGATGAAGGGTAATGGTCTTAAACTGAAGGAGGGTAGATTTGATTAGACATTAGGAAGAAATTCTTCTCTGTGAGGGTGGTGAGGCCCTGGTACATGTTGCCCAGAGAATCTGTGGTTGTTCCCTCCCTGGCAGTGTTCTAGGACAGGTTGGATGGGGCTTTGGGCAACCTGGGTTAGTGGAGGGTGTCCCTGCCCATGGCAGCAGGGGTAAAACTAGATGGTCCCTTCCAACCCAAACCAATCTGTCATTCTGTGATTATGTTGACAGCTTTTCTATATAATTTTCAACAATCAATCTTTCCTCAAACTGAGGATTAGCCAGCTACACAACAATCAGTTTTTAATATGTGAAATCTGTGTCAAATCTAATAACCAAATTCTGACAAAATAGAAGAATGTGTTCAAAAAGATTAGTGGAATATTGCAGGCTCACACAGTCTGATGCCACTTTTCATGCTTCTTGGATGGCTTTTAGCATGTCTTAGCTGCTGCCAGTCAACACACGCTCTTTAAGCATGGAAAATAGTGCTGGAATTGAGAAAAGCAGTGGTGATGTTTTGAATGAGATGGCTATTGGGTGAACTGGTGACATAAAAGGCTTTTCTTTTTCATCAGAAGGATTTTCTACAAAGACTGGAAGAGATCCTATGCTTCAGTTAATGCATACCCAGTTGATACATATATATCATGCTCACATGGTTATTAACTGTAGTAGGCTTAACCAGCAGGCAATGATTTACTCCCAGATTTTCTTGCCAGTGGCTGCAGATGCCGTTCTTCAGACTTGCATTAAGAGCTACTGCCAGAGGGATACAGTGGCTTACCAGGGTCATCAGCTCACAGCTATACGGGTCAGGGTGCACGCCCAAGCCAGAAAGGAAAAGATTTGATATGTTAGGCTAGCAATCACCTGGGCCAAAGGGTCTCTCATGACTACAAAACTGATTTAATTTTCTATTTTGTACTGGAGATCAGTGGAACTATAATGCTGCTGCCTTATGATGTGGGGACTCTGCTATTTGTGCTGCATCTTCAATAACCTGATTTTATGTACTTGGATCAATAAGTGTCTAAATGATGGTGAGTATCTACGTGGTGTGATAGCATCACCCACAGCACACTGGATGCTGAGAAAATGATGGTTTTGACAAGACAATAGGCTTTAAAGGTTTGAGTTAAATGGGTACAGTCTGCCCTTGATGATTTATCGACGTAACTAATTTTGGGAATTCTGCTTGGGATTGTTGTGACATTAAAAAATTACTGTCATTAAATGAATTCTTCTTTGAAACAGGTTTCTGAAGACCAGCATGCACACTGCAGGGTCTAACACTTCCTTAGCAGTGAGGCAATTCTCAGCTTCCTCATTGCCATTGCACATCTTTACCTACAACTTTGATTTAATGGGAAGTTTGCCAGCCTTGAACTTTTCATGAAGCATCCAGAATATTCCCTCATCTATAATTTTCCTGCTTGCTCTGGAATTTCCAGTCAAACACCCTATAATATCAATGCTTTCAAAGCTTCTTGAGCTGTTTCAAGATAAATTCAGGCATGTTTTTGAAAAACTACAATACTCAATACTTGTGTTAAAGCTGCATGCCAGTTCTGCAGTTCAGGAACAACTCTCTCTGACCACATCTGCTGTCACATGCTAATGTTATATTGTTCATAAACTATGTATCATCTAACTAAGTGCTAAGGCAATTGTTCCTTAGCAGAAGTGATAGCACAGCTTTTGCCAAGAAGGTTCAGACTTGTCCATGACATTGCAGTCAGTGCCCATTATTCATAGTGTTTCAGTGAAACTGCACAGGGCAGATGCCTCGTTTGTAAAAATTTCAGTGCATGAGACAAACCCCTGTCATCGCATGCACTACATCACTCACGGACAAAATGTGCCTGAGACAGGTGCAATCCCACAGGGTCAGATTCAGACCAGCTTTCCTAGTCACCTTTTGCACTCCTCCTTTATTCTATGTACTATTGTAGGTAGCTGATATGCAAATACATTGTCAATAATTTCTGTTAAAACTTCAGGGTTTAAACAACTTGCAGAGAACCTCCAGAGGGTTTGCAGAAGGTCTTTGCAGTTAATCTAATTCTAAAGTCCCTACTGTTGTGACTTCAATATCAGCTACTGTCTTCCAAACTACTGTTGCATCAGATTTTGGTAGGACTGTTTTGCTTTCTTTCTACTCAGAAGAACTTTGTTAATCATTACATTCATTTAAATATTGCTTAAAATTTATTTTAAATATTGATTTTCACATTCTAATTTTTAAAGAGAGAACTATAGCCACTTCTGCAACACAAGAATGGACAGGCAGTAAGATACTATCTACTCTGATACTATTAAGCCTCTGCAAATTGCTGAGTGATGATCAGCTTTCATACTTTGTGGAAGTTGCCTTGAAAATTTGACTTCTGAACATGCAGTACAGTTTACACAATTTAACAAAACACAGCACTCACAGTCATCCTGCTTTGCATCTCCCTACTCCAAAATCCAGTAAGAGGAAAGAGTTCCATTAGTTTCTAGTGCAATGTGCAATAATCACATTGACCAGCTAATTACTGATCAGATAGAAAACAGGACCCTGTTAGACCCATCAAGGTGACCATCTTTTGCCAATCCCAGGCAAATGTTACTTGGTTTAAGTGCTCTGTTATCTTTAGTTCTCAGGTTCTTTCTGGATCAGGTACTTTGAGTATTGAGAAGGATAAGAGATCATCAATTACAATGAAATGCTGGCCTTTTCAGCTTTGAAATGGCTGAAGTCAGCACACAAGGATGGGCAGTACCCTGGTCCTGGGGATGGGGAGACTTCTCTCATCCAGGAACATTTTCAGGTCCTGTTGAAGGGGCCACCACTTCCCCTGGCTTACAACTGTAGTCTGATGGTCACTGGTAAAGGATTAACCCTGGGTTTTCGTGAGCCACATGTGCACCAGGCAGCAATCACTCAGTGGTATTGGTGGAAGCTTTACTGCAGCTTAAAGGTCAAATACAGCAAAAATGGTTGGTCATCTACTCCTGGCATGTTGTCCCATGAGCTCAGTGCTCAGTTCCTGCTGCATGAACATGGGTGACAGGAAGCAAGCTCCCTGCCACAGCAAGTGACATCCAAGCTGGCTTCTCGGTGAGCAATCCCCGCAGGTGCATCGAGGTGTATTTATTCCTAGGAAGCCAGGATCACAGGAGATGTGTCAACTAGAGGGAAACACATTAACATTCACAGATGCAACTGACCTGAAATTACAAATGGATAAATGTTTGCTCCACACCAAAAAACTCTTGAAGTTTACACTTAAAAAAAAATCCTCTATTTTCTGTAGACATTTTTCTACTAAAATTTGTTGAAAAACAAATTTCCATCAGAAGTAATAAATGCTTTGTTAAATAGATGCGTGAGATTGGGGACTGGCCTGTTGGAGAGCAGTGCAGGTGACAGGGACCTGGGGGTCCTGGTAGATAGCAGGATGACCATGACCCAGTAGTGTGCCCTTGTGGCCAAGAAGGCCAATGGCCTCCTGGGGTGTATTAGAAGGGGGGTGGCTAGTAGGTCAAGAGAGGTCCTCCTCCCCCTCTACTCTGCCCTGGTGAGACCTCACCTGGAGTATTGTGTCCAGTTCTGGGCCCCTCAGTTCATAGAAGGACATACAACTCCTTGAGAGAGTCCAGTGCAGGGCAACTAAGATGATTAAGGGAATGGAACATCTTCCTTATAAGGACAGGCTGCGGGAGCTGGGGCTCTTCAGCTTGGAGGAGACTGAGGCATGTCCTCATTAATGTTTATAAATATGTAAAGTGTGAGTGTCAGGAGGATGGAGCCAGGCTCTTCTCAGTGATGGCCAGTGATAGGACAAGGGGCAATGGGTCCAAGCTGGAGCATAGGAAGTTCCATCTGAATATAAGTAAAAACTTTCTCACTGTGAGGGCGACAGATCACTGGAACAGGCTGCCCAGAGTGGTTGTGGAGTCTCCTTCTCTGGAGACATTCAAGACCAATCTGGACATGTTCCTGTGTGATCTAATCTAGGTGACTCTGCTCAGACCGGGGGGTTGGACTAGATGATCTTTCAAGGTCCCTTCCAACTCCTGACAGTCTGTGATTCTGTGATTTCCTTACTAGACTTTGTTAAAAAACAAATAAAACCTTCCTTGTGTCATTAGTAGGTTAATGCACTATATTACAAAGGTCATATTTATAAAAGGATGTTCTATACTGCATAGTCTCAGCATTGGAAAATAGCCCAAGCCAACTCCTGCTGCAGTAATCTTTCCTTACCCTTTCTGCTCCCTGACCTCTGCAATAAATAGTCATGTTCCCTCAAGTACTGTGCCCTGTGGCATTGTATCTGCTGTACATCCTCTTTGAATTCAGTTGATACCATAGGAAAAACACTATTTGTTATCCTTTATCAGGCAAATGTCTAGATGAAGTAACTGTGTTTGGGTGTTTTTATTTGGGTTTTTGATGGGTTTTTTGGTTTGTTTTTCTTTTTTTTTTTTTCTTTCTCCATATAATCAAGCTATTAATTGGTAGACTCACGATGAAGGGAGAGTCAGAACCTAGTTTGCTCAGAAGGTACCTCCAGAGTTTAAGGTGAGATTAAAGCGGTATCTTGTGAAAATCTGTGACTCTTTCCCTCTTAAACTACGAATCATACTAATTGCAGGAGGGGCAGAGCAAAGAAGTGAAATAATAGCTGTTAGTCTAATTATGTGGAGTCTCTACTTTGTGTCAGGATGAAGCTTTATGCATGCTTATTACCTTTTGATTTCATTAATGAGACTTCATAAATTATAAGCCAATAAACAATGCAGATGGGAAAGATTTCAGGCTAAGTATGAGAAATTTATTGCTGGCTATCAAAGACCTACTCCTAAAATCCTAATTTTTTTTAGACCTAGCCCTTTGATCACTACAGATAGTGAATGTTAATCAAATAAAACTCTGACATAGTTCTTGTTATTCTAAGTGGGAAGCAAAAAGTAGTCTGTCAAGTTTAATTGTTCATTTGGGCTATATTGCTAAGAAGAATATTATTGTTCTGGAGATGTGCCTGAATACTACTTGCTAGGGAACATGAGTATTCCTCACTTCTGAGAGCTAAATTAATACTCCCACTGAGTACTGCAGGAAGTTGCAGTGCAGGATCTATTGTGGGCTTGCATGAGGCAAGACTAGACACAGTATTTCTAGGCTAGCTGAAAGATGGGATGATGTGGCCTGGCAGAGTCTTCTGACTAACCCATGGCAAGGCTGTGGCATGGTTCCCCCAGCTTTGATGGTGCTGTCTAGGTTGCATAAGTGAGGCCACCACTACAATCCCACATCCATCCTACTGAGCCATGGCCACTACAGACCTTGCAATGCCTCATTTTGACACTCAAATCATGTAGGCAGCCAAATTATGATTTGCCTGGACAAGAAAAGAAAAGAAAGAACTGGTTCAGAGGGAAAGGAAACACCTTTGTTGTCTTCTGTTTAACAATCCTCTGATGGTGGAGCCATAACTGAAGACCAAAAAACTTTTAAGATTAGGTACTTTTAGGAGCTTTTTTGATTAGGTACTAGGAGGAAAAAAAATCTTGGAGGAAAAACATCGCAAGAGAGAAAAACAATACTTTTTCTTTTCTTCTCTTTTCTTAGAGCCAGGTAATGCATGTTTAGTTTTCTCAGGTGTTTATTCTACTATAAAATAAACTCTACACTCAAGCCAAAACCATTATGAGGTTATGTTTGTAGAGTATTTTTTAACCTAGTCTTTCACATATGAATAAAGTTACTCTGGTGGAGAGATGCTCATTAATTTCATACATCTTAAGATTTATTAAAGCAATCTTCTGTATTGAGTTCTAATAAAAGACTTGTGTGGATTTCCCCTGTCCATTTTGAACCTCCTAACCTCCTTTAGATGGTATAAGCTTCTAACCTCTTTTAGATGGCATAAGAAGGAGTAAAACACTTTGCAAATACATAAACTAGTACAGTTCTGACTCCATATCCATAAACCACCACTTTTCCATGTAACAAAGGGAAATTTCTCCAAAGAGGCTCAGAGAAGGGCTGATTGTGGAGGAGGTACCACCACCATCTTCAGGGGTCAGTGTGAAGTACTTTTAGAAAGGGGACAAGATTTACTTCAATGGCTCTGAAAGAGAGGTCCTCTCTGTAAACAGGTCTGGGTGAGGGTGAAGGGCAGACACATGGTGCTTCACCCCTTAAGGTACTGAGAGTGGTTTTCCCACCCTCCTGGCAGCCAAGCACACATGTGCCTCTCAAGTCAGGATTGCTGTCCCAGGGCAAGCTCCTGCCGCAGGCAGGGGCAGGGATCAGTGGGGTGGGAGCAGCGCTTTGCCAAAGCACCCATGCTGGATCCTGGAGAAGGCTGCAGCCAGCAAGGGGAGGAGGGCCCCGAAATGGGAGAGGCAGGGAAATTCCAGAGGGTAAAAGTTATGCCAAGAGATGTGGGTACACCTCAGGGCATCTGGGGAAAAGACCTGAGCGTGCCCCTCCCAGAGGCTATTATTACTATTTATTAGTTCAAGGGCAAAGAGTAAAGGCTCTTCTGTGCCTCTTCACTTACCCCAATGGTAAAGAGCTGCCATAAGCCAAATTAATCTTTAACAAAGAAAACTTCCGCCTATTTTTCTTGGGAACTTCCTATGACAGTGATAGTGGTGGCTGGGTCTCCCCTAAGCACGTGCAAAGGGGCAGGCGCAAGTCTTTCCTCATGAACCCTAGAGACCCTGCCAAAACAGCCTTCTGACAGCGCCTGGCATGCAACATGTGAAGAGGAAATGCTCCCCTGTCCTGGGGTCCTCCCCTGTGATTGCAAGAGTTCAGATTTTTCCAGATAAGCACAGGAGGAACTGGCATTTAGGCAGTTTATTTCAAAACGGAAGTGTTAGTTACAAGGCAGAAACTGCAGGGTTGCCATCAGAAATGGGCTCTCTAGATTTTCACAAAGTGAATGTCTTGAAGCTCACCTCCTCAGAGCTCCCCCAAGGCACTGCTTGCTCTGGACGCACCACAGAAAGATTGATCTCCTCCAGACACTTTTCAGGGGACAACCTGGAGAGGAGATTTATCATTTCTTCAAATACACTGGCAAATCCTATAGTCAGAGCAGGGAAGCTGCTTACAGTAAGGTTGGAGAAAATCCTACTTTTCTGTGCAAAATATTATTTTACCATACACATGCACACACACATCTCCAACCACAGAGCAGTTCATTACTCTGCTGAGCCAAGAAAGTGCATGGACCATGGTCTTTCCACACTCTACCATCAAATTAAGCATCAATTTCCACATTCAACTATATTGGCAGCAATGGCAGTGAAAGCTTCTTGAAAGGATGACTGCTTGGCATCCATCCTCTGTGTGAGGAGGATTTTTTATCAGCAGACGTGGGTGGTGGGGCTGATGCATCAGCAGAGAAGAATACCTTTACCGCAGTTGGGATGTATGCCCTAGAGAGCACTCATGTACTAGTGCTGGCCCCTTGGGCAGAACAGGAAGAAAGTGATCTGTGGAGAGGAGAATCCAGAATTAAGCAAACATGTGCAATGGTGATCTGGCAAGAAGGCAGCTGAAGATGGGACCATGTTGTTTTCCCCTTGGCCATGTAGGTATCTATATGGTCAAATGATGTATTATATTTCTATGGAAGCCATGCATAAATATCTATGTTAATAAAGAAGTAATCTGCATTAGAATGGAAAAATGTAATAGGAAATTGGATGGGAGTTTTCAGATAAATCTTATTTTGATTTCATGCACTGCAGCTTTCCTTTACTGCACTGTATTTTATTTAGGTAGTGTTTAAAAGCAATCATGACAGACCAGGCATCTCTTTTGCACAAACACAGAGTCCCTGCTTAGACTCTGGGTCATTTTTTCTTCTGTATATTTTCTGCTGCAGTCTCCAGGAAGACACCATTTGGCCTGTAATAGTGATAGTATTGCTTAGAGGTAGGAGGAGAATTCATGAAAAATTAGGTCTGAGATATTACTGGAATTAATATGATCATTGTCCACCATGAACTTCCAGGTCTGAAGGCAAGAAATTTGCATCAAACTTGGCTGAAATATGCTGTAGGTCAAGCCTATTACAAAGACATAACGTCTTCATTGGTTCCTGCTTCCTCTTTCATTCTAGTGAGAAGAATACTATTGCAAAAGTCCGCTTCTCTTTTAACCATAGTCCATAAATGCTTTTAATTACATCACCTTTCATGGTATGGCATTGGTCTGGCTTCTGCTGAGATTGAGTTAATTCTCTTTCTATTAGCCAGTATAGTGCTGTGTTTTAAATTTAGTATGAGAATAATGCTGATAACACACTGATGTTTTTAATGGTTGCTATGTAGCTGAGGTGCTTACACCAAGTCAAGGACTTCCCAGCTCCCCACGCCCTGCCAGGTGCACGAGGAGCTGGGAGAGCACAGCCAGGATGGCTGATCCAGGCTGGCCAAAGGGATACTCCCTGCCATGTAGCGTCACTCTCTGTATGTGAAGGGGGAAGCGAGTCAGGAGGTGGGATTGCTCTTGGAAACAAACTGGACATTGGACTCTGTGGGGGTTTTTTTCCCTTCTGCCTGTGGTGAGCAATCACATTTATGCATCAGTAGTTTTATATGTTATTGTTATTAATGTTATTCCCTTCCTTGTTTATCCTATTAAACTGTCTTTATATCAACCCACAAGTTTTTTCCCTCCATTCTCCTTACCACCCCCTTGGGGGAGGAGGGGTGAGTGAGTGGCTGCTTACTTACAGGCTGGGGTTAAACTGTGACAGACAGACGTTAACTACAGTTACTTAAAAGACTACACATGTTTCAGGTATCACAGAGAACATTTTCTCCTGGCAAATGCCACCAATAAGAGGATATAGGACAGGGAGACAGATTTAGTCAATAACTCTTGATTTTTCCATTGGTAGGAATTATGAACGTCTTGAGGTGGTTAAAGAAAATAAATTTAAGAGCAACTCTTTGAGAAAGGAAAGTTCCAATTGAGATAAAACCAAACTTATTTCTGCTAGGTGTCTTTCTTTGAAAAATTACAAACAGTAAAGGAATAAGAGCAATTTTCCCCTATTACAGTTTATGGACAATATCCCACACACATGAATAATGATGAGCAGAAATACCTGTAAGTGTATCTAAAATATACTTGATTAATATTCCTGCCTTTCCTTTCCTTGTAGATCAGGTTTCAACTGTACCAGTCAGGCTATCTGTGAGAACTACCATCTGTATGTGTCCATTTCTAGGAGGTAAAATACTAAACTTGCTTTTCTAGAATATCTGTGTTAGCAAGAGCACTCTGAGTTTAATTGCTGATAAAGAGCAATATCATAGGATTGATTTATTCTAGTCACAACCATCTCAAAATCAGTATAACAAATTTTGAAAAACATCACAATTATCTCTGCCAAGTAATTTCCAGCAAGAATATTTTTGAGATTTTTGCTTTTACAATGGCTCTTTTGTGATTGCAAAACGTGTGTATGTTACAGTACTTATAAAATGGGCAAAATTTTTAATTACTTGTTCATTTAGAAATGGTCTTGGAAGCAATTGTCAGCCAGTGTATTTCTGTGGATTATTCCCTCAGTGCTGTTCATGACATAGAGTAAAAGACTAAATGTCACAAATCACCCTGAGACATCATGCATTGTACAGTGCTGATTATTTATTTTTGTCAAGTCCAGTTTTTTCTTTCTTAGCTTTAAAGTTTGGAAACAATCCCAAAGGTAATAGAGAAGTTTGTGAAGCTTCTCTTAAATATGTCTCTTGGCTGGCTCCCTTTCCTGTTTTCTTGGCCTCTCCAGTGACACATAGTCAGTGCAACTCATGTAGACCTTGTGTGGTTGTGTATTGGCCTTCTCAATGTTTTACATTTCAGAGCTCCCCTCACAAACTGAAGAGGCTGTTTCGAAATCTAGGCTTTTTCCTTCCTTCACAAAGTCTAGCTACTTCATACTACTGTGTAATGGAGCTACAGGTGTCTGCCTCCAACCCCCACAGCGGCAAAGCGAGGTGCTATAAGTTGTTGTAGGTTGCCTTTGAGTCCTGAAGGGCAAGACAAGTGATGTCAATAAAATTAATTACCACCAACCAACTGATGCCCAGCCTGATGCCAAGCAGGCCCCGCTGAAACCCGCCCCCTGGTTTTATTGCTGAGCATGATGTCATATGGTATGGAATATCCCTTTGTGGTCAGCTGTCCCAGCTGTGTCTTCTCCTAACTCCTTGTGCACCTTCAGCCCACTTGCTGGTCCATTCACTGGTAGGGTGGTGTGAGAGGCAGAAAATTTCTCGACTTGCTGTGAGCACTGCTCAGCAGTAGTTAAAACACAGTTGTGTTTTCTGCACAAAAGCAAAACATAGCTTCATACTTGCTTCGACAAAGAAAATTAATCCCCAGCCAAAACCAGCCCAGGTGCCATAGTGTAAAGGAAGACAGAGGTAATGGGATTTATTTTCTACATGAAATTAAACAAAACCTTCAAACACCCCCAAACTAGCTACATGAACAGCACTTTGAAAAATGGGTTCTACTGAACAGCCATGATTTCAAAATAATTTATTTCAACTTTTTAAATTAACTTTGTCTAAGCAGCTTCATTGTGCACTGCTCTCTTGTAGCCTGAGCACTGCCAGAATCAGATATAATTGGTATAATATTATTTTATTGAGCAAGATGGAGAAATAAGAATCCAGGCATGATATTGCTGGCATACCTTTCTAATTCAACTTCATCCAGCAAGATTGCTGGTCAATTAAGAGGCCATTTATTTGCTGATGTCACACCAATTACTTCTGCAAAGCAATTCCTTGCTGATGCTGAGGAGCTCTGGGGTCACCCAGACTGGGTGAAGTGTGAAGCCCAGCAGCCTGAAAGAGACCAGGCAGAGGCAAGCAAGGGAGAAGATGGGATGCCAACACTTCACTTCCTGAGGTCCATGGTGATCAGGCAAAAAACCTGCCAGTACATCCAGGCTCACCAAATGCAGCTGTATGTACACACTTATCTTGGAAATATGTTTTCTAAAGGAATTGACGCGATGGGTTAATCTACTTAGATGAAAAAAACCCGCAGCGGTAGTGGTGTTTTATTGAAACACTCCCCTTGGTTGCATTTCACCAAGATTTATATCCTTAAATATGTCATAGAGGGGTTATTTGAGTAAACCAGCCAGTGGCTGATGTTACAGCTGAAACAGAGCAGAGGCCTCCTGCAACCCTGCCTGTCGAGCTGCCACTAGGCCATTGTGACCTTCTAGCTGTCCCAAGAGGAGTAGTTTTTATTTCAAGAATAAAAGGGAGTTCAGTATGGCAAAAGTAAGATAAAGTTCAAAGGCTGTGAGTTGTACTGGAGCAAATACAGACTAGAAATTAATTTGCAAACAGTAGAGGCAATTAATTGTGGAAGGGCTTTAGATGCTGCAAGTTCTCCAACTCTCATTTCTAAATAAAATTGTCTCCTAAAAATACATATCCATCTGGAAAAGAAGTCATTTGGGCAAGTGCTGTGACCCATCTCGTTTGCAATATAAAATGGAAACCTTCCTGATATACAGTCTATAAATTGATCTAAACATTTCCAAACCCTCAAGTGGCAAAGTGATGTAGACATGATTTGATCTCGTTAGTAATTAATTTGATCTTTTATTGACTCCTGGCAGATTTTCCTATACTATATCCCCATAAATGTAATTACCATGTTCTGGATTACTATTTGCAATATTCCAGTAAGTGAAATGACTCAATTTCTCACTGGTTTTTTTTTTTAAGTAAAACAGCAGACCTATCCACTTCTTACCTCTAATGACCTGAAATTTTCCTATTTCAGACTACCCGTAAGAAAACTGTGAATAAATATGTCAGCTGTCACTGCTATGAATTTCAGCCTAAACCAAGCATGTAGACAAAGTCCTGACTGATTTATGGTAATACAGATTTCTTTTCATAACCCCAAATGAAACCTAGTCCTTCTTCTTAATGCAATTCTTTGTTGTCCTTAAATGTTATCCTTAAATGACCTACAAGTAAATAATAATATGTTTGTCTGTATAAACAAGCTGGAATAGGGCAGGTTTAGGGTAGATGTTAGGAAGAAATTCAATTGTGAGGACTCATAATCAGAGTGGTGAGGCCCTGGCACAGGTTACCCAGAGAGGTTGTGGAAGCCTCATCCCTGGCAGTGTTCAAGGCCAGGTTGGATGGGGCTGTGGGCAGCCTGGTCTAGTATAGGGTCTGGCTAACCCAGGGGTTACTTGATCTCCAGGATTAGCTCCAGATTTGTAAGGACTGTCTTGCTTCACCCCCATCATTTATCCTACATAGGTTTCTGAAATCCTTTCCTTTATTACTTGAAATGGTGATATATCATGCATCTGACTTGCAAAGGAATCGGCGCCTTCTTGCCTTGCAGGGCTCCTGCCTTGCAGGGCTCCTCCAATAGGCTCAGCCATATCTGCTGATGATCTATCTGAGGAAAACCTTTCCCAGTCCCACCCTTCCGTGTATTGATAGGACAGCAAATTAAAAACTCAAAGCCTCTGGCATAGGGGTGGCTGTTCCATATACAGCAGAAACTGAAGATACCTCATCCTATCTTACTTTGATGTTAATCAAATATCAAGACATTGGCAGCTTCTTCAGCACTCTGTCCAAAGCAGTGACGTAATTTCTACAGGTAGGCTTGAAGGCCTTGGCAAACTGTCCCAGTTTGTTTCTGCAGTCCTTATGAGCTCTGTCATTGCTATTCCTGACTGAAAATCAAGGCCTGCAGAAATTCAATTGTGATAGAGCCATACTCATAATTCTGGAGCTGTCCACTCCTGGGCACCTCATGGACTCAGAAACAGACAAATCTTCTGTGCTGGAGCCAGCATGCCTAAACACTACAGGTATATTTTCTGAAGGGTCACTTGTCCTCAGCTACAGCCATAACAATCTCTGTAAGAGATTATATGTCAAAACAAAAGTTTAGTTGAAATGCTAAGCATGAACATATGATTGATGGTCAATCTCTCTCAGTTTTTCTACCTTTTCTTCTCTCACAAAACACACGTGCTGTCCCAAAGTCCCCTGAATCCATTCTCCAAGCCAGCTCATGTATGCACAGGAAGAGCTTCTCACTTCATGCCTTGTCCAACGCCACATAACTTTTATCAGGCACATGACTTTATAAACTAGCATGTAACAATCAATTCATCAACTCTATTAAACAGTGCCTTACCATGACACTAAAGTAAAGAAAATCATGTCTGATTCCTATCTGCTCAGAGACCCAGCCTGCTCTCCTGTGACTCCTTCTTTGCAGGTTTTTTTTTTCTTTTATGCTGTCACTTAATTTTATACTGTGCTCCCTCACAGCTAAAATGGAGATAGATTCTACATTTTCTTTACATTTTCTTCAGAAGAAATGGCAATGTACTTAAAGGCAGCTTTTCTGTAACTCCTTACAAAATTCAACTCACTGACAATATAATAGTCTGCAAAAAATCACATGCTGTGCATCATATATACACCATACATCTGGAACTATAACAATGCATGTTGCTAAGGGCTTTTTGCTAGTTGATATGTCAGCTCATGGCTTGCATCCCAATGGTCATTGTAATCTGCATAAATGTTTGGTAAGTGTTAAGTCAGGATCAAAAATTCAAAGTAAAAATGGCTATTTAGCCTAAGGGTTTTTTAATTTGTCTTTTCTCCTCTTTATTCTTAGTGGTATCATCAACTCTTTCTGTGCCTATACAGAACCTGGAAGGTAGTGGGGGAGGTGCTAGTGTTCCTCTCAGCACAGTCACATGAATTCCCTGTGTGCTCATTGCTCAGAAATGTCAGCATGGCAGATGCTTACACACAAGGCCAAGATGGAAATAAATGGAAAACTTGACATAGCTATAAATAGGCAAAGCTATTATTTAAGCTTCCACATATAGGAATTAGCTGCCTTAAGGAGGATCTTCAGTATGAAAATTCTCTGAAGAGGATAACTGGACAGGCTCCAAATTATCTTAATTGCATTTGCCAAACAACAAAATCCAGTAGTTTTCTGTTTAAAGGGTATTTGAGAGGATCCCCCAAAAGAACAATAACGTCATTCTGAAGTGTGATGAACATGAAGAGTTAGGTCAATTGAGATTATCAAAGACAGTATGGGCACCCCCATCTCTACAGGGAGAGAACATTTTTCACAGTAGTAGCTACCATTTCTAATAGTAAGATCCAGCCATGCAAGAGTGAAGCTATAAAAACTGCTGTTGTGAAGTTGGTTAACAACTGGAGGACCTCAGTGAGGGCTGCGATGAATTATCCACTTATTATATCAAGACTGAATGTCTCTCTGAAACCATTTTGTTATTTTGTCTCAAGATTACTGCTCTTCATACAGAAATCCTAGGAGAAATTCTGTGGTACTTTTGACCTTAAAACCTATGAGAAAGATCAGCCAATTTCCTGCTCTGTAATAAGAAAGCATTCCATGACAGGTCAGAGGGTATAAATGAAGAAACATGATTAGCTCTAATCCAAGAAGATCCATATCAGTTTACTTACAAAAGGAAATATCAGACAGTCTTGCCATTGCTGTCAGTCTGTTGCTGGGTGGCAGAAGATCAAGCGTGGTGTTTATGTAGTATCTAGCACAAAAGGAGGCTAATCTCTGAAAAGATAGGTGAGCTGATAGAAAACTGATAGTCTGAACAACAGGAGACAATCTCTTTGGGATTACTGGTGAAATACAGCTACAGAGAAGGTTCCTGAGGCCTTCAGTCTTCAGGTTGGCAGTTCATGAGAATACCGACCGCTAACTTTTACCATCAAATTCTAATTCTATATATTTGATATAGATATATGAATAGTAATTTCATTCTTTACCATTTTGAAGACCACAGGCAAGTTTAGCAATTGGTTTCTGCAGAAATAGGAATTGATTCTTCAAGTATGCGTAGAAATGGAAACCTCAGTTTGATCCTGGTTTCTTTGCCACTCGAGACCAGGTTCAGCAGAAAGGTTTCTGGGTAAAAGAAGTTAGAATCTGGCCCCATGCTTTAAATTCAAATTTGAAATCTTCATAACAGAAATAAAAGCTGTATCATTTTCTGGTAGACGACAAAGATTAAGGAAAAAACCCTCTCCAAAACAATATCATTACAATGGCAGAAAAAGGCATGTGAATAAAGCAAACCGGATCCAGCAAACGAAATCTCGATGACACTGTAACATTGCCTTCCTTCACCCAGGTCACCCCATCCCAGACGTTCAAATAAACCAGCCAGGGCTGTGCTTGAGAGGGATTAGTTCACTGAAGGCGTCTGACCCGAGTCAGAAGCTGAATGATAAACTGCATGGCTCCAGGCACTCGCCTCAGGGCTGAGCAGCAACCTGCATGGATATGCCCTGCTGAAACGCATCCAGATGATCTGGTTCATCAGGTCAAAATGATCCAACTCCCCACCCCACCTGCATCCCACCTGGCTTGCCTGTGAGCACGGGGCTGCCTGTTCTCTCTCCTCTGGGCTCCCTGCAGCACGGGGTCGGGCAAGCTGGAGGAAGGATGCTGGCTGGCCCTCTGACAGGCACACGCTCCATTTCACTTGAGGCAGCAAAATAAAGACAAACGTGGCGTTTTCAGAAGATCTGCTCTCTAAATCAACACGACAATCCCTGCTGACGTCAGCAGACGCAGGCTTAAGTCGGTGCTTGGTGCTTTTACTCATTCACCCACCTTTGTAGGTGGCAAAGCAGGACAGCCTGGCACGTACTTGGCCCTCGGGTGCTGGCACTGATGTGGAGACAGCAACGCATAGATCAGTGTCAGCCCTTGGGTTTAGCAAGTTTTGGTTCTCCTCCAAACCAAACACAAAATTGAGGAACAAACCAGTCAGGTATCTGCAGAGCCTGGGACCAGGGGAAGGTGACCTCCTACAAGGTCCTAGAAGCTTGGCCACACTGGCTTCAGTGGGAGAATCCTGAAGGAGAAATGCCACAGGAGAAGTTCAGGACCTGACAACTTTGGAAAATAAGGTGAAGATTTATGTCTTACTTCATATCATGGAAGTCTTTTTTTACCAATACTTGACATCTATTTTGATGTGTTTCCTAGCTAGCCACAAATAGCAAGCAGAGACTTTTTCCTGCATGCATCCCCTTACATTTTCTCCGCTGTGGGCCCACCCACCTCCGTGAAATACTGAGAGGATAGTTGGATCCAGTGCTGTGTTTCCGTGTGTTTTCTCACTGCACACAGATAAAAAAAGCCGAATACGGTGTCTTTACTTGAGCTACCTTGGGCTCTTTAGGACAGTAGTTGTTGGGACAAAGTTACACACAAGGTTGACCCTGCATTCCTCTCAAGACAGACCAGGCTCTCCTGTCCCTCCTCCCCTCCCCTTCCTCCTGCCCTGGAGAAGCCCTTCTGCCTGCCTTCTCTGCTCTCACACCTGACCCAAATCCTTTCCCTTCTCCCCTGCCAGATCCCACACCCAGTGTAAATGTCCTCCCTTTCCTTTACACAACCATGAGGGAGGCTGCAGGCATCCCAGGCTGGAAGTCTTTCTGCAAAGCAAGTTCAGCTTGAGCTGAACGCTGTAGCAACCTCTCATGTGAAATCTGATCGTTACAGGCAATGCTCCGGTGTGGTCACCTCTGTCAAGGTAGCCCCGTGCTTCTGAGAAAAGCCTGCTTGGGTGTTTGTGCAGAGAAGAGGTGGCTTCTCTTACCCATGCTGAGACATGGCTCGTTCTGCTCTCCCAGCTAGATTTTCTCATGTGGCTTCATACTGTGACCAGGTGTGAAACCAGGTCCCGAGAAAAGCATTTAATAGAAAAAAAACAACCACATACAATGAAACCTTTCAGGCTTCACAAAAATAAGAGTAATCACACAAGTTACTGGCATGGATTAACTCTTCCAATGGTCCCTGGAAATGCCTATGTTTCCAGTTTGTCTCCAGTGGAAAACAAAGCAACTTCATTTTAAATAGCCCTAAGAGCAAGGAGCAAAATTAAGTGCAGTGGGCAGGTGTATTAGTGAATGGGATATAAGGAAGTTAGCACAACTGTATGGCACTGGCACCCCAGAAGGCATCGTTTTACACAATATTACAAAGCAATTTCAACAAGGTGTGTGATCCGTGCCAACCAGCGTTGCCCCAGAAGCTCCCATTACAGCAGCTGGTACTGGCTGCCAGGCAAGGCGCTCTGTGAGACTTTCAGTTCCTCTAATAAGAGCTCACTCCTGCCAGATGCTGAGCATTCCCATCTTCTCTCCCCTTCAGCTGAAGATAAGAAAAGTCGTATCTACATGACAAGAAGCTTTGGCAGGATGAGAGGCTTGGAGGGCCAAAATGTTCCCCGCAGATCATGTTAAACATTTACATATTTAAAAAAAAAAAATAATCCAGAACTTTGAAAAATCAACAGCTCTGTGTACAGACATGCAATTCTCCTCATTTTCTTCCCTCTCTCTTGATCTGGGTTTTAAAAACATGCTGGATGGTAGAAAGCCATTCCAGCCCTACATAATGAAAAAGCAGCCCACGGAATGGATGGATCGTGGCTGAGCTGTTAAATACAGGACATTCAACCTCTACTGCTGCCACAACTGAACCTCTTGGCATAAACTGGACAAAGCAAAAAATGTTTCTCATGAGTAGAAGGAAGTATCTGGATTAAATGCCTGGAGGAGAATCATGCATATCATGCATGTTCTTTTCAAGAACACTCTGGAGAATCTGAGACAATCAATGGATTCCTAATAAATAATAAAGGTTTATGCTAAAGAGGGTACACTTGGCTTGGAAAGACATCAAACAGCACTCTAAGACAAAGATAAGTTAAGGATCATCTCAGAGGCCCTAAGTGTCTCCCAGGTAAGTAATATTAGCAGGAGATTTGCTACAGTGCATCTTTACATAGGTTCACGTACGAATTACACTGGAAAATGGAGCTCTGTTAAACAGAAGGTTTCCATGCATTCTTACAAGGATGATGCTTAATACACTGGCCACCTAACAGTTATCTGGTTGTTACATACAACATCTGTAATGTATGTCATGTATATATGATAATATGTATATATAAAGTATATATATTTTTGCTCTGTACTGATGGCTGCTGATGTCCAAAGCAACTGCTGGGACAAAGACACATTTCAACGTTTCCTTACCCTGTCACGGCAGAGACCTTGTTCTGATGGCTCCCTTGTCTCCTCTCACTAACTGCAGATCACTCCTGTTTCTCTCTTTGTTCCTCACCACCCAAACCATATCATTTTCTCACCCAATTGTTTTCCCTTCACCTTGGCCACCAGGTTCCCCCACTGCCTTTAGAGAAATCTTACTGTGACAAAGAAGCAGTGCCCACAAGCTTGACTTGAAGTTACATGAAGGAGAACAGACCCAAGAGAAGAATAGATGCAAGGACTGTTATCTTCACATGTGCTTTATGAAAAAGATGTGGAAAATAGAAGCCCCTGTCCTCTATGGAGGGACCAAGTTTCCTTCCTGGCAACAGCAGAAAATGCTCTCACAGGAGAAGCTAGAGAAATATTTTGTATGACATATTGGCGCAGAGTAAGCTAGCAGTGTTGGGGTGAGCTAATCAAGCTGTCAAAATAAGCTATATAGGGCACACACATCAAGACCCTTGCAGAGTGGTTGCACCACTAGTGCTTATGCATCCAGGAATACATTAACCATCTAACCAAAATGCTATTTTTTATTATGAAGGCTTTTTTATCATGACAGACTTGGAGTTACTGACATTTAGAAACTCTTTTTCACAGAAAAAGCATCAGCCAACAAATAAGCCAAGGAGATGATGGTAATGAACAAAATAGGTAATGAACAAAATAAGTAACGCACACATTGAATTATTAATTAATTGATGGCATCGTAAACAAACTTTTACTGCCTACCCTTTCAAAAAGGATAAACTCATCTGACTAAAAGTAACACTCAAGATAAACTGAAGTGAAAATTACTAGGGATACTGAAAAGAGAGAAATAAAAACCCCAAGGAATACTTTTGGTACATTTCCCACCTGAGACTGGAACTGCAAAAACAACAGAAAAGAAAGTATGTCCAGAGTAGATGTATCAAAATACTTCATAAAATTCTTAATCTACGTGGATAAGAACAGAAAGTCCTCAATTTTTTTTCCAAGTACAGGCCCTGGTTATCCTAATATTCACTCATCTTTAATTGCCAGTGACTTCATTGCTAACCTATTGACAGCTCCTGCCTCCTGCCTCAAGAAGCTTTGCCAGTAAATTGGTTGCAACGGAGTGGCAGTGACACAAACATTTGTTCATGTAAACGTTTGCCTTTAAACACTCCATCATTAAAACATGTTTCCTTACCTCAGAGTTGCATACAGGGTTAGGCTGTCTATCTCCTTCCCTTCTAAGCTCAAGGTCCCAGTGGTTCCCAACCCAGCCTCATAGCAAATTGTCCTTCAGCTCAGTATTTTTTAATAATTTTTTTGGCTGAAAATGCTTCAGGGAACTCTCAATTTATTATAAACTCATGCAGTAGGCAGGCATAGCATTAAAAACCATGTGGTGAGGCAAACCCAACCATTCCTTGACCCACAAAAAGTAAGCTTGACACGTGGAACTCTAGTTGTTCTCCCAGTTGCCTTGGCTGCTTCCTAACATATTTTCTGAGGAGCAGTGTCTGATAGAAAATAGTTTCCTTGTCCCACAAAACTACAAAATTTTATTCTTTCCTCTCCTGAGTTGGAAGGAACCCAAGACCTTCTGAAGAAGCCCACCAGCCCAGAGCCCAGTCTGAGATGTTCAGCAATGGTTGCCCTTCTCCCAGCAGTTTGTTCCACCTGCCCCAAGGTGAGGGGAACCATTAATCTAAAAAGAAACAATTATTTCTGTAAAATGAACCATTTTCTACAAGCACAGGAACTTTCACAGAAACCACTGAAAAACACATTCTTATCACTTCCCAACAGAGAAAACACTCTGGGAGGGAAAACAGCAAGTGTTGTTCTTTGGCCTGGAGCTGCCAGGGGGTGTTTCCAGACTTGGGCTCTTTCCTCATCCCAGAGGAGGACTCCAATCACTCTGTGGCTCGCTGCTTGTGGGAAAGGGACTAACGGGATGTTATGATCAAATAGCCTGTTCTGTCCTTATAAGCACTCCTCTTTCTCTCTTAGGCAGACAGTGAAGAAAAAGAAAGGGAAAAATATAAGAAAGGGGAAATATTTGTTTGATGCATATGCTTGCTAGTGAAAAATCCTCAAGCCTAGTCAGAGCGGGCAATATCTGATGAAAAGCACTTGGTTGCAAAATTCATGCCCAACCCCAGCTAAAAGCTGCTGTTCAGAGGTAGCTTTAACCACCACAGCTCTCACTGGGCTCCTCTGTGTTTGCTTTTCCATATCCCCTGGTAAATTTGCACAAGGTTTCAAGGTCATCTGCTGCTGTGCATGTGCCCTTTGCCAGCCTGGTTTCTATGCCATATTCAGGAAGCTACACGGTGACCTTTACAGTCTGATTTCAGTAGCGGCTGCAACCCGGGGAGAGACACAGCCCGTGTCCCCTCGGAGACCCCCTCTCTCCCCTTGCCCCTCGCCCCGGCCATAGGGAAGGACACGGGAGCGCGTCGTCGCTGTGAGCGGGCCGGAGGCTGTTGCCAAGTGACCGCCTATCTCATGAAGCAATGCTGAGCTGCTGGGGCTGCCTGACCCTCCGGGACAATTTCTGATGCTTGGCCCACGGCACGCAGCTCCGGGGCGGATGTGATTTCTTGGCTTTGCCTCCAGCACACCCTTCCTGCCAATTTTTCTGCATTTGCATTCTGCTGGTGCTCCCAATAGAAACGGCGCTGCTCCCATAAACACCAGCCACACCTGCCAGTGGGTCACAGCGGCCCGATTTGCAGCGCAAACCTCACGAAACTTCAGCCTCCCTATTACCCCTTCTACAGGTGACTTGAGGTGTCCCACACGGTGCTCTCTCCCAGGAGAATAAGAATTGAGCCTTTTCCACTTCAGCCTCTAGTTCCCTTTGCCCCTCTCCATGTGGCACCTTACTCAAGTCAGCATTTCCAGGGCAGAAAGACCTCCAGAAGAGTAATTTTAAAGGCTGTGTTGGTTGCTGGTCTAAACATAAAGGTGACAGCAGAGGGGAGGAAAAAATATTCTACTTTATTTGCAGCTTTTCAATAACAAAAAACTTTGCAGACTCTGGAACGAAAATGTTACAGAAAGATCACCAGCAAGCAGGATTTGTCTGGATGAAAAGGACGCTCTGCAGAGAAAAAAATCACCCCAGAGAACATAAGAGTGTGGTGAGCTCAAGACAACTAAAGTGAGGTGAAATCCACAGTAGGATCAGCTGATTGGCAATGGCTACATTAAGAAGACCTTACTGAAGAAGCACAATTATTTTAGGCTTGTTTTTCATTAGTAGGTACAAACAAGTATGCGTGGAAAGTAATCCCAACTCATTGTGCACCAGCTGCTACGAGGGAGTGCAGTAAGGACAGCTTGGGCACTGGTACAAGCTGTACACAGCCCTGAAACACTGTCTATCCATGAGCCACTTCTGGCTGCACTTTTTCACGTGCCAAAGGCAGTGCGACTGCATGTGCCTTTGCTTTTCTTTATCTTTACTTTTTTTACCCGTTATCTTTTTTTTTCTTTTCTGTTTGATCTTTCTTTTATTTAACTTATCAGTCTGTAACTTAAAAAAAAGGATGATATCACTTAATACAAAGTAATTTCACTGAAAATGGGAAACTGAATTTACTGGGAGAAAATCCTGGTTTCACTCTAATGCTTCCCTCCTGTTCTGGATATTAGGTTCAAAAAGATCAGAGAGAGAGAGAGAGAGAGAGATCACCTGTTCCATCATAGGGCATATTTTTCCTTAAAATCTCTGGACATCAAATTTACACATTTATTTTCCTAATCAGCATGGTTATTTACTCACAGCCTTATTGAAGGGTATCTGATGACATCAAAAATCAACTTGCAGCATATCAGACACATGACTTGGCCACTTCTACATCTTCTACATGAGGTTTGCCCCAACCATATAGACGAATTTCAGCAGTGTTGTCCTGCTACATCAGCCCACCTTTCACCTGTACAAGCTTTTGTCCCTCAGCAGTCCTGCTCCTATTTCACAGCACACAGGTGGTACAGGTGAGGTGTTCAGCTGACCTTCATCTCTTTTACTTACTGCATAGGGGCCATCTTGCTGAAGAGGCTCAGACTGGGTGAAGCAAGGATGCACAGGGGACAGGGACTGAGGGAGCAGTGTTTCAGCATCCTTCATGCACTGGGGTGCAGCTTTGCAGCTGGCCAGCTGTGCTGCTCCTGTGACTTTTGGAGGTTTGGGATCTCTCTATCCCTCTCACACACCAATGATAGGAGCTCAAGTAGACAGCACCATGCTGGTTTATGCACGGATAATGTGGAGCTGGTGGAGCAGGAGCACAGCGTTCTGCTCCAGCTGCAAATCCTCCAGAAACAGGCAGTCAGCCTGTGATGAGCCAAGCCATGAGGTTATGTTAGGCCACAGTTCCTTTTTCAATCCCATAAACAGCCCAGGAAATTCTGTTCATGTCATCCTCTCCCTGGACTCTGTGCATGGTCCCTTGTACAGACACAGCACAGGATCGCACCACACTTGTCCTCAGCACAGAAAGCTCTGCTCTAGTGGTTTTTCCAGAGGTGCTTTCTGCTCCATCCCACCCTGTGTTTTACTCTTTACACAACCTTTTGGACAGAGTGAATCCTGCCACCTGTTCCAAGGTGCTCCAAGGTGGTGTCCCCTCCAGGACCCACAGCCAGTGACAGAATAATTTAGGAGAGCGGCCTTCTCGCACATCCCTGGCAGGGAGCAGCAGCCCCTGCACCAGGCAAAGGGGGTTTGTAGCCCAGAGCTGCCCTGGCAGCCTCTGTCCACTCACTGCTGCTGGGTGTATCTCTCTTGTTGCACGGGGAAAAAGCATTAGCCTCAGGGTCCTGGGCTGGGGGGTTAGAAATACATTAATTTGCACAAAGGAAGTCACCTTTAGCTGAAAATAAGCAATGACTGCTATTCAGATCCAGCAGCAGTATAGATTTGGGATCATTTGGTTTTAGGGCTCATTCCTGGAAGAATAGCTAAATATTCCGGCTTTCTAGAGGTTAAGATACATGTTTAGTCATGCTCATTTAGAGCATATAGTTGAGGAATCTAATACATAGCCAAAGGCAAAAAGTACTTTTTAAGGACTTTGGTTGCATGCGGATTGCTGCTTATTCCAGACGCTAGCACTCACCCAACCCCCTCCCAGCCCAGCAAGAAGTTTCAATGCTTTCAGCTAACACAGTCCAGCCTCCCTCTCCTGCGCTCTGAGTACAAGTTTACACCCAGGAAAGGCCAGGCTACTCAGGGCCTGAGGAGGTTGAGCAGGGCTAAGGACTCTCCAAGGCCCAAACAACTAGGCTTGTTATGCTTCCACTGCTATGCTTATAAAGACAGAAAAGGGGAGGTCCTCTCCTGAAAAGTCTGCAGATGTAAGGCTCTATAGAAGAGCAGAGAAATGGAGTAATAGCTAACTAGCTCTTTTCTAAGAGAGAGCTGTAAAACTGCTGGGATTGTAATTTGGGATGATAAGTGGAAATCATGACATTTTTTACAGATAACATTTTTTTAGATTGCCAAATTACAACACACAGTATTAAATTAGACTTCATAATATCAAAAATTTATGAGAATAAGAGTGCAATATGACACAAACATCTGATACATTTCAGCTTGAAAAAGATCTGCATTGTCAATCTTTTTCTCACTGTATCTCCAAACTGACCGGTGACCCAGCAGCAGTGCCATGCATCAGTGATATCATAGAGATTCTGCCCCTCAAACCCAAGAAGGAAATTGTGAGGTCACATGTTGTCCTCCACAGCTGTGAGTCTGACATCTAACACGTTCTATCGACTCAGAATGAGGTAGGAAAGCAGGTGTTAATTAGGAAAACAGCAAGGAGAAAGAGGTTTTTCCATGTCTCTTGCATGTTTTCTCTGGGAGAAGCACATTTAGGTTGCTCGGCCAACAGTCAGGCTGGCGGTCACTTGCTTTGTGCAGCACTGAGATGGCTTCACAGGTTACTGAGCATGTGTAGAAATTTGGGTTGTGTGTAGAAGATGAGTTGCCTGGAGGGTTTTCTGAAGGTTTGTTCTGCAAATGGCATCAGAAAGGCTGTTATCTTTCTGCATTCAGTGGGTCTGCAATGTAAAGAGACTACTTTTCCACATAGCTAGAGGCTCACAATGGTCACAAAGATCATAATAATATAATGTGAATCTAAAATTATCTTAAGTAGCTGCTTGTGACAGAAGACTAAAACAAAAATATATGCTACAGTCTTCAAGTCCTAGTATGGCATCAAAAGACTGGACAACAGGATGAACTCATGCTTCTTTCAGGCAAAGCTGGTCTTTAACCTTCAGTCAGGCAGTTACTCCTTTCTGATTCCATACTCCACTGGAAACCAGAGGCAGTTTGGGCTGAGACAGTCCCATTTAGCATCAGTAGATTTAATGAGGCTTTTCTTTAGCTAAGGCCCTTCTGGCTGGTGTGCTTGTTAGCCAGTTGGGGACTGAAATAGATACAGCCACGAAAGGGGTGACCAGTGTGGCCGGCGTTGGATAAGAGCAAGTGTGTCTAACCTTCATCCCAACTCAGTTCCAATTTTACAGCTTCCAATCCAGCCAGTAGATACAATCTGAGCCTGAAAGGTCACCAGATGTGCTACCTCTGATTAAAACTGCTACCTCTCAGCTTAGGTTTTGCCCCTCTAGGGAAGACAGGAATACAACTGGAAATGGACAAGTGCCTGTAGGAGGGCTTGCAAAGTCTGCCCTGAGCACAAGATGTGTCATGTTTCCTCTGATTTAAAGCAATAATGACAGTTACCCGTGTTTCCATCAGGCTGAAGTGTGCAAGGGTTCCAGAACAAGGAATACTACCCTTCGACTTTCCAAGCAGAAGCACTATATTTTCCTCTTTCAATCCAAATTGCACCTTTCCATAAATGAATCTACAGCAGCCAAGGGCTGAATATTCCTCTAGCAACAATTAATGGAGTCACATTGCACAACTATCAACATCACAGATTGGTACTTCAAATCAACCTCTAATGAACTTTTCCTGATAGTCTTTCTTACTCTCTTGTTCCAACTGAAAGGTGAAAAGCCTTTTTTTAAGACTTGGCTTTATTACTAAAAATAAAAGTAGCGCAGATGAACTTTAAAGTGTATGTAATGGAGTCTCATGTGATCGGAGGAGCCAGTGTTGACAGGCACTCTTACTTGATGTAAGTGAAGTGATGATGTTCTCAGCCAGTGCTAGTGGAGAGCAGGCTATTGTTTGCAAACAGCATAATTCTGCTTTTAATTTGTAACACCAGTGGATTTCTTCTAAGAAATAGAGCTAATTTTAAGTTAGCATTTGTAATACCACAGTGTGGATCTGTCAGCACATGAAGGTAAAATCTAATGTAAAAGAGACCCCTGACTTTCATAAATCCTAGCACAGGAGCCAGAAACATTAGGTCAAGTTGTAAAGGTGGGAACTGTGTTTAGCTTTAATGCCATGTGCCATGTAAAGACTTACTAAAACATTTTCCAGAGCTGCACTGGCCTCAGCTGCAGCCTTGGAGCAAGCCTGCAGCTGTTCGCTTGTGGCGCATACAGGAACTGTACTTCTTGTGGGACATGGTGACAGTTTGTCATTTCATAGTGGTTGTGTTCCACTGAATGCAAATAAAGTCAACGATGTTTCTGTGACAAAGACCACCCCTACGTCCCAACTGCAGCCCACGTACACTGTGAATTGTAAGGCAGCAGTTCCCTGATGTGATTTTTACCGCTGTGGACCGATATTACCGGCACGCTCCCCTGTACTGTCGCCCAGCAGCACCAGCACCGCACCAGCATGGCAGAGAGCCGCCAGAGACCTGCGGTAGCCCAATGACTGCCTGCAGGCCTGCCCAGAGCCGTTGCTGCACGCACACTGAGGTTCATACTTCATGATATATGGTTCACGGCCTGGCCGTACCAAGCCCCAGGAGGCAGGTGGAGAGCAGCATGGCTGCTGTCTTACCCCATGGATTGCACTCATGGAGCTAGTGAGGGTTTCTACTGCCATTGCAGAAATGGTCTTTTGCTTCTCTGTCTCCACTGCTGTAAAAGGGGAAGAGTATTTTTCTACTTTCTGGTAAAACTGAAGCTAGGAGCATCTGAAGGATTTTGAGGCTCTCAGCAACAGTGATGGGTATCAGACAAGAGCATAAAGCAGAGATCGTTCCTCTTCTGCATTCTGTCAATAACTTCATTGTTTTCAGACACTTTCAAAGTTGTTTCATTAAGACTTCCACGATCCTAATAATTACAGTTCCCACAAAGTTTTCATCAAAATCTTCTCAAACCAAAAATAGTTTTTATAATTAATGGAAACTTTTTTCTTCTCCATATCATCCAAAGACCATGTCTTGGACAAATCTCATGGCTTCCACTTCCTTTTGGAGTTGCTGGCAAAGAAGCTCGTTCCAACACAAATCATCTGAAACAACATTACCATCTAGTGGAGAATTTAATTCACCACTGACGTGAGTCCCTAATGCAGAAATACACACTCGGTGACTTGCACAAATGCAGAATTACAAAGTCAATTAAATATTCATTTTGAAATCAATGCCTGAAGTTAGCTGACTGCTTCAACCAAAAAGTAACAGAGTCTTTGAGCCATGCAGTGGATCAGTAATACTAAAACCATGCTAAATGAAGGGAATCGATACAAGAATCTCTAGATAAGTTTTAATTCCCTAAGATTTTCAGAAGGAAATGCTGTATTTATATTCCCTCTGGCAAAGCAGCTAAATCTATATTTGGAAAAAAAGAGAAGAAAACAGCTATTACTGTCTATATACAATTATGTAAAAATTAGAGCTGGAATTTAATCAAACCCAAATGCTCATCTTTCAGGTTGGTATAAATGGAAATCTTGAGGCAACCTCAACCATGTGGCAGCTTCGAAACTTCATTAGGTGCCACCAGCTGTCTTTTACATGTTCAGCTCCTTTCATGCAGGAGGTTTGACGTCTCTGGCACCAAACACTCTGCAGCACTTTCATGTGTGCAGGACAGATGCCGACAATTTGTTGGCGTCAGCTAGCGGCAGCAGGACAGAGCTGCTGGTTACAGGGCTTTCGCTTCCTGCGCTTCCATCCTGCCCTTTCTATGGTTTCTCTCGACACAGGGTCTGTTTATCGGGTTTCTCCAACGTGTCCCACCAGTTGCTTGCCCTGCACAGCCTTTGGCCCAACAGCCAGCATTTCAGCTGGGCCTCTGGAGTGGGACACGGTGCTAGGAGCATGCAGGACACACTGCAAACCTCTCAAAGCTCTCTGCTCCCATCTATGTTGCCCTTGTCCTTCCATGCTTTATTTTTTCTTGATTGCCACATTTACTCCAGCATTGTAGCCGAACAGTTTGCAGTTCTGTACTTGGCTAGCTCATCAATCCCCTGTGGCCAAAAAACCTCTGATTTAGGCAAAAGTTAACTGTTAGGAAAAAATAACAGTGTCCAGGGACACTAACTTTATACAGCACTCAAATGCCAAAGGACAAAGTTTGATAGACAAATCAAGCTCAAAGAATGCTTTTAAGTTCACCCATGATTAGGGCCACATTTTTACCTGCAGAAAAGTACCTGCCTAGAGCAGCACGCACCCGTGTGAAAAGCCATACTGAGAACCTGCTTCAGCTCCTCTACGCTCCTGGTTTGTTTTCTGTACAACACGTGGCACCATTTAGAAAAACTGCATCTCAGGGAAGTTGCTGTCGGGAGAAGACGGAAGCGTCCTGCACAGCACAGCGCTCAGCAGCTTGCATAATACGGAACAACAACATTACGGCACCTCCTTCGCTCAGGGTCACATTCGCTGCTTTGCTTTGGAGATTATAGGCTTAGGTCTTAAACTCCAAGGGTAATAAACACATTTAAAAAATAACCCAGCGACAAGAAAGGAACCCCTCCCCCAGGGGCAGTTTGTTATCTCTGAGAGAAATAATAAGGGTACCATCCTGTTCCTGGTGGAATCAATTATTAAATTCCCTCAGGGATAAATTTGGGTCCTTTAATATCAGGCACTAAAAGAAGTGAAATGAAATAACAGCACCAAAAGAGTACTTTAAATCTGTGCCAAACATTTTGTGGGTTTTCTTTTTCAAATAGAGTTTCTTCCCTTCCTGATAAGATGGAGCAGGGTAATGCTTCATGACGTTGGTGTTTCTTCCCTTACACAGACAGAACACACTAGACCTGAGACAAAGTCCTTAAAACTTGTAATTAAGACAGTTACCAGTTGCCCAGTGTAAACCTGTGTTATCATCAGCCTGATCTTTGTGATGGGCCTGGGTATGGCAGCTGTTTAGTTTTCAAACCTCTCCACTAACAGCAATGGCTACATGGCCAGGCTGACTGCCTGAAGCTCTGCAGTACTTTTCCAAAGGACGGCTGGAGAGAGTAGGAAAAGGCTTTTTCGTTAGTCAGAAAATAGTTAGGACAAACAGCCAAATGATTTAACACAAGGGAACGAGCTTGGCCTTTTTTTCTGGAATACACAGCATGTCTTTTCACAATTCCATTTGACCTCCAGTGTGACTCATAACTGCTTTTTTACCTCCAAATTAGGCCAGTTTGGTAGCCAGCAAAAACCTCAGTGTATGCCGAGCATCCAGGGGCTTGGCAGATGAACACAGTTGGCAGCTCCTGAGTTGGTTATATTTAAAAGTTGCTCCTACCTTTGCAAAGTTAAATTAATGACCCGACTCAGCCCAGTGCTTTGCCCACCCGTGTAGCAGAGGAAGCTGGATGATTACGATGTATGTACTGGAAACTTCAGTAAATCCTGAAAACTTCCATAGGGGGGTGAGATACACAGTTCAGAGAAGTCTTCCACCCCACCCCACCTGCGCTCCGCTGATGATCTCTTAGAAGACATGAGCCTAGGAAGGCTTCTGAGTGGTCTTGATTGATATAGAGGTATGCACTCCTAATGAAATGAAATGGTTTGGTGCAATGAAAAGTTACACAATAGCACTGAATCTGTGCCATAGCTACAGAATAAACATCTGGGTGATGGAAAATGGTCATGACTGAAAGGACCTTAGAAGCCATGGTCATTGCCAGCAAATGTAACGAGCTCCCAGGGTGTGCTGGGACAAGATATAACATCATCTACAAATATGGAAATGAAGGACTAATCAGAAGACTGCCACTTGAGCATCACACAGTTTCAGTGCCTGTCTTCCAACCATTTTAAAAAACAGAAGGTGGCACAGAAGCTCAAAACATAAATAATAAATAAATAAATAGTCAAGGATTGGAAAAATGCTCCATGGTGCTTGCATACTCATTGTAGCTTAGTCAAGAGGAAGCCTTGAAGTCGACCTGATAACACTCAAAGTGTATTTCCATGGAATGGTGTAGGCTAATGTGGTCCTTCTACACTCCAGTTTTGTTGGGCACAGGCTAACTCCAAACTGGGAATCACCATCAGGACCACACTGAGCCCAAACAAAACCTTGGCCAGGAAGCAGAAACATAAGGTGTTGAAAATGAACTGCGTGAAATGAACTGCTCCATTTAGTAGGTTCAGCATATCTCAGATCACAGACAGCATTTTAAAAATCTGCTTCCAGAAAAGTGTGGAGATATGCACCAGGAAAGTAGGAAAGGATCAGGAACTGAAGGGAAGAACTGGATTTGAAGCTGTGTACTGGGAACGGAATATGGCCTGACATATCCTTCAGTGGGCAATCGAGAAAGATGCTGACATGCATAAAAGCTGCATGGTGGTTTGACCCTGAATGGAGACCAGACTCCCACCAAAGCTGCTCTATCACTCTGCTCTTGGCTGGACAGGGGAGAAAATGCATGTTGAGAGGGTTTGGAGTCGAGATAAGGACAGGGAGAGATCATTCTGCAATCAGCGTCACAGGCTAAACAGGCTAAACACAGAAGAAAGGTAAGAAAACTCTCTAATTTATTACACTACACACAGAAAACCAGAGTCNACCTCTCCATGGGCTACAAGTGGGGTCTCTTTGTCCTCCATGGACTGCGGGGGGACACCCACCCCACTATGGTATTCTCCACAGGCCGCAGGGAATCTTCTCTCAGCGCCTTCTCCCCCACCCTTCACTGACCTTGGTGTCTGCAAAGCTTCTTACATCTTCTCACACCCTTCTCTGGTGGCAAAATGCAGCTGTTTGTGTTTTTCTCTCTCTAAAATGTGATTCCCAGAGACACTGTGACCGGCGCTGATTGGCCTGGCCGGCCTTGTCAGTAACAGGGTTTGGGAATTTGGCCATGGGAGCACAACTGGGGTTTACTTTGTTGGACCCTTAAGAAACTTTTTAGCTGCTTCTTAAAGAAGCCACATTGCAAACCCACCATAAGGTGACCTCTGCAGACCCCCTCAAGCTGAAGCAAGTACCTTAGCCACCAGTTATGTAAGGTTTTCCTCTTGACTGGTTGGCTAATCACGACATGGCAGAACAGAAGAACCTGCCAATGTTTGGCCTCATGTGTGTGTTACATCCATGTCCCTTCCCTATGTTGCCAGATAACAGTAGCTCATGGGAGGGGAATACAGAAGGGGCTATTATGGGAAAGTATAGTGTAACTTTTTCTCTGAGATCCCACTGCAGGGGCAAAATATTTCTGAAATTTGTAGGCCATGGCAGTGAGACGTTGCATATTGTTTGCTGGAATCTCTTTGGAGGTCACACAAAGGGTTTGGGTCCCTGCTGTCAGCTCTTTGATTCCGAAACTCGCATTTCCTCATTCTCTCACATACACTCATGTTCCTTTAACCACAGAACTTCCTACTTCTTTTTTAAGCAAAAGCTGACAATGTAAGTTTTTATCCTTTCTTGAGGCATGAAGTTTTTCAAAAAAGGGAACAAGAATTTACTGTACTTGGGACACACATTCAATAAATAATTAGCATAGATCCACTGAAATGTCCAAATATATCTTCCTTAATTTGTCCACAATTTTAAGCAATTGCTGCTTTAATCTGAACCTATTTAGTAATGACTTGTAAACATCTACCCCAGTTAAAACAACACTCCTTTCTGCAGCAAAGATGCCTGGAACAAATTATGAGAATCAGAAACATTCCTTTATTTTTTAAAAGTAAATAAATGCTAATAATTTTAGATGCCTAAAGATGCTCTGAAGATAGACCATGCTGTTCAAGCATGCTTTATTTAGGCTAGCACAGACTTACTCTCCTATCCCATGGAGAGCTTGGCAGCTACCAGATAATGGATAATGGCTTGCAATGGCACCTTCCATCCTAGCCAGCGTATCAAAGTTAGCATACAGCAACATGACAGTCAGCAGTTACATCTCCATCACACAATCCCGTTAAATCCTGCAGGAGCCAAGTGAGCCACCTGACATTTCTGCAGATAGAATTTTGTACAAGTAGGGTCAGCCACCTACATATGATCTGTCTCACCATCCTTTTCATTTTCTTCTGGCAAAGACTGTATTATTGTTCTAGTCTGGTCATACAGTTTAGCAGCTTAATGGCAAAAAATGCCGTTAAGGTCACAAATTTGGCAGTCACACAACAAAATCCAGATTCTGTGAATAAATACCTTTTTTCTTCTTGTTAAAGGTAAGGTAGGGGGAGGTATTGCCAAAAAAAGTTTCGAGCAGGGGCCTTAAGATACAGATCAGCCTCATCGAACATTTGATTTCAGCTCCAGCAAGGTTATTGTAAAAGTGCCCATGGATAGAAATTGCTACTTAAACTATTATTAATCATCCTGTCTAGGTACTATTGACATTGAAGCTTGTTCTCAGCACCATTAAAACTCAGTGTATCTAGGAGGATATTTTTGTATTAAAAAGTCTGCCTTTATTATCCATTGTAGTAGGAAGCAACCTTTCCTGACCAGATGACTAGGTTATGTGACCAGGTTTTATTTGACTTTCTCCACTGTTTGAAAAGAACAGCACCTTCATCAGAGAAACCTTGTTTGCTCTGAGCCCTGCCTCTATGAACTACATCAGGTATTGCAAAAAAAAAAAACCTGAAGGTTTTCTGAGACATATTTCACTGAGCTCAAACTTTTACTACCTCTCTGTTCAATAGGTATTTGCACTCATATCTCTTTATGGTATATCAGACACCCAACTGCAAGTCTTGAAAATGTCATGGCTTTATCATGGCTGGCCCTGTGCATTCTCTTCTTGACAGTCCCATTCCATTTTTAATAAGCATCTTGAGTTTTCCTTCCCTCAAAATGAGCATAATGTTTATTATTTCTTGACGAGTTTACTGCATAGAATGCACTCCATAATGCTCCATAATCACTCCTTCCTTACTGTTAATTATACTGCTACTTTGCCAATTACAAGGTTCATTGCTTCTCTGTATCTGTTACCTCAGTCTGTAACCACTGAAATCACCGTTTGAGATTCCTTACCAAGAGAATACTAGACACAATTGGTGTGTCTAGCAGGCCATTAAATACTCACCAGCAACCACATTTCAGGTGCTTCGTTTACTCTGGCATCAGATTTTTTTGTGATATGCCCTAAGAGAAAACTGTGAATAATGAGTTGGGGAGACATACATGTGCCACTAATCCCATCAAGAATCTAAGGTTTCAAGAACAAAAATCCTTATCAGTGGCTGACCCTTCAAGCTACTCAGCTCATCTTAACCAATACATGGAAAAAAATGGCTCCGAGTCAACTGCTGCCTCAGCAATTCCAAACCTTTCACATTACATGACATTTCCCTATCTACAGAGCTAACATCATCCTAAACATCAGATGTTGCAAACCTGGAAAAAGACTCTACGTAGGAGTGTTAGAAGAATCTGTACATCCTGTAACAGCTTATAAAAAATAATCTGAGAACACAGAACACGGCAACTTCGTAAATGCCAGTTAAACAGACAAAAAACCCCACTTTCATGAGAAGTAGGGCAAATTAAGCTGTATCAAGATGACTTTTTCCTAAGGACCATCATTATTAGACTGACTTATAAATAACTAGTGGGAAATGGAAACTATCTCATTAGTAATGGAAGAACAGATACAAAAGGTAATTACCATATTCTGTTTTTAGCTGGAAAATGAAAAATGTATTTATATCTGTTTTGTAGACAAGCAGTCTAGTGTGAATTGCTAACAAAAGGTATTACAGAAGTGCTAGACAGTGACAACAAGAAGCAGGCATCCAGCTGTAACTAGGACCACATGACTGTTTTCAGAACATCTTTGTTGGTCGTTTTACTCCTAATCAAAAGCAGAATCCTGCTTTTCCTACAGAATCTTTGTCTGTAGCAGCAATTTCTACTTGTGGAATACAGCACCTTAGAAATGTCAGGAAAACTTCCAAAAGTCACTGGGATTCTGAAATGTTGCAAGAGAAAAGTTGGGGATGGGAAGCTAGCAGAAGCTTCTCCCAAACCCCCATTTTAATCATCACTGTTCTCTTGTAGGAGGAATTTCATCATCTTTTAGCATCTATAGCCCCAAAGCTTTTCCAGCACCATGGAAATATATGATACAATTAGACTGAATTAAAAAATACATTTACACAAAGGAATGAGCAGTCTTCTACATAATGAAGTACTTACTGATTAGCTTTGGGTTATGCTGAAAAGGCCTACTTTGAGGCACCGATTTCTCACAGCCTCAGGTTTGTTTAGATGAAAGGCACACTTTCTGGCAGCTAGACGAGCAAATGAGTACCCAGTGATCCACCCTAATTTAGGTTATGTAAAACTTAGTGGGTATAAGCCACACATGTGCCTTCCAAAGGCAAAGCCTGGATTGCACTCCCGACGGTTAGCCTGGCTGCCAGCGTTCCTCTCCCTCCCACGTACCTGCTCTAGTAAGCGCTGTGAAAGAAGAATTACTTCACATCCAGGGCGTGACACGGTGTAAATACTGTGCAATGATCTAAGGTGCCTCAAGCAACCGTGGTATTCATCCAGCTGTAGTCAAACACAGACTTTTCATTTCAGGCACTTTTTTTGGTGTCATCAACAGTCTGCAAAAACGGTGCACGGTTTGAAGTGGGGAAGAACATGATCACAGTACTTGGAAATAGATGGGAGACTTGTAAGGGCCCTTTTACACAGTGTGACCATTGTGTTGGAGGTCTCTAAGCAAGCTCCAAGAGAACTGGCCTGCTTGCTCAATGAGAGCAGTGGCTTGCAGAGACACCTAAACAAGCTCTGACCAGCCCAGCACTGGAATCAAAGTAGATCTGTAACGTGAGATGTGCCATGGAACTGTGTGTTGGGGAACTGCGAGAGCAGGTGTTCCTCTGAAGTGGAAAGTCAGCCAGAAGCTGAGGGTGACAGGCAGGCAGGCAAGGGGGTGCAACTTACTGTCAAGGAGATGGTCCCACAATGCTCAAAAAGGACACACACGACACATCAACAGTCCAGGCCACCAGAAAAGGCCATGGTGGTGAGGCAGGTCTGAAGTTAAGCCAGGAAGGCAAGTCCATAGGTCAGGAACAAGAGTACATGGCCAGACAGACACAAGTGTGGCCATAACACAGCTCAGGCAGGGACTGAGCACAGGAGCCTCAGCTTAAATGCAACTCTCAAGAGATGGCAGCAGGGTGGGAAGCACCTGGCTTCTTCCAGTTATTTGCTGAATGCTGCAAGGCCAGCAGCCATCAAGGCCAGAAGTGCCTCAAAGCTACATGTCTGCATTATCTAAGTTGCATTACCTGGTGAAGCAGACAAACCCTTAGGAGAGAGGGGAATGCACCGAGGACGCTGACACTGTCCCAGCTGACTAGGCCAAGAATTGCTGGTGGGCTCTGCCATGTTGACATACAAGGCTGTTGTATTATGGTGGAATTGCAGTTGTGGGATTTAAGTAAAAAAAAAAAAAAGTATTCAGCTCCTTGAATTTGGGGAGAAAATTCATAAACGAGAAAAAGCACTAGTTACACTGTCCTCCCTGCTCTGTGTAGATTACTGTCCCTCAGTCTCTCACTAGCTGCAGCTTTGTGACTTTGTCCTAAGTAATGGCAACTCTTAACAAAGATGATGATATTTGATAAAAATCACAAGAATACTGATTGACTGGTGATGCTATACTACAATCCCTGCTACTTGGGATTGGTGACAGTGCACTGAAATATGTGGTGCAAGTCATTGAACTTTGTGACTCAGCTCTCACTCTCAAGAAGGGAAGACCTGTAATATGTGTCTTTATAAAGTGCTTTGACCTTCCCACATTATAGACACTGTGCCATCAATTTCAGAGTCTGTATTAAGTAATGATCTCTGGAAATATGGGCAAAGCATAGAAGAACATCAAACCACCAGAAGAACAGGGATTCACAAGAACCTACCACAAACTACTACTTGCACTAGCTGGAAAAAACAAACCAGAACCAGGTGACCACAGCCCACCACAACAGGTCCTCCAGCTATGCCGTGCTGTTCACTGCTACGGTTTTAGAGGAGCTGCTTTTTGTGTGCACACCAACATTCACTATCTCCTCATTTCAGGCTAACCTCTCTCTGCACTACAGCTTCAATGTTATTCACTACCACACTCACACTACAGACATTCTGTGATTCTGTGACTTTACTGCCTTTCTCATGCACCTTTGGAAGCCTAAGTTGTGCATACAAGTGAACTCCCTTCCCTTCTTCACAGTATTTTCTTTCCTTCAAAATCTAAGCAACAGTCCTGGGATTTTTACCTGCAGAAGTGAGATGGAGAAAATTATGATCCCTTCAACTTGGATTTTCCAGGAGGGGTTCATTCAGGATTCCTGCTGAGGCCCAGTGCTATGCATGTTTTATTTTTTTAGAACATTTTCTAAATGGGAAATTACTATTCATATGGAAGACAGTATATAATGACAATTGCTGGTATTAAGACCACAGGAGATCTAATTTGCTCAGCTCTAGACCATACCTGGAGATGCAAGTATCTGGGACTAGCTCTGGGCTCTATTACTTCTTTCTCACACTTCTAAACGGAAAAGCTTCCCAAGCTTTTCCAAAGCTGGGAACTGGGTAAGTATTATTACCTTCCTCCATACTCTTCCACTTTGGCCCCTTGAACCAGAGAGACCTGGTGACAAAAATCACCACAGGATGGGGAAAGACATACTGAAGCATCATGTTGTATATCTGTTTCAGCAGAAGAAAGACTATTTCACTCATGTTCAGACCCAGGACCAGAGGATGACATGATAACTCACTTTGCCAGATGATTGCACATTTAACACAATTGTATTAATCTGTGTATGTACAAACAGAAAATTAATTTGTACTCACAGAAAATGCAACACCTTGGTATGATGAAACAATTACATCCATGTAGCCACAAAAAGTTGCTGGTCATCTATTTACCACACTTGTGCATTCCAGGAACAGTGACTTTAGTTCTTACCTGAAGTGCATTTACTCCTGGAATTACACAAAATCTCAACAAAAAGCTTTGGACTGTAAGGAGTCCTCCACTTACAATGGTAGAGAAGCAAAACTTCACAAAAAGGAATGCATCCCTGGAGTCATGTGGGACCTACTTCACCACAGACAACACATGCAGATTCTGGTCCCAAGATCACTACTTGAAACCTTAGAAGCTTTGAAGGAGCCTGAGGACTAAAGAGCTTTTGTTGGTATCTCTGTAGATAGTACTGTATTTGGAGGGAAAGTCTCATCTTACATGTTTCTGAACTGAAACCCCACCAACTATGTTTTTGCTTTTTAATGTGAAAAAAAAAAGTACAAACATAGATGTAGGCTTATATTATTACTATTTTTATTGCTCTTGTTAAAAAGTCAGTGTATGGATTATGGCACTAAGCTGTAAAAATGCAACATTACAGAGTGCTCTAACAGTATGAGGTCCAATATGACAGGATTTCAAATGTGAAGCATAAGCTTCAATGTGGATTTAAAAAAAACAACAAAAAAACCTGATAAAACAGACAAGCCAAAGAGGTAAATGGATTAATAACAACTGATTTATCTGGATTTTTTGTACTAGGTGAATACTGAGTGGATCTGCAAGAACCAGAGAAATTTAAGACACGAGTCAAAGCTTCTAGAAATTGAAGAAAAACTCTTTTTTTCTTTTCAACCTATGCAGAGGTATTTGTTCTGCACAGTACATGAACGTAATGGGAATTTGCATGAGAAAAGGAAAAAGCAAAATAAAACTTTTTCTACATTGCCAGAGGAAAAAAGCGAAACCTGTGTGATTTGAAATTTTACAAATAAAACCAGCAAGCTAAGACAAAGAAAAGAGAATTTTAAAAAAATTAAAAATAGCATCTCCTGGGTCAACCACTATTAACTGTGCTTGAGAACTTAAGAAAACTATGGCTCTATTTCTAATTTAGAACAAACCCAAACAACTGGATATCCATGCATATTATTGCACTTGTACCAGTGGTGCTTTAACTGGCCTGAAAACTACTTTCATTATATTAAGGGAGAATTTGAAAAGGGTTGGGTTTTTTTTTTACATGTAATCTTACTCAAAAGATGCATTGTGAAAAAGAATGTTTTCCTAATTTCAACTGTCACACCCTTTATAAAACAGTTTAAGCAGATCTGGCAAAACATGAAGCTCTTGGAACACCTCCCCTACTTCAGAAAAAGTCCCAAAGAATAACACTTCCCAAAGAGTGGGTCGGCACAGAGCACCAAATAGAGGGGGCAAAAAATTATAGTGGGCATTATTTTCTCAGTAGAAGTACGCCTTATGTTACACAGCAGAACAGAAATAAATAAGGTGAAACTTTATGAGTTTGAATATAAAACCTCAGATGATGTTACAAGAGTCATAGACTTCACCAAACCAACGTCAGTATATTTTGTTAAGTGTAATGCAGTTACTATATACAGTATATTTATCAGATAACGTCAACTAACGATACACTAAATTTATGGCTGTTAAACAAAAAAAATGTATTAAAATAACATAATTTAAAAACAGATGGCAACACCCCAATAATGCATAGTTACATATGATGAAGCCCAGCTCTCCAATGGAGTCCAATGGATTGATACTTTCAAACATCAGGAAGCAGTTTTCTGAAGCATAAACAACAGATTTAAGAGAACCCAGTCAAGCTGTAGGGGAATTACACTGTCAAAAATCTCAAGTCCAATCACAGAACTCTGTAAATATTACCACCATGTAGCTGCTATGGGGCAGTCATCCTTCCAAAGGCTTTACGCTGCCGTATTTCTTCAAAGGACCTCTTCAAAGGATGTGCTGTTTAACACAGTGGTGATCTATGCACAAACAAAACGTGACGAACACAAAGCACTTAGGTTTAGAAGCACTTATGGAAGAACCCAGGACATCTTTACGGTGTATTGTGTATGAATGTACACACTGTTAGGTTTCTCCTGCTTATTATTCTGTGGCATCTTACTGTTCATAGTATTCCTACATACTAGGAAGAGCGAGCCTTCTTCCCGAGAAACCAGCTTCTCTGATATGGGAAGCCACATGCCTGTATCATGCTATGCTACACTAAGGCATGTACAATGAAGGTGACAATGTCAAATCCCCACGGACCATGACAAAATGACTCATTTCTTCCCTCTGTTTCTTGCATGGCTTCTCTGCTCCATTACCCCTGTGAACATCAGTCAGCATCCATATGTTCTTGTCTAGTTAACAGAGGCTTCCCATCTATAGCACCAATCTTTTTCTGCATCTCTTCCACGGCTTTCAGCAAAGTGTCTCGCTCCTGCTCAAGAGTAAGAATGGACTGCTTTAATTTGCCTTCATTGGTCAACAAAAGCTCTACTGTGGCTTCAAGGTTTTGGATCTTTCCATTAGCCACCTTTCAAATTAAGAAGGGAGAGAAAGGAAGGAAGAGAAGAAAAAAAAAAATTCATTAATAACTGATACCAACTTTAAACTATTTTTGAGATACACTAATACATATACTTTTCAATGATGAAAAACTGCAAACATAAATGCAAGTGTGAATACTAAGAGAGGCTGAGAGAGTTGGGCTTGATCAGCACAGGAGAAGAGAAGGCTCCAGGGAGAACTTGCAGCCCTGCTTCCAGTACCTGAAGAGTGCCTACAGGAAAGCTGGAGAGGGACTGTTTACAAGGGCATGGAGTAGTAGGATGAAGGGTAATGGTCTTAAGCTGGAGGGGGGTAGATCCGATTAGACATTAGGAAGAAATTCTTCCCTGTGAAGGCAGTGAGGTTCTGGCACAGGTTGCCTGGAGAAGCTGTGGCTGTCTCCTCCTTGGCAGTGTTCAAGGCCAGGTTGGATGGGGCTTTGGGCAGCATGGTCTAGTGGAGTAGGGGTGGGTTGGGACTAGATGATCTCTGACGTCCCTTCCAACCCAAACCAGTCTACAATTCTACGATAAAAAGTTCAGCCTCTGGGGGCACATTATTGACAAATCACAACTCACATTGTTTGGTGACCCATTTTCCTCCCATCAGCAATGGGTCACCTTTTACCAAAGGTTAATGAAGCCCACCTCTAAGACAAAGAGATTGCTTGAACACTGCAGCCAGTTACATTTCCCAGTATGATGTTAGGTGCTAACCTGCTAGCATTCAGGTGGAGACAAACTTTGTAAAACAACTCCTTAGGGGTGCTGAGTAAGCACCCCTACTCAGCACCTGCCCTATCCCCAAAGTATCCCCTGATACTTTGTAGATATCTATAGGACATCATATTTTGAATCTCTTCTCTGAGAGAAGAGGAGCATCTCTTCATCTGACGTCTCTAAGGCTCAACTAAGAACCCGTAACACGTTCAGGTTTCAAGGATCAGTGTTTACAGCTCAACCAGATTTTTGTTAGGAGCAGCAATCTAAGCCTGCATGGTTGGCTAGCTTTATTCATGATAGGTGAGGTTACTTGCCTATTACCTTTAGAGTCTACGTCTTTTAACAATAATCAAGAGGCTTGGAATGCTTGCTTCTTACCCTTGAAATTCCTTTCTCCATCAAATTAAATGCATGGCCAAAAGTTTTAATATGAGTATCATGTTATAAAAAGCAGCCAGAAAGCTGACTTGAACAGTTAGGCACAGAATAATCCCTACAGAGAACAGGTGTATTGTCTCTGAAAAAGCTGCATACTGAACAGGCACTGAGCATATACTGGAAATCAGTATTTCCCATAAACAGTCTGGGTAAGAGTTTAAAAATAAATAATATCTTGTGAAAAAGAATTTGTCTTTATAGAAAACATATCCCATATATGATCTATCTCAAACTGTGACACCAGATTCCTTTTCCATTCATGATACACTAGTATCCCTGCTGTACTGAAGTAGTGACTGAAAACATAAAACAAACTTGAGAAAACACTTTTTGTATTTTTAGTCATCTTCTACAGCTATGATTTTACCTACAAGAGGAAAAGATAGTGTGATGAATCAACTTTTCACTAATTGCAACTATATGCTCCACCCACCCTCTCTCAGATCTTCCTTTGCATTTAAACTTTACAGGCTAATCTACATAAAACTGCAAGTCACTACACTTTAAAGTCACTAGACCAAACACTGGTGTCTCCTGTGCCTTAGTGTATGATGGTCTCTTCTGAAAATGCTGATAAATTACAACATTAATTAAATATGAAATACAAATTGTACCTGCAATTCTTCCAGGAGATCAAAGTTTTGTTTGCGCAAGCTACTGTTTGCCTTTTCTAATTTATCCAGTCTCTGATTGTCATTTAAAGATGAATCTATAAGCTCATCCTGAAGCACATGGTATTCAACTTCATAAGCTTGCAATTGCTTGGCAATATCCATTTCAAACACCTGTTGTATATAATAATATGATTAGGTGCTGTGCAGATCAAAACCAGAGCTCATTCACTGCTTTAAAATCTAGACTTAGATAATCTAATCACTGCAAACAAAAAAAAAGGACTTAATTTTTGGCATTCACATCTACTCTGGAAATGGCAAGACCGAGGCAGTAAAGTGCAATGTATTGGCAGTGTATCTACATGAAAACTTTGTTACTGATTTGCTGCCCAACTTCTCCAAAATCATTTACACTAAAGTTTTCAAGAAACGTAGACTTTGTAGGGTATTCCCCTTGTTAGATTTGAAATTTAATGTATCTTGGTTTGGTATAAACATAGGCATTAGACATCACTTTAGAAAATGTGGTCCAACCCACACGCCACACGTACGTGTGTAAGGCTAAGTAGAATGAAAGCTTTCAGTGAAAAACAGTGACTACTGCTAGGTTTATTTATGATTCTACAGTACTCCTAAAGACAGAAAGAACATGAAATAGTCTATCCTCACACTACTACACTTAATGGAAACATTATGTAATGTCAAAGCAGATTTCTGTTGTAACTATGAATCATTGAACTGAGTGCTCAGTTTTATACATGAATATTATGAAAACCTAAAGCAGACAAATTGATGTACAGGTGATCCAAAGGAGAAAAAAAAAACCAAACCCAAACCCAAACCAACCACTGTTGCATTTTCCTTTCTCTAGGTTTTGGAAAACATCTGCCTTCACACTGCTCAGAAGACATTACTGTATTGTAACTGAGCTAATTATCTCCACTGAAAGCAACAAAGAATGTGGTAAATTAAAAGGACAAGTGTGCCAATTACACAACATAGCAGAACCAAAAGTTAATTTAAAGATGGAGCTGAGAAACAGCCCAGCAATATAAGTTCAATGGTTATTCTTTATTTTTAAGCTTCCTGTACTTTATTCCTTTTAGAAACGAGTCAAATACCAAATTCCTTCTCAAATACCTGTTGAAGTATCAAGAATTATTTCCTATTTATTGGGTTTGTCTACACAGCTTTAACTGTTGATTACAGTTAAAGAAAACCTCAGTTTATTAAATGTTTCCAACACCTGTTATACATGCTATAAAAAATCATCTTATATTTTGGCCATCTAAGTACACAAGACTGAAATACAATTTTAGTTTGGAACTTTAATTTTCTGTAGATCTGAGCATCTCTGGAGAACACGCGCTGCTGAAATTTTGTTAAGGCAAAGGGTGCAATTCAGCCGGGCAGAATGCTAGTTCCTCTCATGACCTCTGCCACTCCTAGTCTCTCTGCTCCTGAGAAGGGAGGGAACTCCTTGCTGTCATACCCAGAGTATCAAACCTGAAAGGGGGAAAATGTGATGCAAACCAAAAGCTTGACTTGAAAACTAGCTAACTGAAAGCACGTTAAGGCATGTAAACCAAAGGCCATGCTGCAGAAGGCATGAGGAAGATGGGGATTATAATGCCCAGGAGCTTTATATAGACTGCAGATCTGGTCAAATAGCTGCTCTCTTCAAAGACAGCCCTGATAAAAGGTGTACTGCTATCCCTTCAAGTCACTTCTACCTGCCTACTTTAAATTTAGAGCAGTCACAGTCAGAGCTGCCTAAATGGAGTATCTCTCCTTCTCTCTGTTCAAAAAGCCATCTATTTTCTGCACGTCTCTGCAGAGCAATGCACTCCAGGCTTTCAATTTGGCATTTAGCATATTCTCTCCTGCCTTCTAGAAGCCTCTTGCTTTCCTTCACCTCACAGGCTTGCCAATTCTCCCCTCCCTCCTTTGATAGTAATGACTAGAAGCAAGTTTTCTGATCCTAAATTGAGTACAAAGCTTTTAGGGACGGGAGTCCCTCACATGCATTCTGCAGTTTACTACCCTACTACCTCCTTTATCAAAGCATTTGCTCTGCAGATCTCCTTCAGCCCTGGGTGAGTGGCAGGCATCTGCAATTCTGTGCAGCACACCCTCTGTATTTTGGACTGCAAAAAGCCTTCAGAAAAATAGGCCAAACCCCATCTTCTATTTGCCTGTTGCAAATTACATGTCAGGTGTAACTGTTAGGGTTTCTAAACAGGCAATTCTTAACCACAATGATCTGTGGTATTTTCAAATCCCATAGTTGTTATCTGGAGCCTTCTGCTAGCTTAGCAGCACTGGATCATTTTCCTGGTCTGCCATTTATAAAAGTATATCAGGGATTCCCAGATTTTGCTGTCTAGAGTCACTGCTCACTGCAAGAAACCGCACAGCCCCATGTACTCCTGGCAGAAATAGAAAGGCACTGTTGTAATGTACTGAGCCGGCACCACAAAGGCCAGCACAGACAGAATCAACACAGGGAGGCTTCTACTTTCATTAAGTAAGGTCAACATTTGTGAGGCTCATGTAAGTCCATTTTTGTTTCTGAAAGGAGACTTGGAGGGAGATATTATCTGGAGACAGGAAAACTAGGAAGGTTTTTAGACCACCTTGCTGCTGTCTTTGGAACGCACTGTATGTGGGCTACAGCTCTGCTGCCAAGAACAGCCTTTACACACACTTAAAAAAAAACCCCAACAACATAAAACGTAAGGTCATTTTCACTAAAGGCTTCATAAAGTGACCATAACCAGCATGTAGTGGTATGAATTCAGAAGTACTATGCCAGTCACATGCTTTCAAAAGCTTTCAACGTCTTCAGAACTACAATAACTGAATTCTCACAGTGAAGTAACAAGATACACTGCTGCAGTTTTTCTGTCAAGAACTTGTTAAAGAGAGCATTTATTTACATACTACTCATATATTCAGATTATTTCATACCTGACTAATGGTCTTTTCCATCTGCACCAAACCCAAGTTGGGAAGAGTGCTTTTAATAAAGTCAACAATGGTTTCTAGGTTCTCATGCTGCAGAATCAAGGGTTTGTGGCTTCCCAGAAGGCTTAAAGACACTTTAAATATAGCTTCCGATCCCTGAAGAAAGAGCATATCTGTGAAAACAAACAAACAAAAAAATTAGGCTACATCTTTGAAACAGATACCAAAACAGTGAAATGTCCCAGGACATCACTTCTCATAGGGGCAATCTGGAGGCTTGTTATACTCTGCCACGCATGTGCTTTAGAAGTTCCATAGGATCAAGATTATTACTGTGAATAGCACACATGCTTAACATACAATTATTATTTGGTTGGTTTTCATAAAAAAAAATCTGATTCTGATTCAAATTTAAGCTAAGTAAACAATAAACCAGGAAAAACAGATTTATCAGTGTTGCATCTTTTGCGCATGGAATAGTTTTGTAGGGTTATTTTCTTGTGAGGTGTCCACAGGAATCTGAATTTGGATACAACTCTAATCCCAATGCCATTTAAAAAAATCTTAGCATAACAGGCAAAAACTACACCTGAAATCACAACCAAAAATCTGGAATTCTGTTTTTTTTCTCATCTGGCAAAGAGAGCTACAAAATCTCAGTAATACATTGAGCACATGAGGCTAAATGTGCACTTTCCAGCAGCCTCAAGCTTCATGTGCATGTGCTTACTTTTTAGCATATGTCTCAACTACTTATGTTAACATTCTAACAGCTACATTATTAAATACCCTGAAATCTTAATAATACAGCTTAAGCTTTAGTATTGCAGGTGGCCCTGCAGTGACAGCACCTGGCACACATTCAAGCACACTGAAACCACAGTATTCAGTGACCTTTCAATGCAACTTCCCTTCTTTTCTTTTACTTTACGAATTGCCTATGTCTTTACAAAGGAAAGAAATAGAAGACTGCAATGAAAGCATGAGACAAGAAACCCATCTTCACAAATCAATCTGTCCACAGTACAAAGAGTATTGCCCTGCATTTGACTTTCCTGCTACTGTAGCTCAGAATCCGGTCCTGGTTTTACTGAGGGGCTTGTTACAGGCAAAAGCATCCAATAAACCAAACAGTACTGGTGAAGGTGGAAAAGGGAGAGCAAAATACTGTGGTTTTATTCCATATTTCCTAAATAATTTTAAAGGGCTTCTCTCTTGCTTTTTTTCCCTATTTTCAAAGCTGTGAGTGAAGTCACAATTGCTTATGAAGTAGCACAATGATGCCAAATAAACAGTATGTCTTAATGATAAAAAAAAATAATAAAGAGACAGGGAAAAAATCCACCACACAGCAAGAGAAACAACTTTCAGTAAAACCGCAAGTATTTCTGATCTAGTAAGGAATATATGAAAACACTGGCTTAACTGCCTTTCTTAGTAAAAGCAACTTCTCTTTCCAAAACTCTATCAGAATGAAATTCCCCCTCTGCTTTTGCCTCTAATGCTGAAGGCATAAGTCATTTCAGTTCTTTCTCTCTCTCTGTGAGAAAGAAAAGCACAAGTAATAACTAACCATAAATTTTGCACTTTGCTGCCATTTGTCCTTAAAGTGGTGGAAAATCTTTCAACTCTGATTCAGTGTGAAGTCCAAAGGTAGGAATGATTGAAAAGTGGTAACAGAGTAGGCAATGCCTCAACTCCACTGCAACTGAAAACTATAGGACAATGCTTTATAGGGAAAGCTCTGTGTTGGGAGAGGGATTGCTGAATAACAGCTAGGACACACAATGTGGGGGACAAAACAGAGCTGAAGATAATGCATATTTATGCTTCAGCACCTGTCCCATAAAGACAACACAGGGTAACTCAAGGTGACCTGTAAGTTGTTAATGAATGTCTGTATGAGCTGAGCTGGTCATATAAGGCTGAAATTTCTCATTTAAAACATCAAGTACTTAACAAAGACCTGTTTGTTATCTGCTCCACACGGCTCCTGTTAATCGGGCTGCCAGCCAACAACAGTACAGGGAAGGTACCCAAATTAATGTCAGCATGACTGGCAGCCTACAGGATTAAAAAAAAAATCAAATCTTGAAACAAAATAAACATTACTTATTAACGGAGGAGACTTGGTAGGATAAACAGCGGTATTAAAGAGCAGAGTGCAGTTAACGCTGTTATTTTCATTAGATTCTGCTCAGGCAAAATGCTGAAAGGTTGCACAGGTAATTATAAAACAAAAAGGAGTGTTTCTGTTTGACTCATAAAATAGTCTTTGGGTTAACCTCTTTCTTCTCCACTTTTACATACTGCTCGTAAGATGCTTGCAAAATGTACACTCTGGAAATCTAAAGGAAGTGGTCTGTAACAATTACATTATTAAATAGCACCAGAGCTCAATTATCAAGGACTCAGAGATACCATGATAGAAAACAGCAGTGCAATCTTACAGCCTTAGTTAGCAGCAGGTGAGTTACCTCAGCATTAAAAAGCAATGACCTTTCATCCCAAGGATTCTAATAAGCAAGCAATGCTTGTGTTCTGCCTGTGTGTTCTGTGCAAGTGTGTGAACGCACGGGTAAGAACTGGCCAGATCCTATCTATGTGCTACGCTGCCAGCCGCAGCAACAGCTCTAGCCTTTTCCAGGTTTGCAGTTGTGTTTCAGGTGGAGGTCAGATTTTACTTTCTATTTTCAAGAACATCCATTGTTCTTGACTTAAAACAATGTTTACTCCAAGTGTGTAAGGAAATTGCTGAATATTTTGAAACATTAAAAACTGCAAGTATTGGTTACGTGGGACTTTCTCTGTAAAATACACCAGAGATTTTTAAGAGCCGGCAGTTTCAGTCACGCGTGCTTTTCTGTTCTTGACCTAAAAATCAGTCCTGTGAAGATCATGTATCTGTGCCTTCTGTTCTAACATGAAATCCTTGCTTTTGAAAGTCCTACAATCCTCCAGTGACAGATAAAACACTAATCTGTGTATTAAGGCAGAATTCCAAATACACCAAGGAACTTTTATACTCTCACTGCAGTCAGTTTTCCAATTCAAAGACTCCTCTCATCATGTACAATACTATGAATGATTAAGAATAATTGAAAGATGAACTGATTATAACCTCAGCATATGACATTCACATACAACATTTAATTCCTACAGATGATTAGTGTCAGAAAGATACTTGCTGATGTACGTTAGCCTACTTTGAAATGTTCCAGGGGATAAAAAAAAAAACCCAAAACAAGCAAGCTGTTTTCCCTGGAGGTAAGATGCTAAACACAGGAGGTGTAGTTCTACTTAGCTATACACCATCCTTTCCATCAGCATTTCCTCTACTTCTGGCATGTTCTTAAACAGAAACAGGACTAGATTCCTGTTGGCTCTTGGAATCTATATTCATAATTTGTAATTGTCATAGACAAGACTAATTTCTTTTAAGTCTGTAATTTTTTTAAGGTGTCAATACACTAATAAATGTTTCATTACATCTCTTAAGTGTGAGTGACTAAGGACAATAAAATAGGTTCTCATTAGAAGACAGCAATTGGGAGGAAAGCTTCAATCAATTTTGTTCATCATGGAAGATCCAGTACCACAATCATGATGTTCTGTGATTCTATGATTCTGTTCATAAACAGCAAGTAAAATACATCTCATGGGTGCCTGAAATAGGTTGGATAATAATACTGTTCTTAATAAACAGGTTTCCAAATATAAGCCTTCAAAAAGAACAGGTAAAAGTTTTATAAAGAATTACCAAACACCCTGGCTACAAATCCAAGGGGAAATTGGGAGGCAAACATGGTGAGAAACCAGGGAGCAGCATAGAGGCTGGGTCCAATCTCATGTTCCTCTAGGTGGTTATAGAGATCTCGATGGTAGTCATGAAGAAGTCGAGATAGTTGATACATCTGGATCTGCATGGAATAACAGCAAAAAGGCTAATGATAAACTTGCTCTAATGCCACAGTACTAAAGTTCATACTTCACACTGAAACAGTGAATCACATTTGTCAATTGATATTTGGACAGAATGCTATCTATATTGCACTATTATGATTTAACATTACTATCCTGTTCTTAAAAAAATGAAATCATACCTGTAAAATTGTCATGTCAGGACGATATTGTTTTCTCAGGCCCATGTCAAACATGAGAAACTTCAGCATTTTAAAAGCATCTTCTTCACTCATATGAAGTAGTAAAACTCCTGCTACAAAACTAAGGCCCTGGCAATATCCTACTTCCTGGTCGAGAAGTGAATAGGCCTTCAAAATATTGTAGAGTGACAGCTGCCCAGCTCCCAGCTGAGCTGAAAAGTATGGATGTGTTGGAAACGTGCGCCCTGTGGAAATAACTGAAGTTAGAGGCAAACTAAAAAAAAAAAAAAACCCCAAACCAACAAGCCCAACCCCAAGAAATCAAACTCAAAATATTTGCTCATGTAATCCAATTAAAGCGTCTTTCAAAAGATAGATTCTTCTGAAAGGGAGATTCTGAGTCAACCTTCAGGAACACCACAAGGAAGTTAACACAGAACTATTGACTCATATTTGTTACGGTAATTGCAAAATTAATCTGCCAATTGTCAAAGAAACCAGGCTCTGGGATGGGGACAGTCTGTTGTCCGGAATAGCTCAGCAACTTGTTCTTAAGACTGACTCTTGACCAGTTTGTCAAAGGGCTTAAGGTGATGGTTGCCTATAATAGTGAGAAACTCTATTCAGTTTCTCAATGACTCACCCAGTCCTCTTCTTGATTAAAAAGTGTTGGCTTTTAGACAACTGTTAGGATACAGGCACAGACTTATAGCATTGAGTTGTCTGGGTTGGAGCCTATACCCTTGCTCTTCTCATCTTTCTTTCCAGTAAAAGTCTTTCTTGTCCCTTGGTCCCTCCTACACTTATAGGCCCTTCCTCCTTTCTGCAGCATGAAGCTCAGACTCTTCCCTGAGCTGATCCAGTTCACTAACCTGGCAGAAAAATCCTCTTTTACATGGGGTTAGTTGTTATGGCCTGACACTCAGCTGTGTCAGCTGAAGGAGGTGTTTCATGACCACCAGCACAAGTGACTTGAAGAGTGGGAGTCAGTAGTGGGACCAAAACTTTTGGAAGTGATGGGTTTTGGATCTATTCCCCCACATCTAAATCCCAGTCAAAGGTAAACTATACTAATTGCAGAACTGTAAGAGTACAGCTGAGCAATTTCCAGCCCTTCAGTTCTGGAACAAGAAAACAACTTCCCCCCCAGACTGGCTTATTTGTAGATTTCATACGGACCTGGGACTGCATATCCCTCAAACAAACTAACCCAGGTAACACAATCAATTTGACCCACAATATTTACTCAACAAGTAAAAACTCAATTTGTCTTTTCCTCCCACCCTTCCTATGTATATGCCATACACTTACACCATATGCTTACATGTATATACATACATATGAGAGTGTAGCTAACAGAGGCAGCTAACAGACACTTTGTGAGCAGTTTCTGGGCTGTGCTTCTTTGAGTTCTTGAGCATCTTAACACCTTGTCCAGGCCTTGTCCCAGGGCTCTCCTGGGAACATGAGGGCACTACCACCGGCAGCTAAGGCTGAGGCTGTGGTAAAGGTGTGAATAGGTGCTAAGGGCCACCCAGCTGGAAAGCAGCTTTGCAGGAAAGGACCTGGGTGTCTTGCTATTTGCCAAGTTGAAAATGAGCAGTTAGTCTGCCCTGGCAGCAAAAAACCCTAATTGCATTCTAGGCTGCATTAGGGGGACAATTGACAGCAGTTCAGTGAAGGTGATCCTCTTCTCTACACAGCACTGGTGAGACCAAACCTGGAATACTGCGTCCAGTTGGGTCCCCAGTACAAGAGAGGGAGGCATACTGGAGAGAGTACTGCAAAAGGCCACTAAGCTGACAAGGGTGCAGGGGCATCTCTCATACGAGGAAAGGCTGAGAGACCTGTGACTGTTCAGCCTGAAAAAGAGGAGGCTCAGGGGGATCTTATCAATGTGCACAAATACGCAGTGGGAGGGAATGAAGAGTGGCAGGCTCTGACAGGACAAGAAGCAATGGGCACAAACTAACATAGAGGAAATTCCACCAGAACATAAGAAAATATCTTTTTTTAAAAATTATTTTAAGTGTGGCCAGACACAGGCAAAAGTTGCCCAGAGAAACTCTGGAGTCTCTATGGACATACTCAAAACCTAAACGAACGTTGTCCTGGGCAGCCTAATTTAAATGATTGTGCTTTAAGCAGGGGTTTGAACTCTTCCAATCTCACTCGTTCTGTGAACAGAGACACTGAAGGCTTCTCTTTTAAGGGTTTGTTAGACAGTGCTTCCAAAAGGTAGTATCTTCATTTCTGGGAAAAAATAAACTACAACTTCACCCCACCCCCAATCAGATTTCCCCTGTGAAATACCTCTAGAAGAAATTTGAATACTTCTTTTGTTCTAGTATAAAGTGGAGCTTGTTTTTTCGGTTGCCCACTTGTTAAATATGACCCCACCCTTCAGTTCCTGGAATGCTGCAGAGCTGCCAGATAATATCAGAGCTCCTGTTTCAAGAAGACAAAGCTGGGGCAGAGTCCTTCTGCCACCTGGTAGCTGCTATGGCCTGTTACAGGGGATGCTGGCAATCAGTTCTCAGCAGCTCTTCCCTGGCCAGGCTGTCACAGAGCTGATTGTTGCAGAAGTATTTCCAAGTATTTTTTTTTTTTCAAATGAGAAGGAGCTCATACTCCTTTGCAAAGGAATCCTTGACTGAATGACAGTGTTATTATAGCACGGTCTAAAGGCAAACCTGTACTTCCTCATTAATGCAGCAAGGCTCCTTTCGGTACAAGTCATGAAGAAAAGTTAAAAGCTGAGCAAGAATAAAAAGTTGTAAAAAACAGTAAATGGAGGAGGAGGAGCAGAACTCATACGCTGATTTGTTTCTGAGAGCCCTGGTGATGACATACCCAAGATTTTAGATTCTACTTAGGAACAAACAGACTGAATAGGAGCATAAATGAACTATGATACATCAAGAGTGCCAGAACGAGAAAGTAAGTACCTACCATTATATTTTTGAAATGTAATAAAAAACCCCACAATTTTCCACTGTGTTCAGCACACACTCAGTGATGAGTGGAGTGATTTTCTACACTGATAGCATCTGGAAGTCAGTTTACTCTTTTGAGAGATGTAGTAATTTACCAAACATGACTTTGGTGTTAAGGTCCTGAAATCTACAGTGTCTGCAGTGTTTGTGCAGGTGGGGCCACAGAAGTACATACATAAGAAGCCCTTCAAATAACTGTGGATTTGTTCTTGTCCAGGTTATGAAATAGCACTGTGACAGTAAACTGAGCCAGGCAAGCAGCTGCTGTACATTATCTCTGGACTCAGATGCACACTGCTGTCCTCACTTTCAGGAAGCACTCTTTACAGCTGGAGAAGCACCGATTCAGGTAAGTGTGAGCTTTGGTTTATACTGTGTTTCCCTCTAGCTTAATTGGGAAAGGCTTTTTTAATATTATGACCATATGTTGCATGAACATAGGTTTTTCTCTCCAGTGAAAATCCATACTGTCAGAAGGATTCTTAAAGATCTGCTTAGAAGAAACACTTCTGATAGCCTGAAGGAACACAAGTCAGAACACACAAATTCCTTCTAGCTCATATCCAGTCACGCTGTCTTATTGTGCAGCTCTACTTTACCTCAATGGAATCACCAAGGTCTTCAGCTTCCTAGTTTCATCTTACTGAAATAACAGATCTCAATCATTCCCTCAGCTACTGGGCGAGCAAACAGCTCCCCCTCAAGAACAGCACTTTGCATGAAATCCACCATGCACTCAGGGATTTGCCAACACATGCACTCATTTGTTCCTACAAGCAGAACATGCAGCTAAGATGAGAAACTGTTCATGTGCAGAGCCAGGCAGAGAATGTGACCAACCTGCTGAGCCAGCAAGACCCACCCTGCTGCATGAGCCAAACAAAGGGTGCCCTGTGCTATCCAGTTGTCCCAAGCATCTTCCCTTCCACCGAAGGTGTTTAATTCACTAACCTGCCCAAAACTATTCACCCCTTACCAGGGCCCTGCAGTGTGACATAATCCCAAAGTTCACTGCCAGGGGTATCAGCACCAAGTATGCTGACATGACTGATGGGTACTTGCTACCAGATGATGTCTGCACAAAAACATCTCTCTGAAAAACAAAAAGACTGCTTCTGATGCTGTTGCACCCAGGGGAATTTCTAGAATCAGTGTGCCAAATTCTGGAGAGAAACAATTTATCTACACTGCAACTGCACATTCCCTGATGGCATCACAGCAGCGTTACTTCCCTGGAGCCAGGCCTAAACCTGACAGTCCTGTCAAGTAGGGGAAAGGGACAGTGGTGTCAACTATCACCCTTCCCCACCTCAGCTCATGCCAGTTCCTGCAGAAACATGCCTGTTCCATTGGATTCTTATTTTCTATGCAGCACCTTGGCATTTTGACTCACTTTACTAAGTGGTGAAAAAAAAAAAAAGGAGAAAATAGCCTCATTTACCATACAAAACCACACACTACAGAGTATATTGACTTTTGGTCTTATTCTATGTTCCTGGTTTTCGGTATTGTCTTAGACTAGCAGTGGCAAGAGTCAAACAGTGAAGACAATCTCACACAAGGGAAGAAAAAGTGATAAAGGAAGAGGACCAAGGAAATTAAATGGAAGTGCTAAGATTAGCATAATGTTTTGGGCTATATGAAGACAGGTCTTTAACAATTATCTGGAGCCATTCTTCTGCTCCTACCCTAAAGCAATCTTTCTTGTGTTTCTTTCTCATACTAGAAAAAGTCTTTTTGAGCTTTGAACAATAAATATGAGGGAAAATGGAAATTTCTACTTGGGAAGACCAAAAGCCTGCCTGAAGCCTACCTACCAATCACTTGAAATTTAAGGGCCTTGGTTCCAAACCTCTCTCTACTGAACTCAAATAGTGTATTTGTCTCCAGAGACCAATTCATTGTCCCTAAATCAGGAGTCAGCCACTACTTAGACAGTGAATTAGGTGTGAATAACCCACCTTAAAAATTATGAAAAATAAGTTCTTTTGTAATTGTTCTAATATAAGTAAAAATACCAACCACTAGCAACTGCCCATTTAAAAAAAACACGACCAACCCAAAACTTTCACATTATTTCAAGAGACAACAAACACTGGACATCAAGAATGAATGGCACACATTACTCAACAGTATGCACTTAAATATTGACTTCCTTTCTCGGCAGTTTGTATTCCACAAGCCTGTGTAGCTCACTGTCAATATCTGAAGTACAGATGCGATACAAGTATACCTAGCAATCTTTTAGTACCTTGTTGCAAAGGACCTCTGTGCTTGAAATGTAGATTTTCCATTTTCCTGATGGTGTCAACTAATAATTCACACTTACACAAAACTAAATGCAATTCTTACCAACAAGCTATTATTAAATAGTGACAGGGTTTCTTTCGTGTTACCTTCTTGTATATAATTGTCTTCCAGAGATCATGAACCCCTTATTTTAATTTCAGATCACTACTGTACTTACCTAAGTCAATAAGTATTGCATGTTGCTGGGAAGTTAATTGTTTTAGGAGTTCTTTATAAGGTGTGTCCTTTGGTGACTGTTTACTTGGAAACTGATGTTTAAGATGGTATTGCTCTGCTAGAAACTTCCAGATCTCCCCACGGTGGTGGCGTGGTACACCTGAGAGAAGAAAGTAAACAAAACAGCAATCTGTACTCATACTGAGGGTTCAGCTAGAGTTTAGGTAACAGGATTGCGGAACTAAAGATCCATATCAGCTGGATATGCAGGCAGACCCCTGTCTGCTAGATCCATATCTGCTATCTCCAGTAGACCATAGAAGCAGATGTTTCCTCAGGCAATCAGCATCTTAAAAGGAGAGTTTTAAGGCAGGAACAGGGTGAGCTGACTAAGACCAAGGCTACCACTTACTTCCAGTCTGAAAAGTATTAGAAGAGGCAGCAAAAAACTGAAATATGTGTCTCTGAAAAGTTATATGCTTGTATCCTGTTTTTCCACATCAAGTACACAATATAGGACGGCAACAGATACAATTAACATTTTTCACTAAGACAGCACTGACGCTGTTGTTAGGAGAAAGTTTTAGGAAGGTAGGACACACATATACTGTAAGTATAAACTAGTGCAAATGAGATGTGATCCAGAGACTGCAAGAGAAGGCAGAAAATCAGACAACAAATACTGCCTTTCTGGTACACATACAAACGTTTTGAAGCTTCAATGTCTTCATAAAAAGGGTTGATGTTAATTAACTATTTAACGCAGGCAACAAACGGCAGCCTTTACCTGTATCTATTTGCAAAGCTCTGAAAGTAATGGAAAGGTTATTGCTACTGCATACTTTATTTAGCACAAGGCTGGCACTATTAAATCATCTACACAACAGATCAATGCACTATTCTTTGAGAAAGTGTTCTGTCTAACCTGTGATGTACTGGAACCAGATACTGATGTAACTTATGACTTGAAGATTTTTAGACTGCTCTTTTCTTTCAGTGTACATGTAACACATGGATGAAAACAACAGAAATCAAAATTCACCTAACTGTACAACTTACACAGAAAGATAAGAAAACATATTAGAGAAATTTCACTGCCTTCTCTCTTATAAGCACAAAAGGATATTCATTTATTTCTGCAACACTTATTTCTACTAAACTATTATATCTGCTTGAAAAGGAAATGTTAGTAAAAATGTGTAATATTGGAATCCACATTGCAAATGTATTTAGAGAGTGTTTCTGTAAATTACATTAGGTGACTTAAAACTTAATTATCAAATAGTCTCCAGTATGAAACAGTGAGGAAAAGTTATTTCAGCATATATAGGAAATTTGACATCATGTCACTAAAAACTGATTTGATGCAACTGGGCTCTAGAGAACAGAACATAATAATAGCATCAAGAGCTAGGGATACTTTCCCTACTACTTGTACATGCAAGCAATCTTATTGGCAATCCACTAAGCAGGGATCGATCTATCTATCTATCTATCTATCTATCTATCTATCTATCTATCTATCTATCTATCATTTTGCGTCATCCCAAGTTTTTTCTATTTTAACCTCTAATGCAGGCCAGCTCCTCTGGACTATCAACAGAAACCAAGCTTTCTCATGCTGAAATATTGGCTGGACAGACTCCTTTAACTAGATGAATGGAAGGAAATCTTTGATAATGAGCTTTCCTTACTCTGCAGAGATTTGTGCTTGGAGCACTTGACATTGTTAGAACTTGCTTAAATAATTACATATAGACAAATATTTAAAACATTCAATATCTGATAGTGGTCAGTTCTTTTAACTTCCTTTACATGTTGGAAAGCTTTGTACAGAACTATAAAAAGCTCCTTGGCATAGCCATCATCACCACTGCCTACATACAGCACTGAGCTGTGTCCATCCATGGCACAACATCACATGAGCAATTATCCAGTTTCTTGGAACATACAGAAGTCTCCCTTAGGTTGTATTACTTTTGATGCAGCTTGAGAGAGGAGCTGGTTGCTCAGCCCTGCAGTTGTGAAAAAGACTGTAAGTGGTGTTTGCAGGTACAACAGGTTGAACACAGAAAGAAGACAGTTCTACAAAAATAACCCATGTATATTATTTATATGCATACATACTACCCAGGCTGGAACAGTGAACTTCCTCAGAGAACTGCTGACAGTATCTTCAGTTCTTTACAAAGCTGCTTCTTTGGTATTATCCAGGCTTTTTTTCTTTAATTGTAACTTTAAATTTATAAAATCAGACTGCAACAATTGTAATACATTGAGATACTATACAACAATGCAGTCAAAAATTAATACCAAGGATTTAACTGCAGTAATACAATTACAGCTACTTCTCAAAAGGAACGTCACTTGCATTCACATAACCACAAATACACTGGACACAGCTACTTGCTTGGTCAGCAGCCTCAGGAACACCTTTAGTGAAAATCTGGTCATAAGGAGTGGTTAAAGGGCCCATTCATGTTTTAATACAATTTACACGTATTTCAACAGCTGAAAATAACAAACTGTGCTTACCTTGCCCAACAGCTGAGTGTATTTTTTCCATATCAAATTTAATCTTTGATCTTCCAGGTGTACTCAACATTTTCTCCCAAATCAAAGTTACATCTTTTAAGCATGGTGTGATTTCTTCATAGTCAAGTTTCAGGCGTCTGTTCTGCAAATTGTTTTCTGAAGCTAGGAAGTGATATGAACACACCAGTTAATATTGTTTACTGTCTGTAAAATGCATTAATTTAACTTCATTGGGCAGTCCACCTAAAATTAAACCCTATTAATTCAGAAATATTACATGTCTAAATTTTTGTGATTTTGGGATGTTTTTATTTTTTGAAAGATATTATATATAATATTAACTGTGCTTGATCCGCTAAATTAGGTTCCTTTCAGTTAGTCAACTCTTAAATCTGAAGAGCTACAAGAAATTATAATAAATATAAGACCTTCTTGACAGGATTTCTCTATTTCCCTTAAAAAAATAAAATAAAAAATACACTAAATACAAATAAAAAGGTGATAATTTGCATGTTTTTATAGACTGTAATAAGGAAAGTTCATGTAAAGAAAATTTCAGAACCCTGAAGACAAAGATGCCTATAAACACTATGTATAGATGAGGCTCACAAAATCTTGACTAAAGAAATAAGAACAAGGCTCAATGCATAGCTCAGCCGTAAATAAGTCATTTTAGATCATTAATGCTCCTGGAGCAGAGATATGTTGGAGTACTGGTGATTTTCTCAGATTACAATTTATAAGAATACTGCACTGAATCTTCATGTGCTATCTATAAGGTACTTAAAAAAAACACTTAGGAAAGCAAAGAGCCATGGCAAAAAAATAAAATTAATTCTATAGCTGAGTGTTAATTCTAAAGTTTACAAGTAGAGTAAGAATTTGAAAGGGACCCTTGGCAAAGATTTTAAGTTTTGTTTGTGAGGGGGGCTTTTTAGTACTAGAATATACCTGGAAAAAATGGTTTATTAATAGCGTTCATATAAACTAAATAATAAAGGACCTTTTGGCACAGTGGATGAATTTGTGTAGGTCACAAGACTGAAAAAACTCAAAGAGGTCTTTCAGCTCAGATGGAGAAGAAAGGTTAGCACAGATGAGAAAGATTTCAGAAACCCATTTCTAAAAGGCATGAAATGCTGACAGAAAATGCTCTAAAAAGACATAGATGAAACTGTCCTGAGAGCATTAAGAAGTGAGATTCTGTGGCATGTCTATAGAGAATTTAAAAAAATGGGTATTTCAATTTTTTAACTGGGCTGTAATGTGGCTGAGGACACAACACACCTAGTTCCAGGGCAACATTCTGTTGTCCGTGATATGGTCGGCAGCTCCTTACTTGCAAAAATAGAGCACAGGTTCAAAAGACAAAGGATGGACAACATTCTAAAGTATCAAAAAGAAACATGACACCTGTTGAGCTAATTATGAAGAACATGATTTGGAACCATGCTGATGAAAGAGAGTATCATGAAGTGACCGTAATGTTTTTTAATTACATTACCATGATGTATTCACAGTACTTTGTTGTTGTGATGAGGCATTACTGCAATACTAACAAGACACACATGTTTTGAGGTCATTCTGCCATACAACATAACCCTACTGCTAATTTTGCTGATTTCACACTGCGAACTCAGAGAAAAACCCCAAACAAACAAACAGAAAAATCATCACAGTCCTGGGCACTAGTCTCGAGACAATCTATGTTAAAAGGATGCTATCTTTTGATAGCTTAACTCTCCATGGTTTGGATGTTCAACTTCTTTAATAAACTTAAACAGTGAAAGGTCACCTGAAATGTACATGGGCTGCAATGACCCTAAAATAGCCAACACACTAATATCACCTGTATCTGCAATTAGGGTTTTTTATATTAACAAATTCTGGGACTCACAAAAGGTTAACTTGTTCTGTATTCTCACTGGCTAAAACAAGACTCTAAATTTTGAAAATGGAAAAGCAAAGAACTGTTTATATTTGGGAAGTGTCCATCTTATTTCCTTATCCTGTAGTTGCTTTCACACGTGAATGATTTCATTCGGTGAGGTTATTCATGTGATTTATGATGTTACCTAAATGTTTGTAAGATCTGGACCTCATAGTATTTCATTTTGACATTTTCTAATTTAGTTTTTGACTTTTCACTTCAAAGTAGTATATTTCATTTTAAAGCATGACTTTGGCTGTACGTGTACTGATACATTCTTTGCCCACCCTAATACAGACAGCTGTAACTTTATTTTACTCCTGAGGTTTTTTATTCCTGGTTTCTTTTTGCTTTGGATTTTCCCCTGTTGATTATATTCAGTTTTTAGCCAAGAACCATGTAATTACCAGCACTGATGGTTTTATTGAAGCTGTGTGTCCACACAAAGTGATTCTTCATGTTTTCTTCAGGTCAAATACAACATATTTATGTACTACAATATTAGAAAAATTTAGACCATGGGTGGTATTGTATGAAGTTATATTAAAATTGCATTTAAGTTTCAGCTTACATGAACAACAAACTCAGAGAAATCTACAATGTTCTGCCTTTTGCAAATGAGTGTTTTCTGGTGCTTGGCACCTTTTCAGTCTTTCAGACTTTCCTGCTTTATTCAGTCTTCTATTGCCACATACAAAAATATGACAGGGGGAGTGACATGCAAGGACTGAGGAGAGAATATGCCTTTATCAAGAAGCTTATTTCAGATACTGGCACTACCCAATTCTCATTATCATGGTTAAGCATTATCAGCAAAGATGCATTTTAAATTACAATTTTGTTCAGTATTGAACAGCAGTACTCTTAAAAATCTACGAAGAACCTTTACTTCTTAATTCCCAGAGACAAAACCATCAGAACATGTGGCATTACACTGAAAACCTCTGCTGACTACAGCGTACTGAATTTTGTTTTCAAGTCAGCTGTCTCAGCACCTGAGCTCTTCGTGCAGCAGCTATCTAGGACAACTTTGTTACTTCATGGTAATAGTCTAGGTCTTCAGTCCCACAATCACCCATCTAATTTATTCCCAAACTAGCTTCAGACATGCTCATCTTTGTGAATTCACAACAGTTTTGCAAATGTTTCTTTTGGGCACACAAAACTTGAGCATCTGATTAAAACTGTTAAAAAGTTTATGGGTATTAATGCCCTGCAGTTGTTAGTTGAATTTGACTGCAGGTTGTAGACTCAAACAAAATGAACGCAAGATAATTTAAAAACAATACCAGGAGTATAAATACACAAAACACAAAGTTTATTTCTAGATGTTAGTTCCCATAAAAATTCAAAATTATAGAAAAATTTGATGGAAGCTCATTTATGACAGCATACAATCCCTTCAGCTTAGGGGAATAATTAATTGCTTGCAGTACCTCTTTCTCCAGATGGCCTTGGCCCTTTAGCCAAGGGCATTGTGCATTTTGTATCCATTGCCATACTTTATTTTACTGGATTAGCAAGTACATTTGATAGGAACATGCTTGTCACACCTGTGGGGTTCTCAGGAAATTCAGATATCGGGGTTGATGTAACAGGGTTATACTACTAGGAGCAGGTAGTCCACATGTTGGCTAAGAGTTCTGGAAGGCCATATCCAACAACTGAGAGAGGTGTTTTTTCCTTCCAGCCAGGAGTCTCAAGGCAAGTTTAAAGAAGGATTTAACGTTTTGTACACTGACCTTTTCATACAGTTTGGTCCTTTCTCTACAGTTATTCTTCCTGGAAGACAATCCTTCCCTGAGTTTACACAAAGGCAAGGAAGAATTGTCTTACTCTTGCCAGTTGCCTCACCCTTGAAAATCCAGGTACCCACTCCCTTCCTGAATAACTAAAATCAGCCAGATAAGCATTTCATCGTGCAGAAGTTCAAAGGAGCAGCACTCAAGGACTAACACTTGCAGCTGCTACAAGAAAATGTGTATTCATAACCAGCTGTGTTTTATGTGTAAAAACAATGGATTTGTCACAGCTACATGTTCAGTCACAGAAAAATATTGGTAAAAAACAATGCAAATTTCAGTTTCTCAAGCTCCTTGTCCGTTCTGACTGACCCAGATTATTACTACTCCATACAAACCTTGCTTGCACAGTGTGTGTACACAGGCAGGCACCCACAGAAGTCCACAACCAGCTCCTTAAGACCTTCAATTCAAGACTGGTTAGGTAGAACGTTGCACTGACCAATGCTTAGACAATGACCTATGGATGTGAATGTAGAAAAGAATTCAAGTTCATGATAGTGATTGTGCTGATTTCCTTGTTAGAGCTCCTACGGACTAGACTAAAAAACCTAGCCATGGCAAAACTAAGAGTATCAATTCAGATTAAGTCAAGAAATAGCAAGGTGAAGTGATGCAAAAAAATGTGTAAATTGCAACCTATGCTAGCAAGAGCTGAGGGAGATGCTACTAAACCGATTTATCTGTATGTTCCTAAAACGTTTTATTAAGACTTGGTCCAATCCACAGCCAAGGTCACAGAGCAAACTGAAAGTGAACTTGTATTGCAGTAGGGTATAATCAAGAATTTCACCTACCTTGTAACTTCTGGTTTTCTTTCTCCATTCTGAGGAGAAGTATCTGCTGAATAATAGCTTTCTTCCACAACTCACGAAGCTCACGGGATGTCCGTTTCCTTTCTTCTTTCACTGGCCCAAAGGGACCATCTTCACACACTGGTTCCAATGGGGATCTTGGTGGAAGTTCTCCCAGTTCAGAGTAATCTTTAAAAAGAGAAAAGCTGTTGTAGATGTTTGTATGTTTGAGAAACGGCAATAATATAACCTCTAACTAAAACCAGGCATGAGTCAAATGGCAGATCAATTCAAATACAGCATCTGCATAACTTCAAGAGTAATCTCCAGATTGTGTTTAATGAAGAAAACACACACCCTTAGCTGCACAAACACAACACCACCTAAGGCCACGCAGCAGGAAGATTACCAGATAAAGGTTTTTCACTTCCCACATAGACACACAACTTATCTCAACAAACTCACAAAATCGGAGGGTTTTCACCCTTCAGAATCTGCTCAAGCTACCATATATTGACTCAAACGGTCCATGTGAGGCTAATACTTTCTTTGTTGAAGGGCACTTGCACAACTAAGCTCAGCTGTTGGCATCTGCTTTTTCCATTGTCAATTTTTTTCCTCTCAAAGAATCAGGGATAAATAGGGTGGGGTCAAAACCACCTCTTTTCCTTTTACAGCATGTATTTATTACTGCAATTAAATTCAAGGGCTAAAATACACCTATAAAAATACACAGAACATTTTCAGCTATCAGCACAAATTGAATCTTTATAAACTTGCTGTCTGGATATAACTGTGCATACTCACACTTTTGGGTATCTACAGCATTTCAGAGGACAACAAACTTCATGGGAATGTCAATTAGGCAAAGGACAAACGTATGACTTTAATGGCAATCACCATTTGTTGCAAAGAGAATTAAGAAACACTGACAGAAGCATTCAAAATACAGCTGGCTATGAAAAATACCAATACAATGAAGAAATCATACTACAGCCCATAAAAGACACTGGGAAACAATTTTTTTTCTTTTACAGGTAAATGGAAGGACTTCTGTGGGCTAAGATCTGTAATTACAGAAGAGGTGTAGGTAAATGCCATCAGGTTGAGAAAAAACACACACTTGATAATCCTCAACTTGTGTTGACAATTAAAGAGTTACTTTGATTTGATTGTTGGGTTTGATGCACACACTATACTACCAACAGTGTTCTGTACATACAGTAGTTTTTGTGAGCATTTTCTTAGCACATATTAAAGAACATTATAAAGCAATTATATGCTCTTAAGGCTAATGCTGGTAGAATTGCCTTTAATAGCTTTAAGTAATAAACTTACAAAATAAAAACACTATCTTGAAGGGAGTTTTGAATTTTCTCTAAGGTACTACATGCACAAAGTAATATCACCAGAAGAGGAATTCGTGAGTATGTTCAACAAACATTAATGCAAAAAGCAAAAGATATCCAGATAGATATACCTACTACCTGTAGCCTATTCAGTTCTTACTACATTCTTACAGTGTCTAATATAGAAGGTACATACATCTTAGGGGAAACAAATCTCACCTAACACATCCTCTCAATGGTTTATGAATCTCCTTTAGAGTCAGGTATGTATTCTGGTTTTATGAATGTATATATACATGCATTTATTAGAAAATATCTACAGAGACATTTTATGGTTACCCAGTTGCAAAAAAACAGGATGACAAAACACATTCAAGAAAATGGATTAAATATATTGCTCTGCTAAAGCAAAGATGAACATATCCAAGACCTATATTCTTCCTGTTAACATACACATCCTACTTTCTCAGTGCAAACTTTGTGGATTCATCTCCAAGTATCAACTCAAAAACAATATCACCTTTTTGATTTACCGAAGATGTTACTCACTTGTATCCTCCAGTGATGAAACTTACTGTGGCAACAAAAGCATTAATTACTCAAGTCCATGTTCCTGATTCCACTTAGGCTGAAAAATGTCTATTACTGACTTGATAAGATCAGTATTCACTAAAAGAAATTTAACTCACGATGCTTGAGGCTATAAAAGAAATCAAAGATTACAAAATTCTACAGGCCGAATAATTATGATTATCAACCCTACCTCTAATTCCTCTGTAGAGGAGTCCTAGGCTTGATTTTGCCTTCCAAATGGCACGTCCTTCTCTATCCTTTCCTTGGTATCAATTGTGGACATTTAACAAAGTCTAAAGTCTACTCTGATAAAATACAACAGATTCACAACCTGACTTCACTCCCATCCCCATGCTGGCATGTAACAGGATGTAAAGAAACCAAAATGAACCTGTTTAACTGCTCAGGTGGCTTGTCTACAGCTTGCAGAGTTGCATCAGCTGTTTGCCCGGTAAAGGAGATGGGGGAGGTGGAATGTGCAGGTAATCCCTCAACACAAAGTAAAAAACCAGGCATTTGGTACATCAGCCCTAATGAATGTCCATGGATATACAAAAGAATGATGGACAGACAAGCCATCCGGCATCCTGATCAGTCAGCTGTGGAAATACTGTAAGAAGAAACAGAGTATTTCCTTACTATGCACAGAAAATCTGAGGACAGCAGAGAAAATAAAGATAAACAGTAGACCAATTCAGCTAAACATAATTGGGAGCTCACGTTCCACTGAATCAAACTGCTATGTGCTAAAATCCAAGTAATGCACAGCCTTCAAAACCTTTATGAGATTAGTAAGTGCACTCGGCAGGACCTGAACGCTTTAGCACACACTGAACCACAGCTTCCTTGTTTATCTGCCAACCTTGTCAGCTTTGACCGATTCCTATTCCATGTCTGACCTGTACTCTTTCAATATACCTTGCTCTCTTCCATGCAGCTTCCACATAAAATCATAGAATCACTTGGGTTGAAAGAGACCTTTAAGATTAAGTCCAACCCTGCCTAGCCCATACATGGTATTTCTACAAGCCTACCACACTTCTACTCTTTAAAGATCAGGGCTGGGTAAGTTGACTCAGAAAATATTATTATTACATATCATCAACACATGGGTTGTTTTCCATTTGTACTTCCCACTTCGACTACCCTTCGGAAACTTCTGTGCAATGCACTTCTACGAGTCTGTGGTCCAAACTAAGTATTCTTTGACAAACAGTGTACTTCACTGGGAAAGCCACTTGTGCAAAGCAGTGAAGTGCAGGTGAAACTGCTCAGGAAGCAAATGGAGATGTTGCACAAATGTTCCAGTGTGTCCTTACATACCTCAAAAGCACTGCTGTGATACCTCCACCACTCATAGTACCCAAGAAAGGACAAGGCCCATAGGAACAACGGGCTGAGATGGAATTTGTACAGCAGATCCATTCATTTATAATCAGCTCTTTGTATGTCAGTGTTTCAATCCTAAGATGCAGAGTAGCCCTACACTCCAAAAGGATCAACAAATGCAAGTACAAAAGATTAGGAATGAAGTATCACGGTATATTGCTAGCAGGGACCATAAAAAAGAACATTTATAAAAAAAAAGCTTGTGAATGACTGCAGTAGTAATTAAAGCAGACACTATTTGATTTGTAGTGTGACATAAACAGGAAATTTCATTAGCTTCAGGAGAAGCTACAATGAATAGCGCATTTGCTGGGGCCTCTGGGAGGACATTGAAGTATTCCAACAGTGAGTTATGAAAATGCTGTTTTAAAACGAAATGTTACAATTGCATTTGTAATTGACTAGAAAATTGATCAATAGCTTCTTAAACTCAGTATTAAACAAGGCTTTTAAAGAAGAAGAAAAAAAATTAGAAAACCCAGTAAGAGAAACCACACAAAATAAACCAAAACCAAATCAAACAAAAAAAAAAAACCAGGAGTGACAAACCCTCTTAAAAACCTAAATTCTAAACACATTCTCTCAGAAGCACTTAGTCTAACCAACCACAAATACCAAAAACAAGGTAACAAGATGCATATTAGACTAGAAACCGCAACACTTCATGCAGAAGAGAAGGACTTGTTTTATTTTATAGGAAACTAACAGGGAGGAAGCTCAAATATAATGCATTACTGCCATCCTTGGAGTTGTTAACACATGGCACTCTAAATGTGGATTCACCAATCCCATCTGCTCTCCAGGGGAATAATTCCTCTCAAAGAGGAATTATAAACCTCTATACTCAAGGGTATTCCTATTGTTCTACATGGATGTCTGAAATATTTGACTTACAAATGTGGCAACATGACCAGGAGCCTTCTGTTATCATCAGAAAACTTCTGACGATAGAATCATGAGATTCTTTTAGTTTGAAATACAACAAAAGGCCATAGCTGAATGAGGAATTCTTGAAAGATAGCATATTTCAACAGATTAAAAAAATCTTTTTCTGCAAGTCAAGTTGTAAAACACTATGTAGTTGTTCTGGCTAAAGCTCCTTTTTTTGTCTTCCCATCTGTTTTCTGAGTACTTCTAAGAAATACCAAGCATCTCATTCCTCCAAAGAGCAATTTCTTTCACTGTTCAACATGTAACTGCACCCCACTGCTGACCTTAAAAAATCCCAACAAACACCCATTCTCCAACCTAAAGCTGACACAGCTGTTATAAAGAAGTTGCTCTCTACTGCCAACACACCTCCTGCAGCACGAAAGCTCACCATAAGCACCATCCCTTTCCCACCACTTCAGAAAACTATTTACACACCCTTTTAAACCTAGCAATTTGCTGAGAATTTCTGACAATCTGCAAAACAGTTCTCCCACTATGACCAATCCTAAACAGTCAATATATAAAAATTGTAGTGAAAATAGTCCACTGTGCAGAGATTTGTAGATGCTGAATCAAAGCATGCAGATATCCTTCTGCACTGCAGTGCAAGGTGAACTTTCACAATCACTCCAAAGAGATCGGAAGTGTGTCCCATTCCTGAGCAGGGTAAAAACTCCAACCCTCAGCTTCCAGAGATGTGTCCCTGCCTGACTACCTGTGCCTGGTCTCGTACTCCTAGTGAGCAGGACCAGAAAACTGACCTGACTGAAAACCAATCATCTCTATTTGAGCGAGCTCATACTTCATCTGGTTTAAAATGATCACCAAGTTGTCACTTTCACCTTTTTACCAGTGCAGACAGGGAAATAACTAACAAGTCCTAAACTATCTGCATAGCCATAGGACGTGGCTCCTGCTAGAGACAGACTACAAAAATATGAATATCTGCCCACAAGTAGGGTGCAGGTTTAACAGTCGAAGAACTGCAGAAACACCTTTATAACTTAGGTAGGCTGTCAGGGTTTTTAACTTCTAGTAAATACATCCTCATATCCTGCTGTACTAACCACACAGAGCGGCAAGGAACGTGTTATATTTTGAAGAGTCAGCTCACTGTTGCCTATACAAATAAAAACACAAATATCAGGATCTATATCTTTCTGGGTGTATAAAGCTTAATATCATCTCTATTTCTTGTGACAACTTACACAGACATTATTTACTGGTTACCACCAAAACAAGTTACAGCCACAAGGCAGTTTCATTTTGTTGACAGCACCTGCCCACACGTGGTCAAAGCAACACACAGTTCAGGCACACTGGTAGATTTTATGTTTAATACAAAGTTTAGTAGGGCAGCCTACGCTGAAAAACTTTATCATGTCTGACTCATTAAGATCTGAGTGTCTTGCCTGGCTGACTTACTGACCTTTAAAACAAAATCCCTAGCCTTTTTCCTTAGTGATCTCCTGCAGAGCTCCCTGCAGTGGTGTGTGAGCTATTGCACTTCAAATGAAAAACTGGTCAGCGGAATCCTAGTCTATAATGGGAAACGCAGGAAAGTTTCCCTCCTTTCCCTCTGTCCTCATGTTTACTTTTGCAGATCAGGACAAAACATTTTATCTTCAAAACCTGCGATGCTCTCTGCCTACTTTGGCTGAAATTGATCCTTTGGTGATACATCAACCGTTTGCTTAAATTCTTTTTCCAAAGAAAATCAGCTTAAAAAGTATTGCAAAAGACTTTGGGGCTCATGCCTTTTTTAAAAAACAAACAAACAAAACAAAAGAAGTACAAGGAAGTACTGGTAACTTATCAAATCAATAAAGCCTACTTCATGTGCTGCTTCTCCTTGAGAGAAGATGAAAGAAAGAGGAGCAAGATGAACGATAGTAATCTCTGTATTTCCAAAGTAAATATAACTAGCTAAGCTAACTGTGGTAGGGAGTCCAATGCCAGATCATCTGTATCACATCTCTCAAAGGCAACACAGACTGGGTCATGAGTATCCTTTACTGTCAGAAACTTTCCAGGACATGCATGAAAATCCAAATAGAAAAAGATAATAGTTGTTCTAAATAATACAAACCCCAAAAGTTCTGACTCTTTAATTTTACCCTCTCTGTTCTTAAATTGAGTATGTACATTGAAACAAAAACAACAAAAAAAGAAAACAAGAGGGAAGAGAAAGGCAAAATATTTTAAATTGCTCCTCCTATTAATAGCACATGCTGTTTTCCATTTTGGCCAAGTATTCTCCTTATCCAGCTGTAGGTTTTTTAGATAGTATCTTGCAGCCTTTATACCTTAGAGGAAATGCTTGGATAGGCAATTTAGTGTTTTCTTTTTTTCTTTTTCTATTTAATATGGGGGGTGTGGCTTTCAAAAACACTGTAAGACTTTTTCCAATCACAGAAAGATGCATCAAATCTGCAAAAACAGTAGCTTCACAGAACTGCTGAGATTGAACAGCTCCTTCATATGCCTTAAATTATAGGAGAACATTTCACGGGTATGCTTACATGACATGCTCTTGAAATCACCTCATTTTGAGGTACACTACATTTGAGAGGCATCTATGCCAATAGGAAGTCAACCCCACTGTCACTTAAATTATGTTTCAAGCAATTTGTTAATCATAGAAACACTTTTGTTATACCTGGTGTCCAGTTCAAGGTCTAAGACACAAGAAAAATGTCTCAGTTACATTAAGATGGTTACTTTTTACTATACTTATTAGAATGTACTGTCCCTTCTGCTTTTTCTATTTATTTTCTTATTTCTTATACCATGGCCTTAGAGATCAGTCAGAGCTTGGCAGACATCAAACAGTGAAATTTGAATTTTAGTGAGCCACAGATCACTATCTACACACACAGCCTTCTCTAAGGTGTTCTTGGCCTTAGTACATGCTGTACTATCTGGCTCGCAAAGTGAGATGCATGAAATGCTGCCCCTGCATGTTCATGTGCAGTAATAATGGGGTGGTTTTGTTTTTGTTTCTGTTTTTTTTTTTTTTTTTTTGAGTTTGTGGGTCTTCAGCTCTACAGAATTTCAGGAAATAAGTATGAGTACAGTGGACAACTAGGGCTCAAGTGGCAAAGAATTGCAGACTGGAGCAGCATAGGTGAGGTCAAGTTCAGTCTGGTATGAAGTACACGCTACACAATATAGCTGAGGTCATGTAAGAAATTTAATCCCCTCTACCAGGGAATTTTTCTAGTCCATAGTTCTATACTCCAGCATGGAAAGATGAAACATCACCTTATACTCAGAGCTATACCTCATGATAAATCTTTTGCTCATAACTCATTAAAGTAGTAGAAATAAAAATAAATTCTTCTAAGTTAGTTAATTTGAAAAAATGGAACTATGTTACATATGAATCTGAAAAATAAAACCCTTAACAGCTGATGATTTTAGCATGACCAAAACGTAGGAGGAAAACTGCAAAGAGAGTACAGAGCACTGGGCAAACATGTCAGCTCGGCAGACAACATGATACATACTTCACAGACTACAACAACTAACAACAGTCATGGGAGCAAATAAATAGACTTTACCATCATATCGGCTGGGAGAATCACATCCTTTCTGTGGGGTTGCCACCCGCAGAAATATCTGCTGCCTCCATGAATGCCGTCGAGTCCTTACAGGGCTGTCCGCACCAATTGCCTGTGGGCTGTGTTTGGATTCATAGTCACTAAAATTATGGAATACAGAATGGCTTGTGAGTAGGTTACCTGAACCTGCTAGCAACAGTGACGCTGTCTTCAGTGAATACTGTAACACCAACCATCAGCTAAGGAGTGAGCGCAGTGTACTGTGCACATGCTGGGTCAAGCTCTTAGTGTTAGGTAGTTGAAGCTTGTTTTGTGGCAGCAGGCTTATACAAGGCTTTAGACATTACTTTAGTTCACCAAAATGGGCTGGCCACTCTGTGCTTTCTCCAGTTTTAATGAACTTCTACTTTTCTTTGCAGCAGTACGTTAAACATGACACACTAAAAGACATATTTACCATAATATACCTTTACCATTCTGCTATTTAAATGCCAACCACAAAATCTAGCAATTGTTTATAGGAGACACAAAGAATTACTAATGCCTTTTATCAGCACCCATCAAGGAGCTTTATGAACACCAATTAAACTTCCAACCTTCTGTGAGCTAGGTATGTAATACATTACTTTACAACAAAAACTTGGAGCAAAACTTTAAACCTTCTGGTTTGCAAGTCACTATCTAAAATAAAAAACAAACTTGGGAACATCGTACAGGAACCTTGGATGTTAGTCCTTCAATGTAACCCACACGCTACCTACAGAGGTTTTTATTCAGAATATTAAACGAAATAGTGAAATGTTGTTTTCCTATTAAAAATCCCAATAACAACTTTCATTCATTACATCTTTAAATTATTAATTGTTTTATTTCAGCCATTGGCTAAATGGTTGTGTGAGTCTTTGTTGAAGCTGGAAGGGACAAATGAACTTCAAACAGCTCTGGAAGCAACTGTGAGGAGTGTTTTACAGGCCATCCTCTTTCCACTTTGATGATGCTGCCATTGTTGCTTAGGATGAACCATGTATATTAACCAGAAACTACTACTACAGTCCTTTGGCAGGAATCATCACACAAGCACATCGATGGAAGCTGCATGATCATTATTACACATCAAAATGGCTTGGTACTGCAATCTTAACAGGGGAGGAATCTGGGATAGCTCTGTCCTTTTCATGGCATTAACATGCAGAATACATGCAAGTGAACTGCTGCACAAATTGGGTTTTGCAAGTGCAAGAAACATTTGAAACATTTCAGACAAAGAAACCTTTGAAAACAGAGTTTTTACTCCAGGCTTTAAGAGAGAACCCTACCTTGTGCTCCTAAAGTCAGAGGTGTTATTTTCATCTACAGGAGCCAGAAATTTTAAGAAATTTGGCACAGAAGAAGAAGAATGAAGCTTTTTCCTTAAGGCAGTACGGTAGGAGATGCTGAGAGTGCAGTTGGGAAAAGTACAGTTTAGAACAAAGAAGTATAAATCCACAGAATAATAACAATACACACTGATAAATTTTACACAAAAAGCAGCTAAATCCTGAAGGCCTGAAGGAAACCACAGTCAAAACTCAAACTGCTAACAAAGTGCTACTTTGAAATACATTTTTGTTTGGGCAAATGAAAATGTTCCAATATAAATAAATGATCTTCCAGTAAGGCTGGTATTCTTTGCTATATCCCGTGTTATTTAGTGTACTCCTTTAATGAAGAACTGACGCCAACTTTATCATTGCACTTTTACATAAATATCAGTTTCAATGACTGACTAAGTTTGGAGGAAAGGTTAAGAGAAGCCGATTAAGAAGAATCACTACTGTGTTGGCAAATGAAGACTTTGGCTAAAACCATTTTGTAAAGCATTAACTGGTTTTTATACAGACAAGCTTGGGGCTTTTAAGTTAAAAGCTGAGCTTTCTGACCGATCATTTAGGATTGCGGTGCTATTGATGCAGCAGACAGGAACACTAACCAAATTTCAACAGCAGCTTTCTGGCAAACATAATCCTGTTCTTTTTTTTTTTAAATAACAAGCCCCCAGCACACTCAGGAGAAGGTTAACAGAAAAGTGAGAACTCTGGTAACAAAAAGTTTCTTCATGGAATGAAAACATAGAAAACAACAGCTGATGATACTAGAAGATCATTTATCAGAAGACTACACAAAAAAAACTGAGTAGGAGAATTTACTCCTAAAAACTGAGTTTAAGAAAGAACTGCTTCTGACAATCTGTAATGATATATATCTGGATGACATTTAACACTGTCTCCTTAAGATGTGAATGGGATGGGGGTACTCTGGGATAATTGCTAGTATGAAGAGAAGCTGGTCTTTAGTAGCTAGTATTGAGCACAAAAAAAAATAACTGAGGCTGTAGCATCGTGTGCCTTGCAAAAAGGTTTCATTTACAATTGCACTGTAAATCCATCTCAATTACATGATAATTTCACATACAGAATACAGTCAACTTGGCCAGTTTGAATGTATTGATTTAAACTCATTAATGGATTTGATATCCCTATCAATCTGTTCTGTCTTTCTGCTTAGAGGTTTAGTGTGGTAGAAAAAAAGTTACTATTGTGTGCGCAGAACCATTATCCAGTCTACTTGGCAATAAATCTACTGTTGAGAATTTAACTTTCAGGATTCAAGTAAGTCTTCCAAAAATGTAGAGTTCATTTTACATTCACATTTAGAATCATTGAATCATTAACTTTGGAAAAGACCTCTAAGATAATCAAGTCCAACCATCACCTTATCACCACCACGCACACTAAACCATGTCCCAAAATGCCATATCTACACATCTTTTGAATGCCTCCAGGGATGGTGACTCCACCGCCTCTCTGGGCAGCCTATTTCAATGCATGACCACTCTTTCAGACAATAATTTTTTCCTAATATCCAACCTAAACCTCCCCTGGCACAACTTGAGGCCATCTACTCTTGCCCCATCAACACAGGCCAGGGTGCTGTTGGCCTTCTTGGCCACCTGGGCACACTGCTGACTTCAGCTGGGTGTCAATCAATGCCCCCAGATCTTTCTCCACTGGGCTGCTTTTCAGCCACTCCAAGCCTATAGTGTTGCATGGGGTTATTGTGATCCAGTTGTAGGACCCAGCACTTGGCCTTCTTAAACCTCATACAACTGACCTCAGTCCATCAATACAGGTCCCTCTGTAAAGTCTTACCAACCTTAAACAGATCAACACCCCCACCCAATTTGGTGTCATATGCAAACTACTGAATAAGCACTCGATCATAGAATCCCCTCATCCAGACCACTGATAAAAATATTAAACAAGACTTGCCCCAAAACTGAGCCCTGGGGAACACTGCTTGTGACCAGCCACTGACTGTTTAATTCCATTCACTACAGCTCTGTGCTCAGCTGCCCAGCCAGTTTTTTTACAGTGAAGAGTACACCTGTCTAATCCATGAGCTGCCAGCTTCTCCAGGAGAATGCTGCGGGAGACAGTATCAAAGGTTTTACCGAAGTCCAGGTATATAACATCCTTTCTTTCATCCACTTCCCTCTTCTGAGCTATACCATACTTCTGACACAAAGATAAATTAAGAGAGATGCTAATTAGTTGTCAGGAAACACAACTGAGAAAACAGGCGGAACAAGGTTCTCAGTTGAGTATTTTCTGAACATCACAAGAATCAGCACCATGGGAAAACAGGAAACCTTCACCCAAGAGAACGAAACCAAACAACAAACAGCACCACCAATAAAAACTGCTTGCCAACGGCAAGTGACTGTTAACAGCACTTCCAAGGACAATTGAGCTATAATAAGAAGTTTTAACTCAAGACAGTTAAGAAGGGGTTTTACAGTTAAGATTTTTAGGGAGTTCCTTCTTTCAGGTTCTCAGGGAAATTATGGGTTAATGTCCTTTTCTTAAATGTTCTCTGTGTATTTTTGTTCTAAGAAAATAGGCACAGAAGCATATCATTTGATGTTGCTCAAAGTAACCAAGACAAATACATGAGCTGGTGGGTTGGGGTTTTTTTGTTTGTTCTTTGTTTGTGGTTTTGGGTATGGAGTAGGTTGGGTTTTTTTTTTTTTGGTTTGCGGCTTTTGGTTGGTTGTGGGATTCTTTCTTGTACTGTCTCCACAGCCCTGCTATTTATCAACCCAATTATTTAATCAATTTGCTTTTAACATCAGGCACAAAAGAATATTAGTATGTTTCTGTGTTGCCATGAACAAAGCAGAACTAATTGATTCAGGAGGGACAGAGCGAGCTGGATTACAGGTTCCTGACAACTTTTACCTCGCACAGTTTAAGCAGTGTTGCTGTCTGCTGCATAATAAATTGCTTTGGAGGAACTGGCTCTAAACAAAGTCATGGGTCCATTTGTCTGAAAGAATATTATTCATTAAAACAAAATTATGTAAGCAGAAGTCTAACTTCATCAGCAGAGCAGTTCCCATAAAAAGGTACAACTTTTGGTCTTTATTAAATTAAGTATTTACACTACAATATTTCATATTTATGACATGGTAAAACAACCCTAACCCAAACTATGTACAGTCTAGCTCACCTCTTTTGTGCAAAATGCCCACTTGGTTCTCCACTTGAATTATGCCTCAGATATTTAAAAAAGTTGGGTGTGGAGGCCGAGGGATTAAGACGAGCTAGAGTAGGAGAACGTGCAAGTTGACCAGAAGAACTTTTAGATTCACCAACAGATGCGTCCAAACCATATAGTGGGAATCCAACCAGAGCAACGGAGTTGAAGTAGCACACCCAACCAGAGCAACGGAGTTGAAGTAGCACAAAGAACAAAACACAGTAAGAGACTGGGGGAGAGAGGTGGGAAAAAAAAGTAAAATCCTTTCTCTAATTTTTGAAAGGGGCCTGGCATATGCAAATGAGCCCTTTCCCACGTTTTTCATGGTTAATGTAGCACCTCTAACAGGCTGAACAATTTAGATGCAATCAGCAAAGTCCCAAACACACACTTACAGGCTTCAGCAAGGCATTCAGCATATGACTAAACTTAAAAAAAAAAAAGCCCTTGCCACTGACACACCCCTTTCTACTCCCCCGTATGTTCTACCCTGTGGTTTCTATGATAAAGACAGGCATATGATCAAGAGTTCTAACGGGTAAGTGAAACGCTACATGAACTGCTGAAACAATTTATGAATAGAGGTAAGCTGTTCAAAAAAACTCATAAAATGTACAAGACTTGTTAAAAGTCTCAAGTCAGTGACTTTTTAAGTATGCTTTTCTTCTAAGTTTTCAATTTCCACTGCTTTTGTACATTTGCTCCAAAAGAAAAGCAACAGTGGTTTCTTTTTGGCTTGAGTTATGTGAAGGAGCAGGCATAGTCAGTCAGGTCTTACTAAAAATGACAAATAGATAAAACCAAGAAAATGAAAAATATGTGCAATTTCTAGATGCATTCCTACAGTAAGATAAGAACTGATCGAACAAGCAGCTACAAGCATCAAAGAAACTCTTGTGGAGATAATAGTCCAATACCACAAGTCCTAAACTGCACTACAAAATCATTCTAGTATTTTAGAACTTAAAAGGTTCAAAGAAGGGGCAAAAAGGCAACCCAGGTTATGCTTCCTTTCAAACACTGTAATTCTCTTTTTTTCCCCGTCGTCACTTATTTCAGGCATGTTCGTTTACTGCCCTGCCTCCTGTAGGGAAAAATGAGCTGGAACACGTACAGTTTTACTACTGCCTAACTTGTGTAAACAAGCAGTTTTGGCAGCCAAACAGAAGCCTACAGACAGAAACGTTTCCATAGCAATTGAAAAAGTCAGATCGAGGGAGGAAAGAAAACTGACATCAATTGAAGAGGAGGCTTCAGAGATGTTAGAGGCAGGCTTTTCAAGGAGGATAGCTTGAAGAACAGTAGCATGAAAGCAAGTAGTAACTTGGTTTTGCAAGTAAAATCTATATAGGCTCATTGAAAAGCTAGACAGGAGCCTCTCCTCTACCAACCATTGGGCAATTTATGCCAGTTTTGTGTGTTATTTTGAAGTCACACATGAATTCACCAATTAGTAAGGTTTTTGGCAGCACAAATGCCACTGGATTTTTCTCTACAGACAACAGTAAGTGACATTTATTTATACTGCCTGCAGATCTAAGCATCAAAAAGTAATGGATATTGATTGTAAAAATATAATCGAACATCCTAGTAGCAATCCCATGTTGTGCTTACGCTTAGTCTTCTGACATGTATTGTGGAACTACACGTCTCATGTTTTCTCTTGCCTGTGGAGCACACACAGAGATGAAAGTGTTTTTAAACAGAATACCCTCATCCTCCAAAGAATGACACACTGCTGCAAAACATTTGTTATCCATTAACAGGACATACCTGGTATGCAACTATCATCCCTGAATATGCCCCAACAAACAAAATCATAGCCTGCTTTTAAAAAGTCTTACTTTCTTTTGTGAGGAGTCTCTGTGCTCACTGAGTGATACCTCATAAGTTTCCTCTGGGGAACAGATGGTGATGTTTCAACAGGTACCAGAGATTCCTGGCTTTCTGTTGGCAAATGACTCAGTGTGTTTGCTCGCCTCCGAAAGCTCTGCTGAGGTAATGGAACAGGCTGCTCAATAGGAGAATCATCTGCATCGCTGGAGAGTTCACCCACTGATCCACTGGTCTTGACAGCATTTTCTGTAGGAAGCGCGGGAAGTCCGTCTTTCTCCTGTTTTTCAGACAATGATTGTTCCTAGTAGTACACAAAATAAGGTTATCAACACATGGGTTTAAAATCAATCTTTGAGGTTGCAATACCATGTCATTATTCATATCCCACAGAGAACTGCTTCAAACTTACACATTTTTATCACAACACCTCAAAGGAAGAGCCTTTCATATTTTATGAAGGCCTTTGTTGTTAGCTATTTAGGCCAGCAAATCACAGTCTCCATTTTAGAGAGAAAAAGTGATTTTGAGAGTGAGTGTATTTTACAGTAAGTTGAGTACAACTTGGAAAAAACGGGGTCAGAACAGGTTGACTAACAGTGATAGCAATGAAAAATGTGGAATTTCAGACATCTAACACTACAGTATTCCTTGTGTCCATCTGAAGATTCACACTTTAACTTCACTGCTTTAATTCTATGATTAGATGTCTGTTTCAGTCCAAACCCATGCATTTTTCTTTATTCCCCACCTCGTGTTTCCCGCAGAGCGAACAGAAGCAGTAAGAGCAGACACTTGATCACCTGAAGTCAGAAGTCTGTAGGTCACTAGGCACCAGAGCAGAATCAATATCTGTATCCAAGTCTGCAGAGTGCTAGGCTGCCTCCAGGGAAGAAGACTGCCACCCTTTGTGCTGTTTGTCTATATTGTTTTAGTCAGACTAAAAGATTTCTGACAACTCAAAGGGGGGAAATTACTCCAGTTCTTGTTTTAGTTTTATGTTTTCATGAATGCAATCCTGCATTCACTGATGTACTTTCAGTGCTGAAACCAATCAGATTAGCATAAGCAGCATGGTAATGACTGTATTTTTTTGCTGCACATTGTTGTAAGATTCAGATGCTGTTACATAACATATATATTTCACATATACAGACTCACATGATAAAATGCATAATATAGAGTCATAGAATCATAGAATAGTTAGAGTTGGACGGGACTCCCAGAAGTCATCTAGTCCAACCACCCTGCAAGAAGCAGGGACACCCCCCAACTAGATCAGGTTGCTCAGGTGGCCTTGAATGTTTCCAGGGATGGGGCATCCACCACCTCTCTGGGAAACCTGTTCCAATGTTCTACAATTCTCACAGTAAAGATTTTTTTCTAATATCCAATCCAAATCTCCCTCCCTCTATTTTAAAACCATTACCCCTTGTCCTATCACAATAGGCCCTACTGAACAGCCTCTCCCCATCTTTCTTGTAGCCCCCTTGAGGT